>WARS01000033.1:2189812-2534812 GCA_008933995.1 Datnioides undecimradiatus | reverse complement strand
TCGATCATACAAATAACTTGCACTGAAGATGGAAAAAAAAGCAAAGTAACCAAGTTTAAAATTTTTATTCTTCTTAGCACTCAGTTTTTTTTTGTATTCTTGAATAAGTTGTTTTCCCATTGTGTAGATCCAGCTGCCTATTAAACCTGCCCATTAAACCTGCCCTGGAGCTGAAATATCAAGACCAAATTCTTGATGGATTCCAAAGTTACTGGTTCTTTACTGCGCTGCAGGATTTCTCTGTATCACAGGTGTACAGAACAAAGACAGAGACACAGAGAAGTAAAACTTAATTGAAGATAACTGAAAGATTACTTGTATTGACAACTACACACTTCACTAAAAAAACAAATATTTTATCAATACACCTGTTCAGCAAGCATACACATTTGTTTGTTGAGAAATATTTCAAATTGTTATGTCCACAGTCTCATTCATCCATCAAAGGTTTTACACAGCTAACAGCAAATCATTACAAACAAGCAAACATGACTTCAGTCAGTCTCTAACTGTGTCTGCTATCTATATTGAAATGTGGTAAAGGTTAAGGACACAGAACAGCTTGAACATGTGTGTGTAAATGTGTTTGTATGTGTGTATATGAGAGAGTGACAGTCGTTAGAGTGAGCAACTGATGCAAGGCTCTAGTCATTCAAACAACACAGGATGGGAACAATACTGTTATCAGCTGCAAGTGCTCTCGCTCAGCCCTTTGGTGACGATGAAACACACTCTTTACTCACCACAAAATAACCACTGTGTATGATGAGTGCTTTTGCTTTAGATGCATTTCCACATAATAATTTACTGAATACTTTAAATGCAGAAATGTAGGTTCAAATGCACTATTCTTATGTTGTGTTATTTCTATGACTCAGAGGGGGGGTCAGAGGGTATCAGTCAGTGTCGCGTGACACCGAAGAAAGGAAATTGGTCACTGCATAACAGCTGAAGGTCGGATTTATCAGGTGTGATTTATCAAAGCGATGCACAACTTCCAAAAACATTATAGTTTTATTAAAGACATGTGATAGTGACGGTTTGCCCACAGTGATTCCTAAGGTAGCCTAATGTTACCAACACAACTTTAGCACGGAGTAATAAATTACAGGGTGGGGGTATTTAACCCGTCTTTAACCATACGGACCTTACTTAGTCAACTCTGACTACATCATAATTGTATAACAAATAGAGGAATTTTTCACACCGTACCTTAAAAAGACAGAAACACTGCCTTCTCCGATGGATTGTGGTGACTTGTATTCCGCGGGTATAATTGTGGGCGGCTCCTCGAGGCAGCACCTCCTCCTAATAGATGTATAATAGGAGCTGGATACTGCACCAAATATGGCGCCCCATTCATGCCAGTGAAATGTACTCGTGGACGTACCATTTTACATCCACGGAGTTGCTTGACTTGCGCATAAAAGACGATTGCTGCTTCCGGGTTACTTCCGGGATTAGGAGGCGCCATTGTATATGCGCAGTAGCGTTAATTCCCTCGACGTCGACGAGCGAATCGCTCTGGTGACGGTAACTGCGCGTCATATTGTTGTTCTCATTGTACCCATCCACTGTGTATTCGTGAATGCGGACTTTCTTCATGGGTGCATAATGAGAGTCGGATTCCGAAAGAATCATTTTATTAATAGTAAAATGCAGTACAGTTACCCAAAGTAAAGCATAACATGGATACATGTACATATGAATTAACGTGAAAGAGAGAGGATTTTATGTATTGCTTTTTGATTCGTCACTCCTTTTAGTGTGTGTGTGTGTGTGTGTGTGCGTGCGTGTGTGTGTGCGTGTGTTATTGTATTGTCTGTTATTAGATAACATTAACGGCATTAAAAAAAACACCTGTCTCAGATATTGACTGTCCATTAGATACACTGAAGCTGTACAACGTTCTAAAAATAACATCTTGGAACTGCATCAACTACTCTGCTATAATCTCATTGAGATGGAGATGGAGATGTGGAATGTCTTTAAGAATTTAGAGTACGTGAGAAAGTTACTTTTCTCAGTAATCATTTGTGATATCATCAAAATATTCCAAAATTGTTTCGGAACCATTTGTCATTAAAGATGACAAATTTTTGATTTATTTTTCAATTTTATGTTTATATTGTGCTATCTCAAATGTTTGTGCTAAGAAATTATATGTCGTACATAAGAGGCAAACAAAATAGCCTTCCAGTAAAAGTTTATGTACATCAGTCATCAAAACCATATTTTAAAAGAACGTCTATACCTCCAATTTTCAACCCGAATAGAAAACAATTACCATAACATTTTTTTCTATAGTGTTTGATCCAATTCAACTTGAAAATTATATACAATGAATAGAATTTGAATATATATAAACGTCTTTGATTTAATTATATTCTAAAGTAGCATCACATCAACTGGTATTTCTGTTAAGAGTGCCAGCAGCTGCAAGTAGTTATTTCCCTTTTCCCTTTGGGCCTCCATATGTTCTTTAAAAAACAAGCTGGACTTGACAATGGCGATATTATTAAAGCAACAATTTAGTGACTAGTGAATGTTGATTGCCTTCAATTTATTAAGCCAGTGTATGACGATGTCAGGATGAACTGTTTGACGCATGAAAAAGTCCCTTTGGACCGCTTTCAATTGTACCGTAATTTCAAGAATAGACATCCTCGGAGGATCGCGGGGAACTTCTTTGCACTGAGATGCAGCGCGCACCACTTGAAGCAGATGAACGGCCCGTTGTGGTTCCTGTGTCGTGCTGGCAGTACTGCGGCTGAGCGACGGAGGAGGAGTCTGCAGTGATCACTTCCACCCAGAGGACGTTTAACCCAGGTTTCATTTATCGGAAGGAAACCGTTATCAAACAGAATGTTTTGGAGACCGTAGATGTTCCACATCTTTTAGATTTTTCTACAACGCATTTTCACCAACATGTAAGATGAAACGTTCCCCGTGTTTTCCGACTTTCGTTTTTTTATTATTTTTTCTTTTGTCCTCTGATCGGGCTGCCGTCTTTCCTGCTGTTATATAAAACCACAATCATACAGAATGTGGCACAGAAGTGATTTTGAGGATGGAAACGAATCTCAGAAAGCAGGTGAGACGACCACAAGACAGCGGTGTGGGAAGATAATAAGGGCCAAGACAGCTCTAGCTACTCTATTTTAAAGGCCAGGGTTTGAGCAGATGCGATACTATGCTATAGGACTACAGCAACATGCCCTATCATCAAACTGGGAGCCTCAGTATAGTTTATGCGCTGTTTCCTGCTGTTGCTCTGAGATATTGCGCAGCCAGTTGGTGAACATACAAACAAACTGAACAGGGTAGAAGAGAAACCAACAGCAGGTAAGAAACTCCCGAACGACACACGACAGTTAACAAGCAGCTGTGGTGTTGTACTATATTGTATTTAAGTAAACAATTAAACAATCTCAACAGGTCATTCATAGGGAGACGATAACGTTGTTTTTGTGGTGACGCAAAAATAAACTCGTAATAAGCACTGAAAGCATTTGAACAAGGTCTGCAATGGTCATCTTATTGAACCAGGTCACTGGGCTGGCCAAATGGTGTTAACTAACATTAGGGTCTAGGAATATAGGAACCTCCAAATATCCAATGTGACTCCCTTAAAAGAAAAAACGAGATTTTGGAGCCTGGAGTATTATTTTAAAACATCCCAGTACATTTAAAGGACTGGCTGATAAGCTTATGTCCTGCTTAAAACTGAAATTCATCCTTTCACAACACTGGACTTGGCTGCATGAACATGGTAAATAACATTGAGATAGAAGTAACAAAAAATCTATAGGCCTACTTTTGAAGTAGTAGTGCTACATTTACCTGTTCCAGCTCATTGATCTGCAATACCACAAGAAAAATAAATAAAATAGGAAATAAAAATTTTAGCTACTTAATAGGTGCTGTGCCCTCCAGCAATGAAATATTTGACTTGTGAACCTTCCAGGTTTCTGTAGATTGACAGTGTGGAGTGTTGAAGCAGCAGAGTTGCAGGTTGAGTTAACAGTGTGATGTCAGCAGCCAGGTGAAACTGCCGTGACGTCATCTTCTGCACAAAACAAGCACTGAAATTATTTGGGATTTCCACTCCTTTTGAGGTCCTTTCACACAGTTTCAGTAAAGAAAGCTGTCAAGTATTTTGAACAGTATGTTCATTGATGGTTGGGTAATAATTTGTAGGATACACCAACGCTTAACTATTCATTATTATCTATGTATACAAGTGTACAGATAAGTGAACAGGGGACAAAGCTGTGCTACATCCTAGTTCCTGAGGCTGAAGTCAGCTGGCCAGATGCTGCTGATAGATATTAAAACTGACAGTTGTTGCCTTTAGTTCTCTCCGAAGAGCAGACAACCTGTGCTGACTGTGATTCACTAACAAAATATTTTTTTTACCCGGACTCATTTGCCTTTTGCTTTTTTTTTCACAGCCAAGCATCACCACACAAGTTGTTTTACCATGCCAGTCTTTCCATCAGATCATGTGAAATAACACAAGATAAAGTGAGGCAGTGCATTCATTTGAACACATTTTAAAGAGACTATTCTGAGGGTGTAGTGGGAGTGTCACCAGATATACTATGGGTAAAAGTTAAGGCAAATTCAATGTTTCTGTATATTTTGTGTGAGATAATCCAATAAGGTGTTCCATACAAGCAGGTACACATCTTCAGTGGCTAACTTTTAAATGGGAACTGTTTCAGTTGTTTATCTCAGGATCAACATAATGAGAGATAATAATGTTTGTGAAATGCTGTCTCAGAGTTTTAAAAACCGCTGTGTCATGTTTAATGAGCCTTCAAATTCAGCCATCCACCAAATATTACAGACTACAGCAGTGTCTGAGAAGTCCTGCAAAAATTGAAAAAAGTACATTTTCAAAGAAAAAAATCGGCAACTTTCAGAAAATATATTTTTTCTTGCTCTCTGTAGGTGACATTAGTGAGCAACCAACCTGACACACCCTTTTTTGTCACTGAATGAGTTGTGTAACATTGCTTTAAAATTGATTTTTTTTTTTGGCTCCTGTAACGGTGGCTTTCCAGGATGGGTCCCTGGCCATGAATCATACTGGCACAGCAGCCACATCAGCCCCGGGAACAGTATCTATGGTGGACGCCGGCACAGCACAGTGTCTGACAGCGGTGACACTGGCATTGGCACTTACTGCTCTGACAGCATGGAAGGTAGGATGTCCTATCAATTTATTGTACATATTATGCATTGTTTTAAAAGGCAGTATATAGAAAAACAATTTATATTGGAAACTCTATTAGCAACAAGTAAGTCTGTATTCTGGGGGGGTCAGTAATCTGGTGGGGTAATAAGGGACTATGAGCTCCTCATAGGAGCATCATGCCTGACCATTAAGAGCTTTATAGCTGAGGAGAAGGAGTCGACCGCAGAGAAGCAGAAGGTTAATAATAGCTAATATAGCTAGTTCTTGGCAGTACTCGTGCTGCAGCATTCTGGATCAACTGGATGGTCTTTAGAGACTTATTGAGACAGCCTTATAATAAGTAGCTGCAATGATCCAGCCTAAGAGTAACAAAAGCATGAACTAGTTTTTCTGCATCATTTGCTGACAAGATGTTGCAGAATTTTTGCTGTGTAGGTGATTAAAATGTCCTGATCAAAAATAACATTAATAAATAACATAACTTTCTAAGTGAGTTTGTCTTTAGTTAATGTGTTTCAGCAGTACCAAAGGGCCAAGTACAATAACTTCAGAACTATTTAATGGGGACTGATTAAAGCATTCAGTACAATGCTGTTCAATAAGATTCTTGTGTCGATGTTGTTTTGATTTGTCTGACATGATTGTTTAAACTTCACATTCTCTTTTGACTATATTTCTTCCTACAGATGACTCCAGTTCTAGTACCACACCTTTGTCTTTCCCACCAATGACGCCACAGCACTTGGGCCAGGATGATGATAACATCCCCGCTGTCCATGTCATGTCGTCCCCCTCCCCTTCATCCTACACCAGTTTGAGAATGCCAGCCTCACCCAGCTGGAGTGGGTCTTGCCACCTGCTTAAGCCAACCATGTCTCCTCTGGGTGCACCAAGCTGTCTGGACATAAAGGAACATTTACCCATCCGGAGGTGGTCGTCTCTCACTAAGTTGTCATCTGGGGCTGATAAGAGCTCCACTAGGACATCAGGCAATCAATACAACCTAGATTCACAAGGCTCCCTGGACAGAGGTCTGCTACATGGGTACAGAAAGGAACGCCTCGGTTCAAATGTGGATCTTTTTCTACCTTTATCTTCCTCCTTGCGCTGCCATAGCTTGCTGCAACGTTCACCAGGTGCTAACCCGTGTTATCGGCACAACCACAGCAGTAGCTTAACAGGTTTAGAAACAGACCTGTCCGTTTCTTCTGCTCTGTCCTCTCCAGTAAAATGCAATAGTTTGGACATGAACTGCAGTTCTTTACCAGAAGCTAAACTCACCCAGGGAGGAGGACAGGTGTATAGCATCAATTTACCCAAACAAACAGACTCACCACTGGCTCATCAGACTGACAGAGGGTCCCCAATACAGACTGCAGTTCGCACTCAGATGTGGCTGACTGAACAGATGGAGTACAGGCCCAAAGTAGAGCGGGGAGGTAAACTTTCTCAGATTAACAGTGGTACTGGAAAAGAGGGTTGTTGCACCGACGGACTTTTGCCATGGCAACAGGGACATCAGCAGGAACCAGTACTTAATCAGGTAAGAAAAGTATTACAATAGTGAGGCAAGAAAAGAAATGAGAAGCAGAGAAAAGAAGAGGGAAAACATAGAGAAAAAAAAGAAAAAAACAAGGGAATGAAGTAGAGATCTAAGGCTGGGGGAGGTAAAGGGCAGATGAAGAGGAAGACACTTGCTAAAATAGACATTAATATGGACGACTCACCTGGCTTTAAAATCATGATTCAGTGCTGTACAAAGTTACATGTGTCACCTGTGGAGTTATCTTGGAACCGTACAAACTGTAAGGACAGAGACCAGAATGCATTGGTATAATGAGAAAGTAATTGCACAAATGAATTCAGTCTTAATGTACTCTTTTAAGTGTAGATGTTTTCGAATCTCATTATCCTGTGTGTACTGCCTGCCAGTGTTGAAATGTTATGTCCATGCATAAGCTGCAAGGAAGAACAATCAATTCACACACAATATATCCACTAATGTGCACAATCTTTTAATTTAATAACTAATTTAATTACTTAAAACATTAGGTTGATGGAAAAAAGTGCAACTGAATGTGAAGGGTGCAGTGCAGTAACTGAGAATTACACACTTAAATTATTTTGTAGTTCATCACATTCATGCAGTTGTTTAAAAAAAAAGCTAACCCCAATCCTACTATAAACTACCAAGTTTATTTACTATACGTATATCAGCGTTCAAGAAGAAGTCCAAAACTTCTTGGTAACACTGACTCGACACAAAATCTAAATGTGTGTCTAGAACCCGTGCTTCTTTACCTATTTTTGACTAGAGCATAAAGTTCAAACTAAAACTAAATTCATTTGGGTCATGATATTAAAAGAGTTTGTTAGAAAGCTTTATGAGCTAAAACAATATGATTAATCAATTACTTATCATTTACATGGATATGAATACTGATGCCATTACATTATGTCATTATCTACTTGTGCACAGCATGTGTTCAATTATCTGGTATGTGTTTCCAGATGCTGATGGGGACCTCCCTTCCTGTCAACACTCTGGTGAAGGTTAAAGAGGGGCTTCTTAGACAGAGAGAACTGGAGATAGACAGGTACTTCAAGACCCACTCACAACACTTCCCAAGCTTCCCTGACACTTCCTCCTACAGTGTTCTCCAACAGTGTTCTTTGTCAGCCTCTCTGTGCGGAGTGCCTCTTCTAAAACGTCTAACATCTGTTGAAGATTGTGAGCATGTGTGCCATACTGGTGCCATATACATGTTTGTGCACAGATGGTTGAAATCAGCCAAGGAAAGATTTACATTTAGAAGACAACCATTGCAAAAGTCTGCATACATACAGGGAATCCGAGCACATGTTTGAGATGTTCACAGTCAGTAAGGTAAGGTGAGCAATAGATAATCGATGTGTCATCTACATAAAAAAATGTTGTATATGTTAACAAAAAGATTATTTTCAAATAAGGAGAGCAGCAGTGGTCCAAGTTTGGAATCTAGTCTATCCACCAAGATGGTGTGGTGAAATGTAAAATGCCTCTGACACACTCATAAAAAGAGCTGCACCATAATTTTTGCAGTCCAATGCCTCAATAAAGCTGTTAATGTTCCTGTCATTTTCTAAAGCCTGACTGATGCTGTGGTAAAATACCATTTGTGTAACAAGCTTTTCAAGGACTTTTGTTAACTCTAACCTGTTCTGCTTGAATGACACAGAGTATCAAAACATGCTTGCGTTCAATGATACAATAAATAAAAAAAGACTCTCGTTGCTGCCCCACATGCTTTAGCTTGCTCACACTAACTTCATGTAATTAATGCTAATGTTATGGACTTATGTTTTAATGCTGTTGCATAAGGCCCTCAAATGGACAGAAAAAAGTGCCATTTTGCTCTTCAGTTATATTTACGCAAGACAATGTTTCTGAGCAGGAGTGATTCTGTTTTTCAGACAAAAGCAACAGATTTTGCAGCTCCATGCCCGGATCAGAGAGAATGAGCTCAGAGCACAGCAGGTCCTGCAGAGCCAGAGGGGATGGTTTGATGACTACCTCATTCCCAATTCTAAGGTGACACATTTTTGTGTGTTGGGCATCTGAATTTATAACTTGATAATCATATAAAATATTTTTAATAATCCTGAAATTATGAAATTATGCCAAATAAAACACATTCCCATTCTCCAATAGGAATCAGTTATGAGAACACCAATCAAACATCCATCTGATGAAGAACTTGGTAGGAAGCTAGCAGTGGCTGAACTAGAAGTACTCCATTTGAATGAGTTTTTCAAGCAAGTCACACAAAAATATACAGAGGACGTCAGAAAACTGGAGGAAAAGGTACAAATAATTACCAAGATAGAATACTTCAATACAAAGTCTGTGCATGAAAAATGTTAAGCAGAGTAACTGTTCCATCTGATCTTTACATTCGGTGTTGTATAGTGAAATCAGTGTCTTAGTTACCGGCGGTGTTTTTCGTCAACAGATAAAGACAAGGGATCGTTACATCAGCAGTCTGAAAAAGAAGTGTCAAAGAGAGAGTGAGCAGAATCAAGAAAAACAACAACGCATAGAGACACTGGAGAAATACCTCTCTGACCTGCCAACACTGGACGAGGTGCAGGCCCAGTCCCAGCAGGTACCCACATAAGTAAACATACACACACACGCACAGGTGATGGCAATGTTGTGTCTGCCGTTATACTGTGCGGAGAGTTTCATACAGAAGAGCTTTAGAAAAGCACCACTTACTGTGAAAATGTGGTTTAAGTGAGAGCCCTTTCTATAGGGATAAGGTTTTAATTAAAGAATGATGGCTCCCTCAGCCTGTTATAGTAAAGTAGGGTGGGGTTAGTCAGAGAGATCTTCACTGACTATGGAACAAATTTCCTTTCCAAGTTACTACGAGAGGTATATCAACTATTTGGAGTCCAGAGCATTAAGACCACTCTCTATCATGCCCAAAAAGATGGGCTTGTTTAACTGTACAACCAAATCAATCAACAACATGCTGCACATATGCATATGTACAATACAGTATGTGTTCCATCATCAAATCAGTTGAAAAGTGTGAGTGCATCATATAAGGAGGGCATGCTGTGTATTTGGGGTATCTAAACTCAGTAGAACTTTTAGATGAAGAGATTGTGTAAGATAGTTGATGAGTTGTTGAAGATCAATTAGAGAAAAGCAGTCTAAGTATCAGGTTTTACAACCTTTTCTGCCATTTCTATGTCTAAGAATAGGTCATTGCTGGCAGGAGGTGATGAATTTAAAAATTTTTAATATTATGAATTTTGTCAGCATTTCTTGGCATTCTGCTAAATTGAGACTTTAATGAACTTTTAAATAAATGCAGATGGAATCACCTCCTTACATTTAGGTGCTGCACAGTCTGATTTTTCCTCAGTGGTGTTTGGTCAAATAATGAGATTTGAAATGTCAGAACAAGATCAGTGGTGTTTTTGAGAGTTTGAGAGACGCCAGTCAAATCTAATAAATGTTACCTGTTGTCCCATGACTGTAAGACAAAAGGCTGTTGGGCTTCTGATATTGTATGAGTAATGTAAAGATCAATATGAATATGAATTGTTTGTAGGACTTAATTGCTCATATTTTTGCACAGTGAATGTAGCTGAAATCCGCTATGTCTGCTGCATAACGTCAACTAACTGTCTGAAGAAGACATGGCTCGTTTCTTGTGACCACTTGTGACCACACTACATATGTGTGTCTCAGCAGGAGGAAGTACAGCAGAAAGCCAAGGATCTGGAGAAAACATTGTCTCGGTTACAGAAGAACGTAGAGGATGGATGTGCTCTGATGAAGGAGAAAAACATCAAGATTGAGATGCAGGCCATAAGAGAGAAGGATCTGATAGCATCTGTACACAGGTACGTAACCATCTAGCCTGCAATGAGGAGCAGCTGTTTTAATCAATATCCAGATGATCACAAAGCAAATCTCCATCTTGTGTTATTTACACTATTCTGACTGCTGGAGTGCTGCTCAAATAGCTAATGTACAATCTGGAATGATGTTTGCTTTGCCTTCTTAGCAGTGATTTAATGATTTGAATGATTTGTATGTGTCCACTGGTGTCTTTACATTAACTGCAGGGTTGTTGCGTTAAATTGCAGCTTTATTGCCATGAAATCTAT
This sequence comes from Datnioides undecimradiatus, assembly GCA_008933995.1. Classification (NCBI taxonomy): domain Eukaryota; kingdom Metazoa; phylum Chordata; class Actinopteri; order Lobotiformes; family Datnioididae; genus Datnioides; species Datnioides undecimradiatus. Next base: position 2,523,942 of record WARS01000033.1, on the reverse strand, counting down.
TTGCAACCAGTCTGAACAAAATCCTTTATATTAGCTGGCAAAAATGGTACTAGCATAGTTTTATCTCTTGCTCTGTGTAAGTACATTTCCTTGTGTCTCTGTCTCTCTTTGTGACTACTTGTCTTATCTTGGTAAAGCCTGCAGAAGAAGGTGCAGCACTGCTTGGATGATGGGGTCAGGTTGCCAGTACAGGACCTGAAGCAGCTTGAGGTGGAAAACACTCAACTTCTGCATCAGCAGGACCACAGCAGCAGGGTGGCATCAGAAACCTACACATGAAAAAATTCATTCAAACATAAATAATGTTAAAAAAAATTCATTAACATGTTACCTCTGTTCCTCACCAGCTGATTGAGCATCAAAAGGAGCAGATTGAGAGACTGACGTCACAGCTAACGGTAAGGTAATAAGCATTAGCACGCTGTGAGGTCCTCACTTTGGGTTGTCAACAAAAAAGCTAATTAAGTAGTTGTACAAATTACCACATTACTGTCTAATGTCTGTACTAGACTTTAGGAATTACACCCCATAAAACCAAAACAACAACAAACAAATAAGAACATGTTGTAGGTTTTAGATTTTCCTCTCTGACACAATGAAGCTGCCAGTTTCCCCATTTCTAGTCGTTGTCTGTGCAGTAGCCACTTTTAGCTTATCGTTTCTGTGCTCTGTTCAGCTACTTTAATGTCATGGTTTATTCTTGGTGTATTGCAACATGCATAAATCTTCTTGGAGTTGAAAAGTCAGTTAGGCTGAATTCTGCAGACCCTTTATGGTTTGTTTAAAAGGTAAACTTCTTCTGCATCATCATTGATCAAGCCATCCTGACTGTGCTTGGTTCCATTACTCAGCAGAATACCTCTCATGATGAAGTTGCTGTTTTGAGAAAATAATGTCTGACCTCTTACACCTGCTGCATGTTCCTCATCTGGAGAATAAATCAGACTTACCTGTTCTATAATGTGCTTTTTTAGGCCACCAGTACAAGACTGCAAAAGAAAAGGGGCCTGGCCAACCCCTCCAGACCCCTCCCACAGGTATATGCATTTACAGTGTTAACTTGGTGTTTTTTGTCTTCTTTGTTGCAGAACACATTATAAGCAGGGGATTTTTGTTAAAAGGGTGATCAGCTCTTCTTCAGATCTTTGCAATTTAAATATGAATATGTAAACTAAACATAATCTGTACAATTCATCTTTTTTTTCTTTTTTTCTACATTGATCAAATTGTCAAGGCACAATAAAGAAAGCCAGAACAGCTGGAAAATACCATCCAACAAAACAACTGATATTTTTGAGATGTTTGAGCTGAACATGTGAAACCTAACTTTAGCTTATTGAACAAAGTTGTAAATATTTATTTAGCTTTACTTGTTGTTGACTAGTAACCAAAGCTTGCTAGCTTCATGTTACCCAAAATCTCTGTGGCATGTGAGGTTACTTATTTGAGTGCCTAAATGATTAAAAAGCAGTCAGAATGGTTTGCGTATTATAATGGCCAATGTTTTGACTGCCTATCACACCAAAATTAGCAATAGATCCAACAACATACATGATGTTCAAATATTTATAAATGGACTGTACTTATATAGTGTCTATTTAGTCTTTTGACCACTCACAGTGCCTTATACTACATGCCAGCATTCAAGAAAGAAGAAAACTATGTCATTCATTCACTTATTCACACACTGATGGCAGAGCCATGAAGACACCTCAGGCTGGATCCCCTGCAGTTTGATCCCCTGGACAACCCACCTCTGTCTTGCAGACAACCTATGACATGTCCAGTAACTGTATTAGTTACTCTTTGGGGTGTTATTTTGTTGGGTTTGACATTGTCACCTCAACTTTGTGGGCCATTGTTTTGTTTTCTGTGCAGCTGAGAGTAATAACATCACATATTGAGTGAGAGCTCTTCTGTAATCCAACCGGTCCATGAACTTTACTTCCTTCAACTTCCCTCAACTTCCCCCTTATTTGTACCGTGAAAACACAGCTGTATATAATTGTCAGTTTTGGCATATGACATGTTTGGATGACTTGTAAGTTTAACCTATTCAAATCAATTCTCTCAAATACTTAATGCTATTAGCTATTTGGTATTCATAGCATTTATGGAACCAGAAGTACACAGAGCTTAAGCAACAGTAAACATTTAGAAGGACCTGTGATGCTATGGTTGTATGTTAGTGAATGAGTAGAGGGTCAAGTTTTTTGTGGCATGCGATCAATGGTGAACTGTGTAGCCATGTTACTGAGAAACTAAAACATATGCTATTGTTTTCCACTGAGAAGCAGCAACAGGTGGTTGAAAGGCTGGCAGTGCATCCTCTGTCCCATGCGGAGATACCAGAAGTGGGCCGACTGCTTAAAGAGATGTCTCTGTGTCTCCTGGACCTCCAGGCTCTCTGCAGCATTCTGGCTCAGAGAGCTCAGGGGAAAGAGCCCAACCTGTCTCTGCTTCTGGGCATGAAATGTATGTGGATAACACACACACTTAGTCTTGTGCAAAACTTTGGACATAGGTAACTTAACTTTCCGACCTACATTTCACTAGCAAAAAGAGCGATTGGATTTCATTTGATTTCACCTAATTATCAGAATATTTTTGAAGTTTGCTTCGTGTCCCAAGATGTGCACTGCTTAATGTAATAACAAAGCATCACATTCTCTTTATCCAGCATTGAGTGTTTCAACGGAGGAGAGTGACTGCCGGCCGGTGGTTGAAGAAGAACTGAGGGTCAAGCTGCTTGAGGTCAGCCAGCTGAGGAGAGACATCGATGAGCTGAGGAAGAGCATCTCAGACCGCTATGCTCAGTACAAGGGTGACAGCTGCGTCTCCCAGTGACACACAGCCCTCAGCTTTGATGGCACTGCTCTAACCCAATGTGTCTTTTACTCTTTACATGGCAATACTTCATAGATAACCACATAAAGAACTCAGCTACTTATAACAAGAGTCCAAAACAATGCAGGCTTTAACCAGACAAATGTTTTGTGTTCTCTCATGTATCATGTTTGTCATAGGGAGTGGTACAGCCGCATATTTGTTACGGTTGCAAGTGGTGCAACAGAGCAAACACATCAGACTGCATCAGGATTTAGATCACTGTTAGAAATGAATTAAAATGCAATAATAAGCAATATCAGCCATGCTTTACAACATGATTTAAATCTACAACTCTTCGGTAATAATGGGCAGAAAAACAGTTCAGTAATGACTCTTCAGGTGTTTGTGACAACATAAGGGAAGAATTCAGGAGCTATTCTAATATAGTTATTTGTACAGTCAACATGTATTTGGCATCATGGTATCTGTTTGAAATGTTTCTTGTTCCCAGTCACCCATGACTGAAGTAAATGCAACAGCCCAAGAGGCTGAAAGCGCAAACTGAAACAGCACATGCACTTTTTGGAAGAGGTTGACTTCTGTGCAACTTGGTAAGTTAAGAATCTATTAATTCCACTATCAAGTTTGATCTATTAACCAGTCAAACATAATTTTGCCTGCATGATTTAACAGGTTTGTAATTTACCAACGTACCACCATGATTTTGGTTTTGGTTGTTGTTGGTGTGTTCAGTCCACCTGTGAATGATTTAACAAGCCACTGGATGGCCTGTTCCTTTTTAGTTTAACTTCCAGAGTCTGTGAATACCAAAGGTATGTTTTTTTACACACTAATGTTCCTCAATGTTTTTTGTAATATTGAGATGGAATCCTTTTTGCTCAGATTGGAAATAAAGTTATTTTTCTAAAGAATTTGTATGGTTTCTTACAAACAGCTGTCAGGATACTTGCATTACATTGCGTGAACAGCACAAAATATCAGTCGTACAAAAATCCTACAATATTAAGGACATAATTTATCATGTTCTTCCCTCAACCAGCACTGATTTATCCCCAAATCTTCATCAACTTCCTTTAAAGATATTATATGCCCCCTCTCAACTAAACCTCTAAAAGTTATAGCCCTGATTGGCATATGATAAATCCATTTTTATTAACACGATATGTACCACAACCCTTGAAAGTATTAAACCTTAAAAAGTCTAATCTTGATCCAGGGGTTAAGCCAGTGATAGACCTGTATCTAACCTTCACTTCTACGATCCTTGAAAAAGCAGTCTCCAATCAGTTCTGTGATTTCCTACATAACAATAGTTTATTGTTACTGGGTGGGTCAAATCCTGGACCACAGAGGACATTTGATTCTACCATTACTGCAAATTTTTGTTAAACTGACTTTTCAGATCACTTTTATGTGGAAAACCAAAGGGGGGCTTGGAAAAACAAACAAAACCCAACATGTTGCAAAGAAACCAAACTGGAACCAAACTTTATTGAAAGGCTAAATAAACTGTTCAACTTGAATACATTACTGATAAAGATGCACATCATATTGTGTTTAAAGAGTTTAAGGACACAAAGCAAGTCCCAAGGAAACAGAATAACTAAAAGCAAGTAAAGAAAGTGACACGAATGCTATGAGAAGACAGGGTCATCGTCAACTAAGAGTTCGCATTCCTGTGTTCATCTGGGCCAGGACACTGGCAGGTACTGCGGCAGTGGTGACAACAGATACAAGAGCTGGGCACAATAATGTATTCTACTGAATATCTTTGCATGAAACAGCACAACGATGAGGCTTGTGCCAGAGAGAAGTTGTCCAGTCACTTTACAGTATTTGATTTTACCACATCATACTGTGAGGTGTTCTTGAAACAATACATGATACAAAAGAATGTAACATGAAACAACAAAAACTAGAAAATACAGCATAAGCAATACACAGTTAAAAAAAAGACCCAATTATTATTTATGATTTGTTTAAATAACATTTTATCATATAGGTGTTATTGTGCCCATCCGTGTATATTCAACATACATGACATGCCACAATCTGTTAATGATGGAAACAAGGTTAATATCTATGGCAGGATAACGACTCAATGGAGCATCCACCCAACAGTCTCCAGCTTATACACAGGCTACAACACCAGGACACATACACAGTCCACAGGGACTGGGGAGTGTTCGCAATCTCAGGCATTAGATGTTATAACATGGTAGAGTGGGAATCTATAACAGACGTGTTATATCATGCTGTTTTTAGGATTTATGTGGTAAAGGCCTAAAATGGACTTATGGCATTTGCTAAATCCTGGCTCTGGGGGGGCTCTGTGACTTGAAAAGGACACTGTGACCATACCGTTAATAACTTGGTTATTGGACACCACAAGAGTGTCAAGGGGCACTGCTTGTGCCCCAAAAGTGAGAGAAAAGAAGGGCAGAGCCGAGGACATGACTTGGAGCAACCTTTGAAAACATGCCCTAAACTGCCCTAAAAGGCTGACTTCAAAGAGGGGAACTCGTGGAGCGGGATACAGGTAGTTTTCTGTTTCACAGCCACTAAGTGTTAAAGAACAGAGCAGTAACCACAGGGTCAATAACAGCATCTTATCCATGACGGATAAGAGAAAAAAGGAATACTGATATGATTGTTAGTGTATGAAGTGTTAAATTCAGTATTTCAAACTTCAGAGCCAGAAGTAAGCACTTTTACAGTGTTACCCATTTTTCCTCTTAGCTTTCATACATACATGATTCAACCAGATTATATGCTGTGCCTATGTGACTCTGCTTAGGTTTGAAATGGATTTCCAAAAAGTCTGAGAAGTGTGATGGTGACAAGTTTTAGATTCTACAAAGATTTCACAGGCGTTTAAATGTATTTCACAGAGTTCTCATATTAATGTTGAACATCTCACAAAGAGTATGAAAAGCCTTGCTGTTGCTCGCTACAGTGATCATTTACATCTCAGAGGGTTGTTGGATAATTTTGTGGCTTCTTGTGACACCAGTATTAAAATATGTATTTGAATTCATTTCTATTTTGTCATATTGTCTCAGCCTGTCTGGGGTCCCTGTAGGGTGTCTTGTCATTGTCTTGTCAAGACCAGATGAATAACTGTACAACCAGAAGCAGAACACTCTGAAAGCAGGCCCTGAAAGACATTTTAAATAGTCACCTCTTCCTCGCTGATGTCACCGCCACCATGACAGTGACATCAGCTCTTTTCTCACATACGGCTAAAAGTTTCCCTCCCTTTTCTACATATCTTACACTTTTAGCTCAGATCATTGCCATATGCCCGGGCTGAATGCCCAAATCCCACCACCCCACAACACTAAGAGGAAAAAGGGAAAACAGACTGTTGATTTTCCCTTGTCCCTAGGTTTGACAGAGAATTCATTGATTCAGTTCTTTGAGACAGATTTCCCCACCAATCCTCCTGTTATCTCTCCAAATATCAATGGTTTGGTTGAGCCTCTAGGAGGAGCAGTCAGTCTCAGGGGGCTTTGAAAGGGTTTCATCTGAAGGTGTCTCACTGGAGATCCCAGTATCTCCTCCATTCTCTGGTCCATTGCTGAGTGACATCTTCTCCAGAGCTGCGGGGAGGACAGATTCATCAGACAGAAAGCATTGTTTATCTGGTTGTTGTGATGAGCATCTACTGTAGTCCAGTGCTGTATTGTGGTGTGAAAGCTAATGGACCATCAGTAGAAGCATGATTTCAGCATGACTTCCAAAGCTTTACCACAAGTAAACCAAACTGCTGACTGTGAACTCTGTAGTTAGTTTACTGTGCTGACATTGAAGGTTTTGCTGAAATTACTGTTAACTCAACTTTATGTTTTCATAAATGTTTAATGATTGCAGAACCACAGTGATCCAACATCAAATTAAATTCTTTAGGGTTGGGAGACATGAGAAATTATTCTGAGGATGTAGTTTCAAACTAAGAAATAGTTCTACAGGCCAAAATGTCCATCAACACCATAATTACTCCATGTTAAGCCAAACTCTGCCTCTTTTGGGCAGGACAAATGAAGCCACTGGGCATCCTGTCACAGGCTGAGCCTCACAGTAAGCTGCTTTCTTCTTTAAGTTTTTGTTCCTCGCATGAAGTACCTGCACTATGGAACTCTTTTCAACAAGCCTCTAAATGCCTCAGTAATAAACAGAGGAGTTGTTTTTTGTCTTTTATGGATTTACATAATTAGCCTAACAAAAGCTCTTTTTAAGCACACTGTTTTCTCTTGAAGTGTTTATTTGTCTAACAGAGGTTACTAAAGCCTAGAAGTGCAGTCGAGGCAAAGCACAGGTACAAATCTTAGCATTTAAGGGAACATTTCAGTATTTTTCAACCAATGCTCTCATCTCATTCTGAACTACAGTTCATATTCACTTTCCACTTGTCATTTCTGTTGTTGGTGTTGGCAAACACACACTGGCAAACCAACACAAGTTAGAAGCAGAAAAGCCCTGTGGGGCATTCCAAATACAGAGAACATTTATATTTCACACATTGCAGCTCTCTGACAGATCTGTGAACATCCTGCCGGTGGTTGAATGGAAGTGTTGATAACGTACCCTGCAGCGATGCTGAACAGTTGCTGGGTGGTGCTGTGCTGCTGTCATCCAGCTCATCCAGGTAGAGTCGGTAGTGATGGCCACTGTCGTCTTCATACTCCACATTTTCATCATCGCTGTCCACTTCTGGAGCCACATACACCACCTCAAACTCTATCTGTCCTCGCTGACACACACACACAAACAGAATGAGTAAGAAAGAGAGTGTGATGCAGTGTGTGCACAGTGATGTAGCGTGTGCCGTGTGATATAGAGCCTTGTATAGTGTGCTTCTGTGTGCAGTGTGGCATTGTGTGCATGCAGCGTGTTGTAGTGTGTGTGTGCAGCCTGTTGTAATGTGTGTGTGTGTGCAGTCCTGCATTACCTGCTGGGACAAAATGGTGACCGCCTCCTTGTGTTTGGCATCACGCAAATTGATGCTGTTGACAGCCAGAATAGCATCCCCGACATGTAGACCTCCACATCGGTCTGCAGGCTGGCTCGGATGGATCTCTGAAATTAGAATGGGAACTCCATGCTCCTTTCCACCCTGATGAGAACAGACATACAAGAGATAACTCAACTCAACAAAGGTCCTCTTTATGTGATGTCAGGAATGTTTCAGTCAGATGGCAAATGTCAGTAGAACAGCCATATTGCCAACTCATCTGCTTAGAGACACTGATTTATAAAGTATTGAAGCTCTATATCAACATGCAAGCACGCTGCACTGCAGTGTTTTGTATTGTTGGTATGCAAGATCAGTTGATGAGAAGAGCTATCAGAGGATATTGTAGTTGTATAGCATACCTAAGCTTCAACAGTTCTGCTTAATTTCCATCTTTAAAGGTGCTTTAGATGAGGCACTTTGTGGTTTGTCCATTACACACAATGGTGGCAGCACCCTCAGAGCATCTTTAATGCGGTGTCCCATAGAAATCATTAGAATAAAGTATTTATAAGCCTTCCTTGGGAAGAACCCACTCAACAGTTTTTAAGGGTATATTGAAAAAATGTTTAGCGAGTACAGAGCAGAAAAACTGACGTACATGCTCTTTACTGAAAAGTTGTTAGAAGGATGCCTCCCCTGTGATTTACATATAGACTTTATAATAAGATAATTAATCCCTACTAAAGTAAGCAGGTTCACATCCAAAGAGGTGGATCTGTGGCTGCTTTCCCTACAGTAGATCTTGGGCACAAGCTCAACAGCCTGTCACAGGAACGTTATGGAAGGAAAAAAAACAGCACTTCTTACTGTAATGGAGATTCCCAGACCCTCATGATCATCTTTGACAAGCACCACCTTTCTGATTGGGCCTACTCCCTGGGTTTTCTTCAACATGTCTGGGTCCTGTAATCATATTAAGACAATCAGCTTTGGAAGCTTAAAGGTATGAACAGTTTCATCTGCTTTGTAGTTCCATACTCACATGCCCAACAGGAGAGGGAAGAGGTTTCTTGGGATCATTGCGACCTCGACATGCTCGAATGACTGTCTTGTGGCGATGAAGGTGAATCTCTGCCTCCAGCTGGTTCCACAGCTTATCGTGTGCTGGCCCCTTCATGTCACGGCCCAGTAACTGGATCTGTTGCACTCTGTTAGCAAAACCAAAAGAGCTCGTCTCAATTTAAATTTAAGGCAGTCCTCTTCATTTTTCCCTTATCATTAATGAAAACCCATGAGATCACAAAGGCAAATCCTTTTTTTCTGCACACACCGGGCAGGAATATACCCCCCCACCCACCTACACCTACCTACCTGGAAGGCTGATTTGTATTCCCACTCATTCACTGGGGTTGGAGCTAACGCAGTGTTATCATATTGCACATTGAACGCTTTGCTTCTTCTACCTCTATACCATAACTACCAAAGACCACTAGATGGCAACATGAGGCAAATTCCTTAAGCTACCATACTATAGTATTCATGGACAGCTACATTGTACATGTCATCAGGGTGTCCCCAGGTATCAGATGCTTAAATTTAATGCTTTTAAGACCTTTGCAAGATAATAATTTTAGACTGATTTTATGGACAAATCTTCTTGCAGATAAAAAGGTGAGTAGTATACTGCACATGTGGTTGTGTGCAGATGTAGGTTTTATTTAGGAGTATGATTATTGTAGGGCGTTAGTTTGATTGACATTTTTCCAACAAGTACAAAAAGGTATCAACTGAAAATAAAGGATTTGGTTTTAAGTTTTGTGACATCAGAAATGTGAACATTCATACAACATGTATGAATGTGCAACCCCTGATCTAAATCAGGGGTCGGCAACCCCCTTTCATCGCTCTGCTGCAGCTCCCTGTATCTTTGGAAAATAAATAATGAGTAATTTAAATTTATTTTATTTTATTTTATTTATTTTAATGTAATTCTAAATTTGAAGATTATGGTGCTCTTGTAACATTAAATTAAAATGTGTTTATTTTCTGTTTTTCCTTTCTTTTTTTTGTCACTCAAAATATGTGTAATATGCGAAACATGGAATGCAATGCCCGACACTTATATGAACATGAAAACATATGCATTTGGAATCCTGTCGATCTTCGGATCCACATACATATGTGAGCAGGTCTTCCCCAGCATGAACTATATTAAAAAACAAACATCGTTCACGCCTCACAGACGACAGCTTACAATCCTGTGTAAAGACAAAGGTGACGTTTTACAGCCCTGATGTGCAGATGCTGTGCGCTGAGGTTCAGGAGCAAAAATGACATTAAGCAAGTAAAATAAATATTTTAATTGGCTATTATTTTGCAAATATATATTTTACATTGTTCAGTGAAATAGTGTTTTTTATGCAGGTTGACAGCTGACTGCACGCTCCAGTACACGAGATAAAAAATTTGTTTTCTCTGTACCAGTTCATTGATTTCGTGACTGCAACACACTATAGTTTTTTATACATACAATAAAGGTAAAAAAAAAAAAAAAAAGATATATGCAGTGTTATCTTCATTTTAGCTGTCAAAAGCGTGTGTGGCTCTCGGTGTTTTCTTTTCTGTGGGAAACGGGTCCAAATGGCTCTGTGAGTGTCTAAGGTTGCCGACCCCTGAGAAGCAAAGATATTCAAAGATACATGAGACTGGATCAAATGAGCGTATCAGCACCTGACAAGTTATAAATAATAATGACCATTTATGACTTTTAAAAAATGAGGACAATTAATGTAAATTAATGCACCTGCCACAGAAATATGAAAAATGTTCTATGGCCATAGCCTAAAACTAATGCAATCAACACAGTTGATTGCATGTGCAAAGCAGGCACCCTGCAATACACTATAATATGCTACATATTTCAGGTTTCAACACCAGTTGATGTGTTGACAGGACAAAGAGATAATTCCTGAACCAAAACACTGTTTTGGACCAGCAAACAAGCAAAATCTTTTAAACTGTCCTACCAGTGTGTTTTCTGATAGTGAAGGCTGTAAGGGTGATAATTAACACAAGGCACCTCTGAATTTATAAACGTGGCAGTGACCCTTACCTGCCTGCCAGTTCCTTGTCCAAGTATTTGGCAGCCAGTCTGGCTCCATACACTTCTGCCTGCAGCACTGCCATGTGCCTACGGAGCGCCTCATTTTCTTTCTTATACAGTCTCATCTCTGCCTCCAGTCTTGCCTCTGCTAATTTCTTCTTCTTACTGGCCTCCAGCTCCTGTTCCTGGAACAAGCACAAGTGGAAAACCACACACAACATCATGAGCAAAACGAGTGACAAGACTGCTCTAGTAACATATAACAATAACATATTTTACTGTGCTTTAAACATATTATTTCCATGGAAATAAAGGCAGGACACACACAGACACAAAAACATACAGGTCCCCGATATGGTTTATATTCAGACAGACAATCTGGATTAACTGTAAGCACCATTTCAGTGGAAAGTAGTCTAGCTAGCAGGAAATGGAAACAGTGAGCTCGGCTGGCTGTGTGACTGTTTCCTTGACATCCAGTTATCAATAACTTTGATATAGTCTGATGGTGCGTCAGTAAGGCTAAGATCTGTACAGGGAACAAGTACAAACTACACAATAATGGGCCTGAAACTGACCTCTAATGAACACAACAGGAGATGATATTTTGATTGTTACATTCCACACATTGACCCAATAATACTAAAATGGAAATTCTACCCCTGTCACTATTTATTCTTTATTAAAACTTTTTCAATAATTTTGTGCAGGAACTGGAAGTTAATCGTAGCTCCGTGGTTACTACAAATAATAGAAGGGTCACAGTGGGCCGTCGACAGAATATTTGACTGAGCTGGGAATAACACCAGATTGTCAAGAGGTGTTTACAATGCTTAAAATATCCTCAGATAAACAGTTTGGAATTCCTTCACAAAAGGATTAGGACCAGGAAATATCCACATTTCTGATTCCTCTATCCCCCAGTTTTCTGGGGGATAGAATATTACATTAGAAATCACACTATGGATCAGGATAAGAATGATCAGTCCTTATACAGTAAATGAAATGAATATAGCTCTGATGAGTTTCACTTTATATGACAAGAGACTGTGCATGAGCTTGTCATTTCTAGGGCTGAGGCTTAACTCTGTGATTATTATCATTTTTGTTTGCTTTTTCAAATGTGGGGGAAAAGTTCAATCATTAACTTCTATAGAATATATATAATGAATTACATTTCCAAAAGTGATGCACATCACATGTCAAAGATAAAAGATATCAAAGACTTATCATATGTATAAAAAAAAAAAAAAAAACAACTACTGCAACATTTCGCTCTTCCAGCTCATCAGACTAGTGCTAGAAGAATCATGAAATGAAAATACAAATGTGTGTGTACACAGAACGTGCTGCCTTTTCCTGGCTCATCGTGTCTCCAATTAGTTGTGGCCTTATTCTACCTCTAGGGAGTTTTGAGATGGGCGCTTTGACCTTTTGAGGTTCCTGTAGCTGCTCAGTGCAGTAGCAGAGAATCAGTTTACAGTTTGGCCACAGACAAGGACACAAGACCACCATGTCTGAGGCTTGGGTTAAAATATATAACAAACCAGAGAATTACATCTCAACAGTGAATTGTAGCTGCATGGCAGGGGCAAGTATTATTTAGTGTTGTTGGCTCGCTAGCTAGCATAGTTGAGAGATAGATATTATGCAACAATAGTTCCACTTCTGTTTTACCGTCATTTCTGATTCCACTTACATAACTTTCTTCACCATATTAAACATGTGCCTTTTTCCTGTTAGTGAACGACACTTTGCCATGATCGACACACAAGCCAAGATACCGCCATAGACGCCGTAGTTGCTCTGAAACGGTTGTTTTCCCCTCGAAATTCTCCAAAAACAAGCGAGTACACAACAAACTGACATTTTGATGATGCTAACAGTTTTGACTTGATGACTAATGCTTGCAAAAATAATATATATAGCATCAGTCAGTCATCAACCAAAATGGCATTCCAGCATTACCAATCATGTATACTGCACAAAATCTGACTAGATGTACTCCAGCAATCAAAAAGAGCCTCCATCTCAGGAGCTTTGTTTATTTTCATGCATGGGAAGGCAGATTTCTTTTAGAAGAGGAGAAGATTGAAGTAGAAGGTGACAATGAAGAAGAAGATGACAATAAAGAAATAGAACAGGATTTTCTGCAAAACACACCGATGCTCAAACTTACCATATCTCCCAATGTTGGTGCAGGCTTTGGGGGAAAAGGAGCAGAAGAAGAACAGAAAGAAATTAATTAGCAAAGTTTTAATTTCAGCCAACGCAGATCATGAGTAAGTTAATAGATTAATACTAGTGATAGATGTGTTGGAAAGCAATGCACACCAGTACTGAGAAAGGTAACTGAAGGCGGTGGAAGCAAAGAGAAATGAAGCAGTAAGGAGCACCAGAGGAACAGTTTCACCAGTCCCAAAACGGTCTTGTTACACAAAGAACGGCATACTGAAATGTTGAAACTACACTTCATTAGGGATGTTTCCTCTGACTTATGTGCAAAACTCAACAAACTGTACTTTGAACTATGGACATGGTCACAATTCTAGCACACTGGAGCTGTTGCTAATGACCTCACAGAAACTGAAGCCGCTGCTGATGTTGTTTTCACGGGTTTCACTTTTGCCAGGCTTGTCTATTGGCTGCCTTCAGGAATGGCACACACTGACTGTCATTTGTGAAGTAATGATCAATTCAATAAGGAAAGGGATTGCATTAGACACTGCATGATCATAAATTATCAAATTTACTCACAATAATTGTGCACTGACACCCTGTGTATTAGCAGCATGGAGAACTTCAGCTGTCATATTTTCAACAATTAGCTCCAGACACACTTGACCATGAGTTGGGAAACATACGCCACATTGGATCCTCTTTTACACCAGAGCCTGTTGTGTGAGATGAACCTATTCTCTGTGTCGACACATCAGTAACAGCTCATTAACTTTACATTTTAGTTTGTATTTCTTGCGTCTGTTACCGTGGCAGCATATTTCAAGTTGCTCAATAGACCCAGAAGTTGCTGAATTTGAGCTGAGGTTTCATTCACACGTATGCCTTACAAGGCATATAGTGTGTGGACGACCACTGACTTGTCTTTTCCACTCCCTCTCCCTGTACTTTATACCTGTATCTATAAAAGCTCAGTCATATAAAGGCAAACACTAAAAATATATTTTAATATTATGACATTTCAGTTTATTAAGTCTGAAGGCTGTGGACAGCTTCTCACGCCCAGCTTACCAGTCTGTCTTTGATGGAGTCAGAGTCCACAGCCTGGTCTTGCTTGGCATGAAGCTGAAGCTGGAGAGCATGGAGCTGCAGGAGCTGGTCATGGACCTCCCTTTCTAATACTGCCCGCTCTGCCTTAGCCTCAGTCAGCTCGGAACGCAGGTCCACTACCTGTGCCTGTAGGAGAGGGGTAAATGAATGGAAGCCAGGGTAGATGAATGGGGTGGGGGTTGGGAGGATGTAAGAGGCACAAATGGTTGGTCAAACATAATATTAGGCTTTATTAGGATTTTTTTTTTAAAGAATACAGAACAGTCCATGCAGGGTCCCATTACAGGGCTTCTCCCGCACTAGGACAAGGTATCTAGTAACACCACCAGGAGTCGCCTCAGATGGGAGAGTGTGTCAAAACATTTAATGAAAGTATCCAAGTCACGAGGGTTCGTGCATGCATGAAAAGGTGAATCTGACATTCTGTGTGCACTACGCTGTTTATCAACTGTAGACTGCACCATGAAAATGATCATATCAAGTGTAGGAACTTGGGCAGTTTCTAGAATACAATGTACATCCAGGTTGCAACAACTTCCTGTTTCATTGTGAAATTCTGAAATTCAGCACCCTCTGCCATCAGTTTATGAGGGTGCATGAGAATAGGTGAATGTTGACATTATTGTAAAGCACTATAGACTGGTTGGCAGACTTAACATATAAATGCCATTTACCATCTACATCAAAGGATTCCACATAACATTTCCTAATGCCAGTAGGTGGCACAAAGACAATGACCTTAAGTTGGCGTGCTGATATCCTACGGCTGCCACTCCAATCCAGTGTGAAATCCGTGGTTAATAATGAGTCATTTTGGCAAAGATGATGGCAAAGCTTATTATTATTGTAGTTATTTATGAGTTGCAATCAAAATGGGTTTTTTTTACTCATTAACAAGGAAGAAGCAGCTGCTACCTAGAACTACTGTGAGTAAGCATACAGAGGGATGTCAGTTGGCTTTAACTCTACGCCTGTTTTGGCATTTGTGTATCATGGAACACTATGTGCACACATTTGGTGTGCTGGATTTCTCTTTTCTTTTCTTCTTTCAAACAACAAAAGTAATCTAAGTGGATGTCAGAGGTCACCAGGTGCACATCACAGAAGGTGCTCTACAAGTTACACAACAGGATTTCCATGCATACATACATACAAGCATGGCAGGAGCAGTGTACAGTGTATCACTGCATGAGGGACCTAAAGGACCTTTGACACTGGTGACAGCCAAAATGTTTTTTTGTTTTTCATAGCACACGCGCGCACACACACACACACACACACACACACACACACACACACAGTTCAATAGAAATGTGATGGCATCTCATGTGTCAGCAGTCCAAAGTTGTGCAACCATTCATTATGCACAGACTTTTCATCCGGATGCTTGGAAGAGTTTTTGGGGATTCTTCAAATGCCTGAAGTGCTCAGATATTTAACTCTGCAATGTGGTTCTGTAATTTAAGTGTAATGGTACTGCATCAGAGGCACGAACTGTTGCTAGCCAATAGTAAAAAAAAATAATAATCTTGCAGTCTAGTTCCCAGCCTTTCACCATATCTGCTGGTCAAAAGAAGAATCTGGCGATGGCACAGTGTTAATGAGTGGCACAAAACAGCGGCATACCAACTGTCATAGCAGTAAATGACTGTCATGTGCAGATGGACAGTGGTCGGCGGCAGTAAGGTTGTCACAATACCTGAATTTAAACTTAAGTACAATTATAGTAAAAAACAATACTTGATAACTCTTTAGATACCACGACAATAACAAAAACAAGTCAAAGTCACACCCTGCACCGAGTCCTGGTATATAAAAACTCACTGAACACATGCCAACACACACATAACAATATTGTTGGCAGCATGTTGTATTGAATAATGATCATTGATCATTAACGGACTGTTTGTAAAACCTACATATGACTTTTGTTAACTGTTGTCCCGAGGTCTCGGTCTCCTCTTGAGTTACTTGCTGGGCAGGTTTAACCATCACTTTACAAATGACCGTCTGTCTAAATACAGCGGAACTGATCAAACTTAGTGGTTGAGTATGAATAGAAAACTGAAGTAAATGTCATTAAAAACACATCTCATCAACCGCATCACAATTATGGCTGTTTATTTCACAACAGAACGTCTGCGTGTGCACATTTGGACACAAGCCGGAGCTGCCACAGAGCAGGCACAGCCTCCAGATCAGCAGCGCTGACCAATAGCCGTTAGTGCTTTATTTTGATGTGTTTTGATGTGATTTGTTTTTGTCCCTCTTGGGAGGCAACGACGTTGTCCTAAATGTAACTTTTCAGTGTAACGTTTGTTGTACATCACACAGTAACAGTTACTAACCTCTAGTTTGTGATTGAGCTGGAAAACCGTCTGGGTTTTGTGACACAGCTGAGCAAAGCAGGAGCTCAGGCTGGTCATCTTCTGCCGGCCCTCATACGTAATATCGACTTGATCTGGGTCTATTTCTCCGAGCAGCAGATCGACGTCAACGAAGGCCTTGTCAAACTCTTTCTCCAGCACTTCTAGCCAGCGAAACATCGACATACCAGGGCCAAGGCCCGAGCTCTGGCCTGCCGGGGAGCATCCAGCAGAGGCGGACATGGCTAGAGCAGCGCAGTCCTAGCGTTAACGTTAGCTTCTTGCTAACTTTGTTGGCGAGTGATGTTAATAAAATACCGCTGAAATTCGATGACTGGAGTGCGTTCGGAGCTCCGTCAGATTTCGTGTTGTGTTTCTTGTGAGGAGTACTATGTCACCAGGAAGTCCCACATCCGACTGAGGGTTGACTCTGTGATGCAGCTACTTCGGTCTGCTTGTGCGCAGTGAAAAGCAATGGATAGCAGAGCGGGGAAGCGGCCTCTTCTTCTTCTGTGGTTTGGAGGTCTTGAGGCATCCGAACAAAATGATGCCTCCTAAGTCTGGGAAACATCATGTGTTTTACTGTGTCAGCTTAAAAGCTCATATTTTAGGCACGTTTAGGAGACAACTGCTTTGACTTTAGTTCATGATATCTATTAGTGTTCATTTCATATGGATTTATTTGTGATCATGGTGCAACATGAACATCTCCACAATGAAACTTGGTGAAGACCCTCCACTTGCTGTTCGTCACATATTCAAAAATGGTAGTGATAGCACCACCATGTAGAGGGAAATGAGCTAAGATAACTTCCTAAATCGTCTGGCTATTTCTCAGTAAGCCTGAGGCATGTGGGTGTAGTAAACGATGACACTGAGGTAAACCACATCCATCAGCATAATTTTTCTGCTGCTTTTATTTTTTACTTTTTTTTTGCTAGACCTTTCCTTCAGTTTTTATCCAAGCTTTACTAAACCTGGATGCTTTGAAGACCTTGAACCCTGCCCATATAGCTGATTTGAGATGTACTGTTTTTCTATAATTCACTATCAAACTATAATTCACTGGGTTTGGTCAAATTCAACCTGCCTTGCCAAGCTACAACCAAGTTTGGCTTATGTGTATACACTGCATAATCTTTGAGTTTCAGCATGTAAAATATTGAGTCTAGCCAGTACTGATGGAGCTGACTGAATGCAACTGAACCATCACTTTGCACATGTTTTCCCCTTTCTTAATACACCCTACCACCTCCACCTGGTTTTTTTCCACCACCCTTAATTTAACATGTGATTCCTTAACTAGAACCGTACCAAATCCATTCAAGCGTAAAACTCTTCTCACCCATGTAAGCTAAAAGTGCTGGGTTAATATTGATAATATGACTATGCACTGTGGTTAGTTCTGAGCAATGTTTGTCTTCAAACTTTCCCTTTTTTAATTTCTTTAAGTGCCGTAGTTTACTGATCAGCCGATTCCCAAATGTCTACAAGCACTTTGTAGGTCATCGTTGTGTAGAGCATCTCCTTTCAACACCCTGAAAATCTTTCCTTTCTTCCCATCCATCCTTCCTGCTTTCATTTGATGGCTATGGAAATCAGTGAGTTGTATCCTCTACAGTTTCTTTCCTTTTTCATTTCTCTCACTGACAAAATGCCATTTCCCTCATTCCCAACCCTCTTTCTGCTACTTTCTCCTACCAGTTCTTCTTATGTCTTCAGATATACTTACCATGCATGAAAGTAAGCCAAACTTTCACAGTGGTCCAGTCCTATGCCAAACCTCCTCCACTGGCATTGTGGGCTTATATTTGTGATAGTGGCATTGCAGCAACCCCAGCTCAGCAGAAAATTTCAGATACTTTCATAAACCTATTATTCAACAGGCAGCTGGTTTCAGCAAAGAGCAAACTTATAGACTAAGTAGTGAACATATGGAGTGTTCAGCACTACAGATGTAGAGCTAGTCATCTTCTGATGGAAAATTGTTGGTTCGACCCCCAACTCCTCTTTGGCTACGTGCCAAAGTGTCCTTGGTGAAGACAATGAATCTCAAATAGCTCCTGATGGCTGTGTGAATGACCATTGTTTCCTTCCTTACTACAGCTGTGTATGAACAGTTGTGAATAAGTGAATGCTGACATGTATTTTAAAATGAATATGTGCCACATACACAACCTAACATATTGTCACATTACCAATGGAGAGTGAAAGATGGGCAGTAGAAGACATTTGACCCCTGCTATCACATCTGCTTACTGTTATATTAAACTACAGATATGTTGTTTTTCCCAGCCTTGGAACTTATAGGTGACAAGAAAATAGTTTGGATTTATCTGGACCAAAGAAAAAGTTCTTTTCATCAGTGAAATGTTTTTATACTTTATATGTTCATGATTATTATAATGTAATTTGCATTTATTTTCAAAACTAGTAGCTTAAACACCTATAAAACATACCTGACATTTGTCACTGCCTTTTTAATGATGAGATTCAAGGCATGTATGTGTTCTAGGCTTGAGGTGATCTTCTTAATCAAGCTGTTCCAGGGCATGCTTCACAACAACAAAAATGGTCTGTCACATTGTCACATTAAAGCTGTTTCATTCATTCTATTCATTGAGGTGAAACTCACAGTAACATCTTTTGACCCGGGGTTCAAAGTTTTTCCAAAAACCTCTTTTGCCTTTTCCCTAAAATGTTTCCCCACAATGACAAACAGGAAGGGGTTGATGGCACTGTTGCTGTACGCCAGATATGTGGATAGCTGTATGCCAATGTCCAGGACATGACCCCATAAGCATCCAGGTGTGACCTGAAAGTAATCCATGGTGTCAAGAAACCGCATCACCTGGTGTGGTGTCCAGCAGAACAAGAAGACAGCCAGGACGGCTAAGACTAAGTACGTGGCCTTCCTCTCTGCCCTCACCCCAGGGAGTCCCCGGTCATTTAGCGTAGCCACAGTGTGGCAAGTGCAGTAAGCTACAACCACAACAGGAATTAGGAAGCCCAGCACATTTGTAGTGATGTTGTGGTGCAACCTCCATGCTGGGTGGGGGTAGGCGAGAATGCAGGCATTCACACTGGGATCCTCTACATACAACACTGTTCGGAAGTACAAGATGGGCAGAGTGAAGAGGAAGCCCAGGCTCCAGATCCCCAGGCAGATACGCTTAGCCCAGGCAGCTCTTCTCAAACGGCTGGGATTCATGGGCTTCACCAGAGCCAGGTAGCGGTCCAAGCTTACTAGCGTGAGGAACAGAACACTGCAGATGTAGTTCATAGAGATGGCCACATTGACAAGCTTACAAAGTCCTTCTCCAAAGTCCCACTGGTAGCCTTTGGCAATTGTGACAGCCCAGAAGGGAAGGCAAGAGATCATCACCAGGTCAGCAGCTGCCATGTTTCCCAGGTAGACATCAGCCGCTGTGCAGGGCTTTCTCTGCAGGCAGAACACACAGAGAACCAGGCCATTTCCCAGCAACCCCACAAGGCTGATCAAACCCAGGTAGGCTGGCTGCAGGGAGGACAGCCATAGCCAGGCTTCAGTGTAGTTATTACAGGCGCCCAGCTCTGGGTCCACAGTTTTGACCAACCAGTCTGATGAATTAGAACCCATTGGAAACTGGGAATGACAGATTTGTTGTCAAAGTAGTTTCATCGTAAGCAAGCATACATAGTGTATAATACTGTAGGACTTTTCAAAACTACAGTGTGTAGCTACAATGTGTAAATGGAGATCATTTTTGAGCTTTTGATTATGGCTATTTAGTGTCAATCTGTGCTTGAAAGATATCCAATAAAAAAGGGGTTTGAGATGCTCATAAAGATGTGCACTCAGTTATCCTCACTCAGAATTTTTGCAAGGCTGTTCCACAGCAGCAAAAACACCAATACCTTTTGGTTATGATCTTTGACCCTAAAAGTGCCAGAAGTACTGAAGACCTGATGTCCTCCCTCAGTGTACCCAACAGCTCTTTAACTATAGAGTTTCCTGACCATGAAATGCTTTTTATGTTGAGTTAAAGTTTAGGAGTGACCAACTGCAAGAAGCTAAAGCTGTGGTGATGTTTGACTAACGCAAAGTTTTTGTTAAAAGCCTTATTGCAGGGTTGTGGTCCAGGTGGAGCTGAGACAGAAATGATAAACTGGATGCTGGATGCGGTAATTCAGTAAAGATCTAAAGGAACCACTGCACACTTAGATGACTTCAGGAACCTTAAGCAGCTACAGTTGAAATGCATTTTGCTTCAAATAGACTTGTACACATTCACATTGATAAGAAAAGCTAGATGCTAGTGGGTGCAGGTGTGAGTGGGGTTTTTGTGCAGTGTAAAAGGGGCTTTAGTAAGACATATGAGGTACCTGAGCTCCACTACTCTATATCTCTACTCTACTTGACTGCACTGCAACACAGAGGCAAATATTGTACTTCTTACTCCATCATATTTACCAGACAGCTTTAGCTTTAGAGAAATGACTTGACATAAATTTTATTGGATTATCACATCACGTTCCTCTTTACTCATTATGAAAGCTAGCTATGTCTTTAAACTAGTGTGCAGTCTTGACATCCAGGCAAAAAAGGGCAGCAGTGGCCAAGAAGCACATTCTCTTTTCTATTTGCTTTGTGAGAAGATCTCAAACCACTCACCTTATCTCCGTGGCTCTACGCCTTTCATCCAGATGTGCCTCATGTTCATTCCCAGCAGACAATCATTATGGTGATCAAGCCTCCACAAGAGTGAGCACTGGGAGACTGCTCACTTTTATATGTGCAGACCAAGATATCATCACTGTTTCGTCACTCACAACTTCCATCTGTCTTTCCCCCACAGCTACTGAGCTGTGTTCTTGCTCATCAGAGTGGTATTTACTGTCCAGCAGCATGCTTTCACTTCAATCTCTGACTCAGTCAATGGCAAGAAGCAGGGTTTTGGGGGGTTTAGTCACATAGAACTGCATTTTTGGTCACAAATTAAAATTTCCATTTATATCAGCCACAAATGTATTCACAGAGTGGGACTGTATAATTATTTGGTCAGTGTCTCCATGAGAGGAAGAAGAAAGTGGTTCAAATGGGATATCTGGACAAATCTGAGTGAGAAAAATAACTGATGCTGTGGAGACCCTCAGCCATGCAGCGCCACACACCCCATAGTCAAGTTTAAACTCGTGAAACTGGGGGTTTAATGAACAAAATTATATGAATATGTGGAGTCGGTCCTTGGCTTGGGTATCAGAGTGTAGCAGGTTCAAGTCTGGCACTAACCATAGTATGGAGTGTAGCTAAAGAAATGCCAGTTGACATCCAAAGGCACCAGACCCCTAACTGAATGGACAAATCTGTGTGGCAGCCCCATCACTTTGACTCCTCTTCACTCAGCCTTGTATATGTACGTGTAAATTTGTAATGTGGGTGTGATGAAAAAAATGTTTATTTCCAAAAGAGGGATGAAATGGTGAACAGACTCTACTTATATAGCACCTCTGTCAAAGAGCTTTACACTACATGTCAGCATTCACCCGTTCATACACTGGCATATGGTAATTAGAAAGGAAATTAACCATTCATATTCACTACCACATTGATGGAACAACCATCAGGAGATTGGTGTCTCTTCCAGCAACACTTCAGTATGAAAAACATCAATATTTAAAAGATGAAAATCCATTTTGTATATTTACTACCATTTGGCAGAGAAACTTAACATTTTGTTTTTATATTTTGTGCAACAAAACATGACCAGGTGAATGAGGAAAGACAGGACAAAGGTGACATTTCTGTATTTTTACAACCTGGATGCGATTTCCCACATTTTGTTGTCTGAATGACTATTGGGGAAAACAGTTTTTTAAACTGGTTCTTTATCAAGGGAGTTGTTAAAACAATACAGTATAGGACAACCTAAATCCAATCAACGTGCCTGTTTTTGTCACTGTCCGTCTCAGATTGTTGTTGAAAATCACAATCAAGCCAGAAGGGGAGCTGCTCTGCTGCTTGTCCTGCTCTCTGCTCCATTCTGTCTAGCTCCTTCGATGGTGGGACCAACCAGTCAGACACATCAGCTGCAGGTTTTTTGTGTGAAATGCTCCTTTCATCCCTTGTCTCAACCACAGGACAGACACTGTTTCAAACCTAAACACCTCACCATTTTTATCACATGAGTCTGCTCATTCCCACAGGTGTGCAATCAGCTGTTCAAAGCACTTGACTTACAGACTGTGTATAGACCATAAATGTATTATTGATAAATGCCACCGTGGTATAAGCATATAGGTTTTACTATGAGCGTACAGAGCTATGTTGAGTGGGGAAAATTAGAGTCTAAATTACACTTAGTCTCTTTGTGTGTCTTGCATGAATCAGAGGGCTTAAAAAAATATTTATATTTAAATATTTAAATGTTAAAACAAGCATCACAGAGTCATAGAAATCTGATTTAAACCACACAATTTACAGAACATTAGTGCACACCTGGCTGGGTGGGATGCAGGTGAGAAGCAGAATGTGTCAGGTGGAGCTGTAGGTTGTAAAAAAAAAAAAGAATTGTACACTTCATCTTAAAATCTCTCCATTACTGCTCTCAGCATAATGCAGATATCTGCAGTAGACTGCACACTATGCTTCCTTTGTAACTTTAACACATTCTGATCTGCCATGTGCTCCAAATTCTCTTTCTGCACTGAACTGATGGGTTCTCCATTAGAACTTGGAATCTTGTCTCACTCTGGCAAGGTTACAGTCAGCACTGAGGTCTTGTCTAAACACCAGAATAAGAAATGGACCTGAAAATAAACAGGTCTGTCTGTGCGCATCATCAACCAACACATGAGGAGGGACGGGTGATTAGCATGACCATACGCCAACAGTTAATTACCGCTATCTCCAAAGTCATTTCCTGCCAGGACCAGTGGTACACCGCTGGAGTCATACAATACACACTGCAGTCCTCAACCAATGAGATGAACAAAGGAACCTGAGTCAAACGGAAGTCTGAGTTTCCTTTCAGTTAGACTGAAATGTAAGGCATATGATCATTCCCAAATTATTGAAAAAGAAAACCAAACTACTTGTCTGTTGTGAAAAAATGGATGTTTACTCCTAAAGTCTGATAAAACAGAGAGGCTGTGTGATGATGCAGACATATGATTACACATCTGTGCTCGTAATGACCTAAAAATTCTAAATGAATAAATTCTTCATACCCGTCTGAAAATCATTAGTGAGTGGACATTTGAGCTAAGCAACCATATTATTTTCTGTGGTGAAATCAAGGAATTCTGCTTTATGTACATTCATGAACCGAACTATAAAACAAATAGAAGTCAGAATTATTCTGAGCAGATCTTTCCTGTGTTATGAGGAAACAGTGGACACATGCATTTCTTTTCCATAACAATGGAACACATTTGATGACTATGAACACATGTTAAGCATGTAAGCAGACTTTCTACAGCGCACATCCAGACACGGCTCGTCTGATAATCACCGGAGGAATGTTTCTCTCTGCTCCCTAAGCAGTGCCGGTAACTGAGTCTTATTAGACTATCTAAGCTTGCCAGACCTCCCCTCTGTTTCGGGGGGGGGGTGTTATTTACAACAGGGACACTCACAGCTCAGAGGAAACCTCACACATGGTGAATAAATGTTTATGTTTCATGATAATGGGGGTGGTATAAAACCAAAAGGAACATTCTTAGTACAGTTATCTCATCTTTTACCCATCAAGAAGTTAGTTTAGTTTAACGTGCACAGTAAAGGCCCTTTCAGATACAACAGATACAACACATTATTCCTTTGGCTTGCACCACAATGCCTTGCTCTGCTCAGAGGGCCCACACGCCACAATTTGTAAAAACTAGGCATATTTTGCTCTGTCCTCTGACACCTATCGGAACACCAGTCATGCAGACTAATCGCAACAACTGACAAAAAAAAGGCATCCCACTGCTACACCAATACCAACTGTAACAGAGTCCTCCTACACTGATGTGCTGCTCCGAAGCCTTAGAAACATTACATTCTGGTGTTACAGGACCCCAAAACAGAAACAGACCTTTCTTAGAGTAAAAGATTATTTTTGAAGTAAGCAGCTGGCTGACTTGTTACTCACAGTTGATCGATGGCGTAACTGAGGAAGATCACTGGAGTTGCAGAACATGGGGAGTAATAAACACCACTGGAGAAATGGGATGAGGTCAGCACTGAGACACTAAGGTGAATATGCACAAAGGGAAGGTAGAGCATCAACTCTGAACCAGGCAATGAGCAGTTACCTTCAATGTAAGAAGCCACAGCAGAATTTCACTTGATCCGTCAATAAATTATTATAGTCTTCATTGGTGTCAAACTCAGGTTGTGTTTGATTCAAGAAAAATGTCGAGTTAACGAGTACAAGACTTGAACCTGTTTAAACAAAGGCATGTGATATAGCTGAACAGCCTACTATCCAAACCCAAACCTATGCTGTCTTCTGTCTAACCCGTTGAACTGGTATGGCTGGGCTCAGTGAGCTGCTCTTTCTCCTCTCCCTCCTCTCTGCTGTCAGGGCCTTAAAGCTCACTGTGTTTCCTTTTTCTCTTCTCATTTGTCAGTCTTGCTGCACTCCTTTATTTATCCTAATGCCACCACTTCCTAGAGATGAGAAAGGTGTCGGGCCTTGGTAAACCAAGACTAAGAGTAATTGGCTGGTAGAGAGAGGCTGACATAGGGCCAGCCCACTCAGCTGGGCTGCTCAACAACAGACCACTTTATTTTTATTCACACAGAGGCTGGAGTTATTCTAAAATGTGTACATTTTCCATTACATTGACCTCAGTTGTCAAAGGGCCTACTTTCTATGTTTACTTTGTAGAACTCAGAGCAAAGCATTCAAATGATAACTGTAAAAATAAGGTTTATCTTGAAAGCTGTAGGAGGCTCCCAACCTCGGCCGAATGTAAGATAAGATGATATAATATGTGTTGTTTTGAGATCATTTCCCCAAATCTACGTTGAGGTGGAGATGTTTTGCAGGCTGAAATAGACCAGAGTGTCTCTTTAAGACCATGCATCATTAACAGCACATCAACATCAGCCCTCACATTTCCCTGATTGTATTTTCCTGGCACATATTATGATGAATAGCATTGTTGATAGCAGACACAGTACAAGGACTTTATCTTTTCACTTTGCTGTCCACCCACTCCTTTTCTCTATGTGGCCCTGCGTCACACTGTTACAAGCTCTGTTTACTCACACACATTCTCCGGAACCATATGAGGACTTCCTGCCGTCTGCACGATTCAGGGGGAAGGCCTTCTCCTTTAATTGAAGATGCACGGCGAAAGACGGCCTAAGAATAACAGTTGTGTCACGCAGAAATGCTACTGTTCACTCACTTTGTCAGAGAAATGATAACTGACTTCTAGAACACCTGATTCACATGAATGAGTCAATATCAGGCCTTTGCAGTGATTGACGTTAAGATGATCATTTGAATTAGGTGTGTCTGAAGAAGGGATGTAAATGTAAAACATGCAGGGACTGAGAAACACTGGTGTTGATGATGGACAAAAATTCTCTGAATTCTCTGAAATGAACTGTTGACATTACCGTAAAATCTGTATTTATATTCTACCCTGGTAGCTGTCTTAGTCAAAGTGTGAAGTCTTGCTTTTATCTCTCTCTTGGCAGATAGCTCACTGAGACTGCCAACTGCTCTTGGTGTTTGAGGTTATGAGCTCAATACCTTGGTGGTGCAGACTGAACAGATGTTGTTTCAGTGATCACTTTGATGCAAACAGTCCTGCTGATGGACACTGCTGTATATCTAATTTTTCCTATTCCTGACTCACTACTAAGCAGCAGCTAAGATGTAGAATTGGGAATGTGGTGATGAGCCAGCAGCTGATAGAAGCAGCACTGCCGAGATGACTCTAAATACTGGTTGAATGAGGAATGACAAATTTAAATGGAGCAGTGTAGCAGGTCAAGAATTCTGTGTCCCTGGGAATCCTGGCAATGTATGCATATTTCTTAATAAAACTTGTGAAGGCAAAATTCCTGGCTGGTAAACTTTCACAACAGAACGCATCCTGATTGGAAATATTATAAATTGGTCCAGAACATGAGGGCTCTGCAGCAGCTGTCAAAACTACCCAGAACATCATTTGTTCTGGGCTTTCACACACTGAATGTTTGTGCAGTGAAAGTGAGTTAAATATCAATTTGTACTTTTAATACTTAGCTTACTATGTAACAACACTGCCACCTACTGAGAAACTGGCAGGAATCTCTGTAACCATCTGAGTAAGATTGTAGCTGTTACACTGTATTGGGTGATGCTTGTTTTATTGGCATTTAACCTCATCCCATATATAAGCATTGTTAAAATCCTGATATGATTAGGCGGTGTCCAAAACAAAGAGGCAGTGATTTTCGTGCAAAAAGATCTTTCGTCCACAGCATGTTGCCGCCACATTGTCTCTCACTCCACCTGCTCCCTGACTTCCATTTGGCAGGCTGTTACTCATGTGAACTCAGAAAATCTCGTGTTTCTTTCTTACCTCAGATGTTTTCCTTTAGGTTTCTTTTGTCCCTTGTTCCTTATGCACACAGTTTAAACAACGATTTTTAGTGCTGACTTAGAACTGAGGTTTGTTTTTTACTGTATCACTGTCAATAATCTGTACTAACAAGCCAGTGAATCACTCCAGCACACACTGGTTTTGGTGTGTTACTCTCCTCACAGTTGTCAGGTCTGCAATAACACAGTGCAGGTCAGGACAGGACAGTGTTTCTCATGCTTCTTTGTTTCTCTCTGCTGTGTGCAGACGGGGGTAAGGAGCTTGGAATGGTTTAGTTGGTTGGAGTCTACAAACAGCAACTGACAAATCTTGTGCAATATACCTGTTAATAATAATTAGTATATTACCATAATAAAATGGTTGATTTGTTTGCTGTTCTTTGCATGTGGTGCCTCACTTTAACAAATCCAAAGACTTAGTTTAAAGTAGTGATTTGGCTTCAGTATATATGTTTATTACTGACTATTATCTTTAAAATGTGTGTAGCATGAGAGGGTTTCCATCTTATATGACTGTGACACCTTGAAAAGGCTTTATAGACTAGAAATAGCCTATCCAAAATGATGATTTATAGTATCATCATTATTTCTGCATGTTTGGCACCCACCCATGTTTCAGGTGAACATGACTCTTTGTTTTTTGTTATTGATGGTTAAATATGCCCTCAGAAAAGCCGCATCCTCTTTTTAGCACAAGCAGAGTTGAGGGAACCACATACCCAACAGTTTGTGAAAAAGGAGCTGTTGTAATGTGTTAGCTGATGAAGGCTACGCTTTAAAAAAACAGTGTTTGACAAGAGCCACGGCAGATGCTGGTAAAAAAGTTTCAGTTATTTCAAAGTAGATTTGAGCACAGACTGAATATTCAGCCAAGAAAAATGGAGCTTCTCTTATGCTGGCAGGACTGACTAATGACCAGAGACGGAGGATGTGTTCACTGCTTTAATCAGCAACTCAGCAACACTTAGTTGTTGTTCATGCCATATCAAGAAATGCAGGAAGAGTGTAAAGATAGTTCACTAAGCAGACTGCAGCTTTATTGACCCTGATGGGTCTTTCCAATCATACAAGTCAAATAAAGAAGTAAGCACTTTTCTGCAAGCTGTTTTCGCAAATATTCCACCCAGCTTTCAGAGGGTTTAATTAGGGCATTAGGTCATGTTTTCAGTGAAGTTGAGATAGTAAAACTTAAGCAATAATTCCGCACTTGTTGAATATGCATGATGTGTCACGATGTTGCTGTTTTGATTACTTTAGTTTGCACTAAAACTTGTCAATGGATCTATTTAAGATTATCAAATATAAAGCTCTTCTACAAAGTTCAGTCTGAAATCTGCTACAATTCTGTTTCCCCTTAGTGCCTAAGGAACAATTTCCCCTTGAATTTTTCCCCTTCAGTGTTGACTTGCTTCAGCCTAACAGGTTTTTAAAACAGACTGGAAGTGCATTGGAAGGCGATAGAGTTCTCTGAATGTTCTCCCAAGAGTTTTCAGAGGTAGGTACAGGAAAGAACAGCTAAAAACAGCGGGTAATTTCAGTGTAACAGAGGTCACAGGCAGTGACCGTGAAACTGATCCATCCTCTTTCCATCCTGATAAAAGCCACTGATAATAGACGTGAAAGAGAGAAGAACTCGAGACTCAAAACCACATGAAGGACCTTGAAATGGACCTCCACAGAATCAAAAATATCACTAAATTCAGTGACTTCCAAAAAGCAATCACTACATTTAATGTAATGGTTGCACAAAAGATACTGTGAGCAACGTCCAAGTACAGAGCATGTGCTGCCTGTGCATCTTAAAACAGGCAGTTAGAAAACATGGTAAGCATCATCCTCTGAAGCATGTGGTGGTATACAATCAACATCAATATACATCATAATATATTTTGCAATATAGCATGCCTTTTTTGTTCCATGTCTTGATTTTCTTTTTAAGCTTTGACACTTTGTAGTTCATAGAAGCATTTTTAAAACATGTAGTCCTTGCTTTTGTTGCATTCACACTAGCCTAGAGCTTCACTTGATACTGTGAACAGTAGGATCAGACATACAGTGTGCATACACAGATAGTGAGTACATTAACATGAGACTGAGAATTGTATGTGAAAAAGACAATGTGAGCATCATAGTATCACAGTAATACAATCAGTGGCACAGTTCACACTTTTTATGTATGTGACATCATTTCCCTCAACAGTACATTGTAAGCATGACAATGTATTGTACTCTGTGGGAATAATGTACCATTATCAGCCACCACCAGACCACTTGATGCTGACTGCAGAGAGTTTCCAACTGCATAGAACTTCATTCAAAATGTCCCACCTTTCCTTCAGAGTTACACTTTATTCCACATGTAGTTTGGTTGTCAAAAGCTGATTTCCCCTCTTATGTGTGTAATCAGAGTGACTTTGAAAATCCATCAGAGATGTATTAAGGCTTCTAGAGAAGTATGTTTGCTTGATTGACAGGTGTCTTAGCCTATCAAGCTTGTGAGCTGTGGTGGTTGCCACTCGCTTGTCTCAACTCAGGTCCATCCTTTCACGGTGTTTAAATTAAAATTCAATCCAAACTCCGAAATGTCCCTTCAGGAAATTTCAGGCAATCCTCGGCTTCCATGTTTGTTGACAGACAGGATATGCTTCAGTCATGACAAGGTACACAATAACTCTTACAGTAACAGCAGTGCGCTTTGTAATCTTAACCCACGTCACATCATTGGTGTTCCGTGTACAGTACGGAATTGTCCCTGCCCTTGCTTTATGGCTTTTCTTCCAATCTGTTGTCATTCATCTTCATAGAGCGCAGGTACAGTCATTGTTCCCTCACTTTCTCAATCTCATTTTCTCAGTGTGAGTGCAGCACTTGTTTGACAATGTTAACAACAAACATTAGGACAATAAGCCCTGAGATAGTGTTCAAAGAGGTCATGATTTAGGTAGTTTTTTTGGACATTGTACTGAGACAACAGCGAAGCTCAGGGACCATGCACAGACAACATGTGGGATGTTCCGAATCCTTTTCATTCACATTTAAATGCACATTTTAAGTTTCAGTAGGCAACATGAAAAACAGCATGACAACATACACATAGTGAAAGTGTTACGTTTAGATCAAGCTTGCTATTTATACTGCTTACTATTCTTTTCCACAGCAGCTTTTGGACAATTCTTTTGTTTGACATTAGTTTAGTGTAATACTTATGTTCTGACTTGAGCGACACATTGAGTCACAGCACCAAGTTGGAGGTCCATGTCTACATGTCAGACCTCACTTAAAACACTTCGAATCATCTCTTTGGCATCCATTAAATGTTTTCATTCATTTTAATTTCTGAATGTTCTCTTGTTTTTTGTTCTGCACTGTCTGTTTCTATCCAGCCCCCCAAACTCACATCAGTGTCAAGATGAAATTACCTTCTGACAATGTGTAAACCAGCCTCCCTTTCTATGTTCAAGGACAACAGATTTACACCCCTACATTTTAATCAGTGATGATAACACTGCACCTACCAAGTTAATTGCTGAAATCCGACACAACTATGAAAATACAGAACAAGAAACAAAACAAAACTTGTCTCTTCAGTGAGACATTAGAGGGGTGTTATTCTGCTACAGCAGCTTCGGTCAGCTTTGCTACTTAAAAGCTGGCAATTAATAGCTTTCGATCATCTGAAAGGTACCATTCACCTCTGTTTACTTTTGAAGCCTTGCACAAAGTTGTACATCTAAAGTTTTGTAGAAACAACTCAGCAGCATTTCTCTGTGTACGTTCATTGTCTATATATTACCTCATTAATAAGTAGTGCGCCACTTCAAGGAAGATAACCAGTAGCTACATGGTGGGCACATAAAATACAAAGAACACACTGGCCACAAGAATATAAGGATTTTAAAGGGTCTGCGTTGACACAATGATAGCTGTCTTGTTTAACACTGACAAGTAAGCCAGTGAATGATACCCAGATCATCCTGCAGCCTGAAACACTTCTCCGGACACATTAATGGCCAGATGTCAACATAAACAGAAAAACATGTTTGTTGTAATGGTTGTTTTCATTTGGTGTTGCACGTGGAATTTCATGGCTATTCTGATTGAAAAGTACATTTTGTGCTTAAATTAACAGCTGTCAGACAGGCAAGTTTATCCTTTGATAGAGATGTTAATTAGGAATGGAGTTATTCAAACAGTGACCTCCTCACTGTTTGGAGATCTGTGCAGGATGTGCAGTGAATGGACTCAAAACTTTGCTGTTGTTGCTTGACATGTACTCATGTACTAATGTGATGCATCCGGATCTCAGCAATTACCTTAGATGAGTACTAGATTATCATAACTGAAAGAAATAATGGCCAAAGCTGCAAAACTAATACCCGAGTTGAAATCGTTAAACATCTATTAGTGGATAACTGTTTTTTAAATATGACCATCACAGCTGCAGAAACCTTACCCAGTCTTGCATTTTTACAACACAATGTGTGTTATTCAGGTCCAGGGCACAGTGAATATGTGAAAGTTACAGTATATAGAACAAAGGGACAGCTGTCCCTGCTTAAGCACATACAGGAATAAGGGAGACCTAAGGCACTAATGGTTGTATTTAAAACCTCCAGTTGCAGGACAGCACTGTCTATGGGCCCATCTGAATATGCAGCTCTTTTGCTTTCAGTGTTTTCTCACCATCATCATTCTCTTTGGTCTGCTCTGGAATAAATCCATTCTGTGGCTTACAAGTTTCCACAAACAGTGGAAAATCAGACAGGCTAGTGTTGCACTCCTTATCTTCATTTTCATCCTCTCCTTCATCCCTCCTTTTACCTTCATCTGCAGTGAGTGTGCTACAGTCGAAAGTGTGTGTGCTGCAGCCGTAGGCTTCGCTGTGAGGCCGGCGAGCCTCATCTGGGATGTTTTTCTTCAGGTCTCGATTCCTGTTGCGCTTGGCCAGCTTCGTGACGGAGCCCAAACGGTTGAAAATATTGTCCTCAGATGTCGTCTGGTGGTTGGAGCGCCGGTCGCATGGCTCGTTCCCCCGAAGCCGAAGGTTGTTCAGCTTGGTGTCAATGCTCTCCTGGGAGGAGGTCTTATAGTTGTTTGTGTCAAGGCTGTTGAAGATGGCACGGCGCTCTGGAGAAAGCATGTCCAGAGAGACAGCACGCTGGTCCAGGCCAAGCTGCCGCCTCTCCATGCTCCTGATGGTGGCGGCTCGCTGCAGCTTGTCGTGGACTTCAACACTCATACGTCGACGTGTCTCCCGAAACTCTGCTCGCACATTTGCTTTCCACTCTGCTGCATGAGCCTTGATCTCTCCAACCTTGTTCAAAGGCAGTTATTACAAATCAGTGTGGCACTTATCAGCATATGTACACTTTGTTCAAAAATAATACTTCTCCACAATAATAAGGTCCTCTCCTCAGAGAAACACAGGGACACAAAGTAATCTGTTGAATTGTGAACCTTGAATGCCATTTAAGAGCGACAAATCTTATTCAGGCCTGTCACATATTATACATCCTATCAAGAGATCATGAGACTTGACAGGACAGGAATAACATTATATTTCTGTTACACAAAATTCTGTATTTTTGTTTTTCCACTGCATTATGCAACAGAGCGAAGCTAATTAGTTCTCCTATAAAAACACATACAACTAATGAGCTCAAAACCATTTATATTGTATTAGAAATGATGGATGCCAGGAATGGAAGTGTCTCACACAAGCCTGAGGGCATATAGTCAATGCAGTTTATTTGGTGTATATAATATGTTTTAAATTGGAACTTTGAAATGCTCAAATTACAATGAAATGTTGAAAATGTACATGTGTAAATGTCTAACAGACCAACAGCAGTAGTCTTCTTTGGTTGTTTGCCAGTCCAACAGTGGCTTTTAAAATTTACATTCACCTTGGTCTCTTGCATGCACTATGCCCTTCACCTTCACTAAGCCAATAAATAAAAATGTAACACTAGCGAGTCAAGCTGAACTAATGGGAAAATGTTTATTCCTTGTAAATGCCAAAATGAACAACAAGGCTGCCGACTTAGTTGTAAACAGCTGTCTAATTAATAAACATTATTATAATTATAATTTGTATTATTATTATTGGTTGTACCCTTATGCCCTTCCCTGGTCAGAAATATTATATGAATATTAGTATCATAATCATAATCATTCCTCATGAGAGCCTACCTCTTCTTTAGTCTTTTTGGACAGCACCCTCAGCCAGTCCCCGATCATGTTCAGCACTGCAGCAAAGTAGGCCAGACCACCCAAGATCCAGAACCACACTAGTGGTCTGTACCACTTCCGGTATTCTATCCTCCGGTCTCCCCCTGTATTTGAAATGCAAAGACAGAAATATACAATGTACAATACAATGTAAATGTCAGCCTTGTTCCATCTTTAATGTGATCTATGAAAATGTTAGTACTGTTATAAATTATTAGGTACTTTTTGAATAAACTACAACACCATGATTGCATAACTCTGCACAACTTTGTAGAAGCACCTTTGCATTTTTTTTCTCTGGACCAATAAATTGTTTTTGTGTAGACTCAGTAATCAGTCACACTTGTGTCAGCTGCTTGGCACTGGATCTTGTACTTGGGCAATAAAAAACCCTGTGCGCATACATAAAGTATAAAAAATATTGTATAAACATACTGTGAATATTTTTAAATGTAGTATTTTATGGATAAAATAACCAGATAATTAATTTTGCAAATTTAACAGCTGACATTTAGGAGTAAATCATAAATTATTGCAAAAACTGGTGTTACAATGAAGCAGTCCAGATACATTATTACAGGGCTGAATACAACAAAATGAATATAATGGCAAAACCTTTTAGGATAGAAAAGTCTACATTTCATGCTGTCACATAGATGTCTGAAGTAGGATTCATGCTTCCAAGAAAGTGAACACTTTCTTCTAAATCTACTTTAAAGAAAAGCAGTGTGGGAAAAGTGGCAGATGAGGAGCTCACTGGAAGGTTCAAGATGAATTTGTCAGAACCACCAACAGCATCACTGGGGAGGGGGAGGGGGTAGGCAAGTTCTCACCTGCCACATAGTCACCAATTCCAACCGTTGTCAGAGTGATGACGACAAAATACGTTGACTCCAGAGCCGTCCAGCCCTCAATGTGTTTGAAGATCACAGCTGGGATGGTGACAAACAAGATGCAGCCAGCCAGGATGAAGAGAAGGGTGGAGGCCACACGGATTTTAGTCTGACTGATCTGGTTGTGTTTATTCTGTGAGAGGAAGTCACACCCGCACAAAGTTTAAGCAATGGAAAGCATAATATGTCTCTCATTTCAGCAGGGTTCTGATTGCCTATGGAGTTCTTGATGGCGACCTACAGTGTCGGAGAGGACTTTGATAAATCTGTCACAGTAGGTTTATTATCGCACCAGCATGAGGACTGATGCGATAATGATGAGAAGACAATACACTGTTCGCTGTATGTAGCCACGAGGAGGACGAAGTTTACCTGAAAGTTAATTAATTCATTGTGGGGTAACCCCCCCTGCAGTTTGTTTCCTTTTATTTATACCATGGTAAAAGTTTGTTTTCTACTTTATATTGAATCAGTAAAGCTGCACTGGCTGCGCACAGGTACATGCTTCAACTTCACCCATGCAGCTGCAACCTGGAGGGATTTTGTTCTCAGCACAATTACTTTGGGCTGTTTTCCTATGAAGAGAGAAAATAAGCCAGACCTCTTAGTTGAACTACCTTGGGTGTTCTGAGTACACTCAGATTAAACACCTTATTGCCTGCCTCAAAGTTCAATGATGGGCAACATCTCTCAGGGAAAGTAATTGCCTTTGTAGTGTTTAAATATAGTATTTTCAAACAATCTTTACAAGGCTCCTAATTTTTGTCTTGGCATTTTTCCTGTTGCACATTAATGTCATAAACCAAAACTTTAACTCTGCACTGTGTTCTGCTACCTTAAAGTATGTACAGTTGGTATCTTTTATCATATGAACTCATGCTCTCCCATGCATAACCACAGACAGCAATGCACTTACACAAGTACAGAAAAGTATATGCTAATGGGAAAATTTGAAGCTGGTGTCCTGGCCACAGGAGATCTGAAACTAACCATGTCTATAATATAATAACTAACCATGTGAGTTGAGACTAATAATTATACTAAGTACAGCTCTGCAAAAATGCATTTCTTGCATCTATTGTTTTAAATTCCTTTCATGTTAAAACTGAGTGGGGACATTTAAATAGATACAAACTAGAGGTGGGACTTCTTAATCGCAGTTTGCATTCCAAACAACGCGGAATGTTGGATTGGAGTGCAGGATTTCCTGGTACACCCGTACACTGTTACAGCCTAATGTACAAAATAATTTGCGCTAAGGGTACTTGGAGTTTAGAGGAGATTTAAGCCTGTCAAATGACCATGTATATTTCTGGTTGTTTTACCAGAAGAAGAAAGAAGTAGAAATTGCACTTTATGTTGAATTGTTGTTGTTTTTTACCATTTAAAGTCAATACTGTTCTGAAAAAGTACTTAATAAAGTACTTAAAATGGCACTTTAACTTTATGTCTCTTCAGTTTTGGCCAGGGATATTTTCTATTTCTTTTTCTACTGTTTTGAATTGAAATGCAATTAAATGCATTTTTCCAGACAGTAAAAGAGCTTGAGTTTACAATACTCATGTCTGTGTCTATTATTTGATTCAGTCATCCACTAAAATCCATTTAAATTAAAAAATGTTGCTTTTGGGCCAAATATTGTTATGCAAATAAAATGCAAGTAGTCAAGATTAATTAATTACAATCTCATTAATTAGATTAATTTTTTTAATCGAGTCCGACCCTTAATACAAACACATTGTGCTAAGTGTATCTCACCTTGCCCTCTTATTTTAAACCAAAAGACAACATTAACTCTCATTTTCATTTCCACAAACCTGCGTCACAGATAAATATATATAAAAGTATATTGTAACTTACTCGGAACATCTTCTCCACCTTGGCAATGCTTTTGACAAATATGGTACCAAGCTGGTCTCCAACGCCGGCCAGGAGAAATCCAAACAGCGGGATGCCAAATATTGCATACAGAATACAGAAAATCTTGCCTCCCTCTGTGCTCGGGGCAATGTTACCATAGCCTGGAGGAGATATAATGAGACACAAAGGGGGGTTTACTAGATTATATGAAACAAAAAAGCAAAGGATTTTGCTACACAGCATGTTCTTTTTTTCTGAGATGTTAACCATGGACCATAGTGTATAGTGTAACCTGAAATCTTACTGCAGGATCATGTTGTCTAAAGAATGGCTCATCAGCACTGTTCCCTAAAGCTCCATTAAGCTAGCTATGTCCTCCCGTTGGATAAAGCAGCCACTGACTCTGTTAAGGCCAGAAGCAGTTGACTTGGTACAGAAATGCAGATATAATCAATATGTTAAAGACCTTTTACTTAGTTTATATCTAATATTTTAACTTCTGCTTGCAACACCCCACCCCCACCCCCACCCCCACATATCTATGTGACTGGACATTTCTATTACTTTCTAAATGCATTCAAGCATGTGGATATGACTAAAAAGGTACAGGATCTTCACTGTCTTCATCAAATGACCAAACTGCTTCATTACCTCTTCTGAATTGCCTTTATTTTTGGATTTTACTTTGCCTGCTTCTGTAGTGCATTAGGCTTTTGTTTTGCCTTCTTGGATGAATATATTATGCAAGCCACAGAAACCACTATTCAACAGCACCAGTTCTGCCTCCTTTTGAATTTGAGACCTGCCTGGAGATCAAACTGCCAAAATCTTCACTTCTCCAGTATGTACAGGCTTAGACACCGAAAAGCATTTCATATCTTGGCACCTCGTCTGTCTGAAATGGAAATAAAATGAAACCTGATTTAATAT
Source organism: Datnioides undecimradiatus (assembly GCA_008933995.1). Taxonomy (NCBI): domain Eukaryota; kingdom Metazoa; phylum Chordata; class Actinopteri; order Lobotiformes; family Datnioididae; genus Datnioides; species Datnioides undecimradiatus. Next base: position 2,486,893 of record WARS01000033.1, on the reverse strand, counting down.
AAAATGAATTTAACCTAATAATGTAGTGTTTGACTTCCCCTTGCTGAAGTGATACAGGTGGGCTCCATGACACACTGACATCCCTGTTTTGTGTGTTTACAGGTTCACCAGAGCACACTCTGACAGCAACCAACCCATCACTGATGCTGGGTGTGATCATAGGTGAAACACACCTTTTCAGTCTGCTCCTCGGTTGCTGTTTCAGGAAACTACGGCCGAGCATTCAGCCTTGAAAACATCTAATCTAATGACATTCTGAGATCATTAAAGTTTTTCTGCATTGTTTTCCATTCATGTAAGGCTATTGACTAATATACAGAAATTGTCTTAGCCTTACACAATATGTGTCACACTATTAAAACCAAACCAAAACCACAGGAACTAATCTGGTCAGATAAAGAACACATTAATGTGTGAAATACATCGTCATTGAAATACGTCATTCATCAAACTGGAGACAAACGGACACTGCTGCCTCTGTTCTGAGGCACTGGGAAATTAAAAATGTGTAAAATGTGAAATGTAAAATCATCTAATAAACAGCCTACAGACAGGAATTTGAACTTCTGTCTGTTGCAGTAATCAGAGGTATAATGTGAACCATACTTCACTGCTACTTATTTTGGGGAATTGCTGATACAATCAATTCTTACATTTATTTCTGATAAAAGTGACAAACACAGACACTGTGTTTTGTTCACCAACTGATAAGCAAAGCAGCTAAGAACGGTAAGCACATACAGTATTTAACGGACTGAAATAGATACAAAGAAAATCATTTTGTATTTGCCAGCACTCATAGCAGCAACACAGAATAGAATAGAATAGAATAGTACTTTATTAATCCTTTGGCAGGAAATTGTGGTGTTACAGCAGCTATAAATAATACAGTGCAAATAAGCTAAAGTAGAAAAAGAAATGGTAACTGAAAACAAGGTCCTTTAAACAAAGTACTGAAAACAAGGTCCTTTAAAAGGAAAAAAATATATAAATAAATAATAAATAAACATACTGTGCTTTCCCTATAAGAACCATTGAGTCATACTATAATTACAGTACCTATGGTTGTGATGACAGTTCCAGCAAAGAAGAAGGCACTTCCAAGGTCCCAGTGGCTGGAGTTGTAGGAGGTATCCCCGATTGGATTGACCCCGGCATTCACAGCCTCCACAGAATGCTAGGTAGGGGAAAAGAGACACAGGCACATTAAGGAAAACTTGAATGGTCTAACTCTGGTTGCGGAAGATTCTGTCTTATTATGCTCTGAATTCAGCATTGTGCTATAAAAACAAACTCTCGACTCTTCAATGTCTGCTGGGCTCTGAGGAGGCAGATTTCACCCCTAAATACATCAGATACTCTGTTACACTCCTATACTGTTGTGTTGCTGCTACTGTTATGAAGTTTTCTAACTATTGCACAGATATTTTGGATCACAGAATGAAGTCCAAATACCTTTTTTGCCTTTGTCTCACTGTGTCCAGAGTCGTACCTCAGTGTAACTCCAAGCGACTGCACTTCATGCCTATAATCTGAGCCACTGGAGGCATTATTGCAATTCCTCTACTATCCTGCTCGCTCACTGAAGATTCCTTATTGCAATATCCATGTTTTAGTCTACAAACTGTTAAAACTGCCTTCTTACTCTGTGTCCTGCATTCTGGGTTCAAAAAAATACATTGAGCAGCACATAGGTACCTTTCTGTATTTGTATTACTATTCTTATTCTATTGTCCTCTGGCCAGTGCACCACATTCAGTTATCAAAAGTTTATGTTTGTTCATATAATTGGAAACAAAATTCAATGACATATATAAAGGTTATAATTGATAATTTTTTTTTATGACATCTACCATTTATTTCTCATATGAGTTTCTCAAATCATACCTGACCTCCTGTCAGGTCAGTCTCCAAAAATACAGAATATGGGAGCACTGTAAAAAAGGTTGACAGACAGAGGCCCTGTGTCCCTCCTGTCCATGCCTTTGTTCATCTCTGTCATTTCATGGGCCATTCCCCATCTCCAAGGCGATAGACTCATCCGCAGTCTGTCTCCAACTGACTGAGTCTATGTGGATCCTTCCCTGTATCCCAGATGCCACTAAATTCTCACTGGCAGGCAAGATGTTTCTGACTGGGAGTGGTATGTTCCTGAAGAATGCCCCAATGTTTCTGCCTGGAACATTCCAGATCAAGCAAGGCATTGTTTTTCCTGCCGTGTACTAACTCTCCTGTCATTTCAGATCCTGCCACTTCCACCAGCCCTGCAGTAACCTCTTTTGCAACATGATCCATCACTTGTTACCATCACCTTTATTTTTGTTCTGAAATGACATACTCACAACTAGATACTGGTTGTCTTTCACTATGACACACTACATGGGGTAAAACAAGCAACTGTCATTGGTCTTGATGGTCTCACAAGGCTAGAAGCAAAGAAGAAAAAAGTAGCCAAATAAAAAAAATAATAATAATTTCATCTCATTGTTGATTAATTGTTACTGTTCAATATGTGGGAGACCAACAAGATTGATTGGAGGTCATCATGTCATTATCACTTTGCCCAGGCATCAGGAATATCTCTCAGAGGACTGAGAAAGAAAATTCCTGAGACTGTATTCCATCACTGATTTCATCCAGTTACATAACAGCAGCTGCTTCTCTGCAGTGTGTGCCTCTGCAGAGTGAATGAGCTTGGCTAGAGTGCAGGAAGAGGGCCGACACAAGACAGATATCAGGAGCAGGTGTCACACTCAGTGCCAGTCTGCCCTGTGAGTCTCCGTCCTAGCAGATGGAGTCTCAGTGTAATGAGCCACTCTGAAGGTGTGACAGATAGCGTCAGAGCTGGCAAACATTCAAGGGCAAAACTAATACATCTAATCCAGAGGTGGTCAAACTCAGATCAAAAGTTCCACTTTAGGCTTATTGATAAGCCACAGACTTCAAGCCCTAGTTTGGACTTTTAAACAATACATTTTACAATGGAGCATAAATAACAATTAAAGAGGGCATATTACACATGATCTGCTCCCTTTGTTTTGTTCTTTGAGTATTTTTAGTTTCACCACGAGCAAAATAACCAGTTACCATTATGTACATATGCTGACATCAGTATAGGACATTAAAATACTCACTGTTGAATGTAATATAAAGTAACAACTGAAGGTACTAAAGGTTATTACTGAATGTGATAAATACTGATTTACTACTAATTTAATACTGAATGACAAAAAAACATAAGATGCTGCTGGAATATGTGAAATGTTGTGTTCTCATAAAAAACACAAAATAAATGAGAAATCACTACAGATGCTTATGCATCTTGTATGATTTAGTTTTTTATTCTTTTCTTCAAGGTGCATACACCTCTTGGGCTGTGGTTACATGAACACAGCATACGTGGATTGTATGCAGTGCAGCTTCTTATTGTTGCCAAGGAGTTGTTATTAATTTCTTTAATTTTTATTTCTTTATCTGTACTGACTGTAGCTGTTGTGCTGCTGCTGCAACAACCAAATCTACCGAAAGGAACTATAAAAATATCTCTTTTCTCATATTTCCCTAGGCCATAGAGAAATGCATAGGGATGTTGTATCCTCCAAGTCTGGATATCATTATTTATTAACTCTGATGTGGGCAGCTACTCGTTATCCCGATGCTATTCCACTGCGCACAATAAAATCCAAAGCTGTTTTAAAAGCACTCATTATGTTTTTTCCACATTTCAGTTGCCTGTGTATATTAAATGGATCATCGAACAAATTTCTTTTCTAAATTTTGCACCCGGCTAATAGATACACTGTGAATCAAACCCAAGAAGTCCAGTTGCGGGAGTTGCAGTTGTGCCCTCCTGTCTAGTTTGTGGCCCATATGTGACTGTGACTGAGGAATAAAACTAGTGAAACTGATGATGCTGCTGGCCCGGCAGAGGAGGAAAACCTGAGTTGTCACACGGATATGCTGAAGCTCTACGCCCCCATGTCACATATAGTGATACTGTTTCTCCACACTCTGTCAGCCCAGTCACTGTTGCCACTGTCAAAGCTGCAACTGCGTCTTCCTTGCTGTATTTTCCTGAAAGTGACGACCTGTGTGTGGACAGTGTCGCAGGTTCGCAGCTAAAAAAATACAGAAATTGTAAAAAAAAAAAACTCAGCTCATTTGCAGAACTTCGATGATTCCATCCATGCTGTCATCGTTCAGTTGGTTATATTAATCCCATATTTCATTCTCAGACACTCAGTCCTGCACCATTATCCTTTCTCATGTCACTGATGTGAGTAATGTATCACCCATCGAACTCATCAAAAGAAGTTCAGTATTTGTTCCAGAATGGACTCAACCTTTCAGCAGTTCCAGCATTCAGAGTTCCCCTTGCGCTGAATCAGGTCAGAGCCCATGTTTCTGTAGATATTTTAGAAAAGTAAACCGAGGCTGATTCATACCCACTGTCCAGAATGGAAGATCATGTTGATTGAGTTGGTTCAGGTATGTTTGTCACTAAGCCTGAGTTGCTTCAAGGTTGCTGGCAGGTCCCATTTATCCACAGTGCTTCTGAAATTTCTCCTGGGCTTTTATCGCCCTGAATGGTTGTCTTCTTTAATATATGATCATGCCTTTTTGAACTCTGTAATGCCCCCATTACATACCAGCAGGATTTTTCTGGACAATCTTGTTGCCCACTGAGATACATTTGACACTGAGCATGTGTTTAAGACGTTGAGCGAGGCCTGCCTAACTCTGAGCAAAGTGTGTGATTTGTAAAGCAGTTATTAACATCGGTAAAGAGGTGGTTCAAAGCCTGGTGTGTCATGTTAATGCTAAGGTCTAAACCATCTTAGATTATTCTGTGGCCTAGAAGCTCAGACAAGTCAACATATTTAACTTCATACATTATGATCTTATATTAAAGAGCTCATAGCACCCTCTTACTCTTCTAGATCACTGCACTCCCATAATGCAGAGTTATTTGTTGTTACTTGCTATGTTATGCTACTACAGGCCCAGACTGCTGGGAGACTGTAATGCACAGTGCACCTCTCTCTCTCTCTCCATCTGTACTCATTTTTATCCCATTAATGTATGTTACTAAATCGACATCTCCTCTCTGCAGAAGTTTTGTGTTTCTGTAGTCCAACAGTAGATTATTATTATTATTAGTAGTAGTAGCAGTAGTAGTAGTTGTAGTAGTAGTATTAGTAGTATTATTATCAAGCCCAGCTATAATAATTACTGTTACTTGATCTGTCACTTATGTAGAACTTGTACTGTGGTGCTTTTTGGGCTCTCTCTCTCTCTCTCTCTCTCTCTCTCTCTCTTTCCCCCCAACCAGTCAGGGCAGATGGCCGCCCACCTTGAGCCAGGCTCTGCTCAAGGTTGCTGTCTGTTAAAAGGAAGTTTCTCCTTTACATTTTGATTTGCACTTTATTTACAGCAGCAAATGCAGCAAAAAATGTGAGCTCATGAGATTTTTAACTTGTAGAATTGGATTTGTCCACCTACAATAATGAGTTTGGGAATGTGTAACTGTTGGGTTTTGTTTATGGGAGAGAAAAAAATCTAAAAGTTTGCAAATCCCTGTTTTTCTCTTTGACCTTAAACTGAGGTGAATGATAATACCTGCATAGCTTATGTGCTGTTGGTGACCTGCAACATAATGCGGTTGCACACTTGTTACCAGGCTGTGCTGTATTTAGGAACACCACACACATTTTTAACAACAATGTGATGGCACCTACATACTCACACCACAAATACACATGCATACTCAACCACACAACTTTACACATACTCAACACACCTACTTACTCATAATAAAAATCATAATCATCATACAATCACATAATCTGTCAATGTTTCTTAGAGCAAACTCTTCTGCATTCTTTGTCATGTATTTAAGCTCAGGATGTTCAGTTATATAAAATTAAGCTTTAAATGTAGAAAAATCAATATGAGGTGTCAAATTCTCTGTGACAGACAATCAAATCACAGTTTTACGTGAACCATTTTTTTAGCACAAACTTTACTTTAAGTATCATTACTGACTGAATGAAGATGTTTCTGTGTAAGCAGACATGGGTTTGCTATTCTGCCTTGCTATTCTGCCTTGTGATGCAGTGATGAGGAAGATGAGGAAGACAAAGTCAAGTGGCATCATCCTTGTCATGCAGTAGGCTACATGAACATTTTCAGAGGTAACAACATGCAAAGCAGTGATGTACATTAGTTATCTGGAAATGGACTCATGGACAAATCACATGTTCAACTGCAGGTAAACTATGCAAAAAATAATGTTTTGATGTGAGACCTCAGTTATAATACACAAAATATTTCTGTTTAAATCAGTGATGTACCCGTGTAGAGTCATATGTTGTTATTTCCCTGTGAGCTGTACAGATTAAGAAAGAAACTTGGAGGCAAGCCTCAGAACAGAGTGCAATGTAAAGTGAAGGGAGCACTGTGGCCTTTCTAATTCCATTTAAATCAAAGGAAAGAGCGATCAGGAAATGTCACCAGAGGAAGCTGTCCCCTGCTGCCTGCTGGAACAGACAGAGGAGGCTGAAGTGATATTCATCTGGCTAGATTTTTGGCTGTGGAGGGGCCCACCTGTCTCAAGGCTGAACCTCTGGGCTGAGATAGTGGAGCAGCTGGCACCTCTCTGAGCTGTGCTTATGAGCTGTCCTTTCTCCCCTGCCACCATAAAATCATTTTCATGTTTCATTTGAGCAGGGACTCTGTAGTCCTTAGGGTAAAAGACTGACAGCGCAGGCTTTACCAGTGCGGGACAAGGACGGCTGGGAGCTACACTTTCATAAAGAAGCTTCATATATGTTTACTCACTGACTCCAAATATATAAGATGAATATAAGAAAATATTTCTAACCAAATAAAAATTGCAGGAATTACAAATGGTGCCATTACAAGGGTGAATTATATTGCATAGCAAATTGAAAATGCTTTATCGTGTCACACTTGTGCATTCAGGGAAACAAGAAAACAAGGAGTAGAGCTGTATTGTAGAGCCCAGAAGCTGAGTTGGTGCATTTTAATGCTATTAATAACAAAAGAAAATCACAATGCACACACTTATTGGAATGATGAGGAACTATGAGTCCAAGATATGCAAACAAATCCAACAAGGAACAAGTCCAAAAACAAGTAAAGTCCAATGAAGCAAAAGCATAAATCCAAAATTACAAAGAAAAAAAAAGGAAAAGGCTCAAACACTCGACGCAAGGTACAAAGACAAACTGAAACTGAGAGAGTTAAACACACAGACTAAATATACAAGAAAAAAAGTGTGTGGGGGGGCAAAGACAGCAAACATGGGAGCATCTAGCTACACAGTTAATAGTGGAGGAATTATTTGTGCTTTCACAGCTTCATATTAGTTTTAGTTCATTAGCTTACATAGGTTTTAGATAAATGGAGACAGAAGCCAAATTAAAATACTGCGGATACTGCATTCGGTTATCATTGCAATTTAATATCTCAGTGTTCATGATTGGCTCTACTTCTTTCATGTTCCTGTCTCCGAAATGTGTTTTCTGTGTTCTAACGTGTCTCAGCTTGTGTTCCTGTTTTATTTGGTTCTCCACTTCCTGCCCCTGGTTTTTCCCTTGTGTGTGTTTACGTGACCCCGCCCTAATGTGTTGAGCCCATTGATATTCATATTCGTATTGATATTCCCCCAGAGTATATATTCCAACAGTTTTTATTGTGCTTTGTTTTGAATGCTTTATCTGTACCACTACTTCAGGTGACTGACCTCCCGTGCACCAACCTCTTTTTGACATTAAAGAACTTTATATTCTTGCATTTGCAGTCTGTGTGCTGCTTTTGGGTGGTAGTCTGGTGTCAGTCGCAATAACTTCACGACCAATGTGACCATAACCACAGCCTAAACTCAGCAACATGATATGTATGATGCAAATCTGGTCTTCCTAAATGCATACAGCCTTCCTGTGGTCTGTAACAAATCTTGGAACTGACAACTGTCGGCAGTAAAACATAATTCAGCCAGCAATTAGATTTTATTTGAAATATATAGTTATGCAGCAAAATCCATGTGCAATTAATGATCCACTAGCCTGACACAACTTATCAAATTTGGAATGTCAAAGCTGTGTAGCGCATTAAGAACAGTACATTATTGTGGGTTAGGGAGGGACTGAGGGAGATGGGCTTGCACCCATACAACACACTTTATCTTATCCACCTATGTCACCTGCAGACATGAGCTCTCCTCCCCCAGCTCATTCAGCTGTTAGCCTGCTTTTTATTAATCTGAAAAATGGCTCAACTCATGTAGGGTTGTACTCCTATTGACAGTTGAAACAAAAAGGATTAACATTGATGAAATAGAGCACGAAATATCATTTTCTTTATTTGACATATTCTTCTTTGCTGGCAAGATAGAGGTGTGTTTTGCTAGCAGCAGTTAATGTAGGCCGGAGACTCAACCAGAGTTCAGGAACAGCCTACTCAGGTCTAGCAAGGTCACCTCTTTCTAACTCAGCACCCCCATATTTTTTTTCATTTTCAATCTCGTAGTCTTCAGCCTTAACTGATGCTGACTCGGGTGATATCCACTGAGGGTATTTATCAGAGATTACAGGGCTTGATACAACATTCCACCAATATAATGTATAAATTTCCCAAGACAACTAGTCAGACCACATGTCTCACAGCTGTAAAACATCTGAGATTACCACATGATGACAAACGCACACAGAAAGTGGGAACATTCTCCCAGAAAATTACGTTTTGTCTCATATTTGTCTTTTGAGTTTGTTCTGTTTAGGACAGAGTGCCACAACAACAGTGAAGTGTACATAATAATAAGAATATGTTGATAAGTGAATTAGATTTATCAACATATGCATCCTGCTGTATTCACATCCTCTATAAAAAGGATCAGTTTGTAGACCCTTACATCCATTAGTGGATTAAACCATATCACGTTCAAAAACAAACATCGACCCATTGATGAGCTCATACTTTGAACGACTGCAGGGTATAGCTGTCTTCACCAAGCTGGACTTGTAATGCATATCATCTGGTTTGCGGTAGAGTACTACTCGTCCATGCTGAGCGATGTGCTTTGGGACTTTTCCAACCATATCTTGAAGATATCTTTATCTTCTTCGAGGACCTGTCTAAAAGCATCTCTTATGTTTGTCAGGTCCTATAATGGAACTTGGAACAATCTGTTCTTCAAAATGGACAAATGTGAGTTTCATTCTGCTACACTGAGTTTCCTAAGGTACATCACAGAGAGCAGGCAGATGAAGACTGCAGAAGAGAGGCTGCATCTTTAATGTAGCTGCACTTCCATTCCCTATTCCTAGGCCCCTAAAGGGGGGACTGGCTTCCAGAAATTAAAAGCTGAAATTTAAAGGCTATGTGTCTTTATCTAATTTTTCCTTGAATCAACAATCAGGTGTTTTATATTGCTATTGGTGGTGCTGGTGCAGATTATTCTTTGTGCATCATCCTGATTTCTCCCCAATACAGGAAAATACATTTTGAATAACATTACTATCTGTAATATCTATATATAATAGACTTCGTAGGGCTAATTGAATGTTTGCAAACCACTTCATCAGCCAATGCCAATGTGTTCACTATGATCTTGACATAATCACAACATCAATCAACCTGTGTATGGACACTGGGTGGGAACCTGAGCACCTTGAGAAAACCTGAGTGCAAACACCACAAAGAATATGCGCCAGGTTTTTATTCAGGTTTTAGGGTTGGGGATTGATTTTAGAGTCTTTATGACTACAACATCCTCAAAAGCATTTTGCAAGAGAATGAATATTTTTGGAAAAACACTATACTGCAGCACCCTGACAGCAGCTGACCCATGAGATATCTGTTTAAAAGAAGCTATTAAAGTAAGTGCACAGCTGCCATTTCACTGTAAGAGCGTGGGTCCAGGCATGATCATCTAAACTCAGTATGCCTCCCTGTAGGCTGCAGCCTTCAGCTTATTCAGGAACACTCAGCTACAGCAGCAGTGCTCTGCATTACACTTCCCATTATCTTACAGGGTTTCAGGTCAATAGTCACCCAGACCAAACAACTATGTGTTAATATGCTGCTTTATGGCTAAGAACATTTGGCTGTTAACAACAAGTCAGATAAAGATCTGTTTATTAGATCTGACCTTCATGCTTTAACTTGTGCTGATGAAGGTCCTGCAGTTGTTGTCTTGTTTCCACACTATTTTCTTTAATCAAGTGTGAGCTATTTGTCACCTAAAATCCAAATAACTGTAATGATTCCACAGGAGAGGTAGGCTACATGTAAACTGTGTTCCATCAATAGCCTTCCTCACATGTTTTAAAGATATCAGACAAAAGAAGAAAACTTCTGAGAAGATAGAAACCACCACCCAGTGTCCCTTTCTAGAAGTTAGGCTAATCACCCTAACTGCCTGAATATCCTGCCAAACACTGTTTATACAGAATGTGAGTAAATAGAAACCAGGTCATTTTTACATCTTGAGATTTCAAACTATATCAGAGAGGCAACATATTCAATTTTCAATATTATTCCAAAAATGATGCAATGAAAAAACCTGTCAGAGATGCAGTCTGTTAGAGAAGAGACAGCACTCTTCTCTCTTTGTTGGAACTTATTATTTATTATTTACTTATTCATTTCCAAATTGCTGCTGTTATCCAGCAGCAAGAGAGTGTCCGTCGGGACAAGCTGATGAAGTTCTCGAGGTCATTGAGGTCTGTGGTCCTATCACATTTGAAGAAAGCCATCGACAAACAAAAACCAATACTGAAACAGATAGCCAGCAATGTTACTGATTTTGGATCCAAGAAGGGTTCAAATTGATAGACTAGTAGTTTGAAAAAGTTTGCTGAAGGATTCCAAGAATAAGCAATGATTTACTCCAAAACTTAACACCTGACTGATAGATCAAGATTAGAAATTAGCCTGTAACTACATCTTGTGCAATAACTGGATTGTATATTGTGCCTGTTAAATAAAAAATTAAAGTGAAGATCAGAGTGTTTTCAGTGACAGGACAGAGAGAACATCAATGGGAACAGACATTGCTTTCTATTCATTGATATTTGTGAGACTATGACACCAAAAGCTCTTCTTTAAATGTCAGCTTTCCTTTTTCATAATGATCAAACCAAACGGATTATGGGCTGACGGCCCTCCAGGCTCTACAGATGTTTCCACTGACAGTGACTCATTTATCACAGGGGGTACCTGGTCGTGACAACTAGGAAGGAGAACACCAGCACCCACAGGGCATCTGTGACAGACACTCACAGCCATAAAAGAGTGGCAGCACCCACACACCACATGACACTGTACACAAGGACTTTTCAATAACTTTCACAATCTTTCCCCCTTAAATTTAAAAAGCTTTTTCATACACCACACACACTGGCATACACATATGAACTGGTTCTCCAGCTCATCAAAGACTACATCCCAGCCACCCTAGAGCTTTACTAGTTTGCATTCAGAGCCAACAGACCAACAGAGCCCTGCAGAGCCCACTATTCAGTCTTCACATACCCTAAAAACAACACCTGCTGAATGTCAATTGTTGATTTCAGATCAGCATTTAACACAATCTCCCCCATAACACTGAAACTTGGCTCTGTGGGCTGATTATGACACTCTGTAACTGGATATTGGATTTTCTCGCAAACAGACCCCAGACAGTTTGGTCTGCTGGTCACACCTCCTCCTCCACATGGCCCTGTCTATGTCTGTCTCTTGTGAGGCTGAGGTTGTGCAAGTGAGCAGTTGTGTGTTCCTGGAAATCAGGAGGAAAGGAGCTTTTACAGAAGAGTGATAGAAAATACCCCAACCATTATAACTATTATTAGTACTAGGGCTGGTGCCTGAATTGGGCTGACTGGTATGTATTTGAGCTCAACCCATAGGGAACCACAAATGCCACATACGCATCTTAGAATTTCTGTAATTTTGATGCACATGCTTCAGCTAGAAATATTAATGAAAATGAAGTTTTATATTGATTGGTGACAGTGGGTATGGTCAACTGACTAGTCTGTGCTGAACTTGAAAGGCCAGCTCATAATCGTTCTGAATGATAGGTCTGTAGGCTCCTATACACAACTTCAAGGACTTAAGATTTATGGGAGCCATAATGACATTTACACGTTGTATGTACTAGACAGTTCAGTGTGGTATGGATCCAATTCCAGAGTGGCTGACAGAGTGTGGAGTATGTCTGGAGCTTGAATGGTGTCCAATCGATATGAAGCTCAGGTTTCAGTAGACCTGAGTCCCCACTGGGGACCACAGCTAGGGCAGAGGAAAGGCTTGAGTATCGACCAGCGGCTGTTCTTACCTTGATGATAGCCTCCAACTCGTCCGGAGTCACACACGGGTGTTTCTGCAGGAAGGCTGCTTTCTCTGCTGTTATGGTGATCTTCTGGTTGTTTTCAAAAGGCTGTTCCAGTGCACGGAATACCAAGCCTCCTGCCACCAGGTAGGCCACCACCACCACAAATACTGCCAGCACTGTCTTCAACTTCATCATGGTGAAAGGGGCAGAGCCATCGGCCACTGCCTCCATGCTGGCTACCATGCTTGGAGGGCGGGAGGAGACAGAGAGCCGTGGCAAAGAACAGCCCATTGGATTCTGCATGGTGGCCACGCTGGCATGCACCAGGCTGGACTGAAGCATGCCGGGCTGCACCTTCTTGGGGGGGACCAGGTTGGTCTGGACTGCCACTGAAACAAAGGACAAATGATGTGCTGCAATATCTGCATGATGTTGCTGATTTATGCACTGATATGCAACAGGTGTGCACTATGACTGACAAGCAAGGACAATATATATTGTATTTCAAGTTTTTATTTCAAGATATCTGCTCTACCTCTAGATAACTAGTACCTTCAGGCAAAAAAAAAAAAAACTTAAGGGAGAAAGAAAAAAAAGACAGTAGTCCACATAGGGATCGGACACAGCCTGGATTTTCAAAACCAGATTTTAATGGCAAACACTGTGAGACCATAAATAATATGATTACACCGAGAAACGACTGTTATAGCCATTTTATTTTATCTCTAGAGGCCACTTTCCAGGGATTAATATTTGACTGTTAGATAGAAAAGAAGGGATGTCTGTGCCTTTCAGCAAAAGGACTGACTGAGGATCAGAGCAGGCAGGCACAAAACAGATGACTCTATCAGTCTCTGTGCTGACAAATGCTCCCCTGCCAGACAAAATCAACAGGCGGAAAACCCTGAACACAAAAACATGACTTAGAATAATAATGACGGCCTCCTCCTGATGAACTGTCTAAGAGCAAAAAGATCCTTATGTAACGATTTTACTTCTTTTTGTTCCTTTGTGGAGCGCAGACTGTGGAGCACATTGCTATTTTATATTTAAATGAGAGCTTTCAAACCCATTGTTAGTCCTTGACCTGTGCAGCATATGACACACATCAAACCCCCCACTGTTTTCAATGTAAGCCTGCACACTGTGTCTTGACATTGGGGTTACTGAGTGGAGAGACTTGCATCCGAGAAGCAGAAAATTACTCCACATCACATTTACTTTCCAGATCAGCACGTCCAAGATTTGACTTGACTTGGGTGATATATGCTGCTAGTATAAGCTGATGTGCATTTAATGATACAACACACCAGGGCATGAGATGATGTGTTGCATGCAAAAGTGATAATGTCTTTGCCTCTGCTGCACTGATTTTGAATAGTGTTGAACATCCTTTTAAAAACATGTCCACTTCCAGCTTTATGGGAGTGCTACAGTAAAGAGTAACACTTTAATCCACTGAATCACCATTACAACAGCATTCATACCCACAGAAATGAGTAATAAACAGTGTGCCTCTGTAGTTGCACTCAGTCTCTAGATGATGAACTGAATATCTTTAGGGTTGGAGTGTTGATCAGACAAAAATAAGGATGTTACTTTTTCTATTTTCTGACATTTTCGAGCAAATGATTAATCCATTAATCATGAAGACAACTCTTTTGAGTAAAACAATCGTGGCTGCAGTCCTGGACTGGACAGACATACAGAAATCTTAACTCAAAGTTTAAATACTTGTTTGTGAAAAAAGTTAAAAAGTGGTCATTGAGTTTAACGCAGATGACTTTACCTGGCTTCACTTTATCGACATATTTGCCAAAAGTGGTTTGCGTTGAAACAGAAAAGTGAACATGAGGGTAAATGTTATTTCTCCTGCTATGCTGCCAATTATCTCTTGAAACCAACACAGGCTGTTGACTAAGACTCCAATGTGAGTATTGATCAGCTCCCAGTATGACTGACAGCCAGCACAACAAAAGAAGGAGGATGTTTTCGTTTCATTATATCATTTAATAGCACTGAATAACAGTGTTTTGGCGAATTGTGGCCACTGTACCCCATCTCTCTGGCAGTAAGCACAATTCTAAAAAACAATAGAATCGACAGCTTTGATTTATGTAACCAATCAGCCGCAATGTGCCTCCCGTTGTCATGCAGGTGCGGCATTGATCCTCTCAGAACGACGCACCTCTCTGAAATCATAGACGTGATGGTGTGGGGAGAGCACTTGAGAAAGAGGGACGACTGCCATCTCTCTCCCGAAGGTCATGTGCTGAACATATAAATCACGTCACGAGCTGTTAACAGCGCGGTAAACGTGCTGATGCTGACGCTGTGTGAGAACGTGACACACATACAGGATCTGGGGGGCATCCACCCGGTGGATGAGGTAATGTTTCAACCAGACCCTGTGGACATCTTTCCACTGCATCGCATTAAGGCTTCTGTTGACTGCCTCGTTGTTGGGATCAGTTGCACACGCCATCTTTTTTCCTTTTCCATCCAATAAATCATTTCTCAGATGTCAACACACCGACACATGTCCTCCTCGTGTTTGGAGCAGCAGTGATGCCACAGTGGAGCTGCGGTATTCTCCCATAGTAAACTTCAGTATGCAGCATTAGCCTCTCCCGTATGTTTCTCTGGAAAGTCAACTTCTGGTCCCCATTAATATTTCATTGGCAAGCCTGTTGGGGCTGCCAGGTTGAAAGAATCGCAGCATCCAGGTGCAGCAGGTAAACAACGGAAGCGTTCCACGGGCTGCAGCATTTCATGTGAAAACATGCAGCGATGGGGTGATAGTAATAACCGAGCGGGTGCACATTGGACAATCATATAAAAGACTAACTGACTGTCTTACCTGGTGGGGGATTCATGTTCCCAGGCTTTCTTGGATTCTCAGTAGGAAATTTCATCTTGCTTCTGCTGCTGGCTCTTGATACTGATGTTGGGTAAAAAAAAGGTATTTATTTTCTCAGGTCCTGTCCGTCGATTCCGTCGACTTTAACCGAGAGAGGATGGAGAACGGCAGGGAGTAAAAACACATCGTCCGAGGCGTTTGGTTCTGCTGTAGTGACCGTCAGGCTGATTCAATGCAGCTCCTCTCTCCTCACCCACGGCGGTGTTTAGGACACACACCCACTGTTCACCGCATCACCGTCTGCATTGTGTAGTGGTAAACACGGCGGGAGACCGGAGCTCCACTGAAAATGTAACGGTTACATTGTCTTGGATTTTTATGTTAGCCTATGTATTTACGTCTGGATGCGGCGGATCGACGACTGTGCGCTGCGAGCTGGAAGCATCTACCTCTCTCCGACGGAAAACTGCTTCTGGTGCGCTTTGGTTCGGTCTCCACGCTGTGGCGCACCACCGTGCCAGGCGGCTGCGTACTACAAGACACGACTTCAAGTTATTGAACATTTGGCCTGGATGAGGGGAGGCAGCATCTGCTTTAAACGGCAGTGCCGTGGTCACACAGCAGACACTGATCGACAGCGACATATTCATAAAACATATTCTGACTGAACTCATGAGGAGCTCTTTAGACATAGATGGAGTTCTTCCTTGGATTGTGCTGGATAACTGATTCACCAGACTTCTTTGTGAATTTATTGTATTTTCCTCTCTCCTTACTTTCCCCTCTACCCTGTTTTCTATGAAAATTGTAACTCTGCTAAATGAATAAAGTATTCAAAAAGCAAAATAGTGTGAGAGACGAGCGAGCACTGCACAAGTGTTTGGGAACATTAATATTCTTATTAATTTGTTATGGAGTTATGGAGCCAGAGCCTTTTTCAGGCCTACTGACAAATAGACACTGGAGGAAAAGATGTAAAATGATAAAATAAAGGAATGATAATTAGGAATCTAAGAAAGACTTTATTAGCATTAACTGCTGGGTACCTCTTAGATTAATCCAGGGAACATGTGACATTAATCTGAACAGTAGCCTACTTGTTATTTAATTACTGGAATTACTGGGGAGGCAGTTATTATATAGATATGTATTATCACAGGGTACCTACGTCAATAAAACTGGGCCAAAATCAAGATGTTTCTAGAAAGGTCAAGTCAAGGTGCCCCTAGAGTATTTTATAGGTGTGAGCAGATGTGACCATTGGAAAATGAAGAGAAAATGTTAAATAGCTGAAATTTAACACTTGTGTTCCTCAGTTACAAGTACAGTTAATTTTCTGGACAGTGCAGGAACATCTGGGGCTCAGACAGCGTTCTGGTGGCGCCACTGGATAGAGTTTTTATGATTTTTTTTATTACTGCAACATAAGTTAAAGCTAGAATGTGGAACTTCTGTCTCTTCCTTCTGGCAGTAAAAGCAATTACCCAAACGTGTCCTTAAGAACCTCATGTAAGCCCCTTGTCTTTGTGTAGCTTTAAAGATTGCATCGAAGAAACACTGGTGACAAAATGATGACAAAATCCTAAAACACAAGTCTGGGTTAGTGGGTGGCCAGTTATTCTGGGCTTTCAGTTAATACAACAGCAGGTGTCTATATAAATAAATGGAGAGAGAGCTCTGACTTTACTCTCAGTTGTCACTGGCACATAAGAACAGCAGGCATAGAATCACCAGTCAAATCTGATGAAAAAAGATACTTTCAAGGTTTGGTGACTTCTCTCCAAATTAAAGATTAAACCACTTACTTCCCTACAGGTTATACTTCTCCCAGGTACACAGATTTTACAGCTCAGCCCAGAGCCCTGTGACTAATGTCATCAGCTCATCCCACCAGAGCACTATGTTGACATCAGACAGCTCTATCAACTTATTTCACTCTGGTTCAGTCAAATAAACTCACTGGAGTGGGTGGATTGTTACTTAGTCAAAATCCATCTGTGTCTGCTGTTAGAGACTATTCTATTCAAAATACATTAATGCCTTAATGTCTCCTAGTTGCTGCAGCGAGCTCCGTAGCTAATGCTGCTCACACCTGCAGCTATGGTAAGCTATTATTACAGCATATTCGGATGTAGCTTTCACACAGTAACACAAGATGACTCAGTAATGTTATTCAACTGCATGGAGCATTATAATATTGCAAATTATAGTTGGGAAACTATATGTTTTCCTTATTTTTTCCCCAGACTTCCTCCATTTAATGCATTAATAATCCAAGGTTCTTCAACACATATAAAATAATAGTTAAAAAAATACTAAAGCAATAAATTCAACAAGCCACATGTCCGTATTTTTTATTTATTTAAGTGAACTGAATGAAGTATTGTACCTCCACCTTCACTGAATGCATGCTGTCATGGTCTCTTCCTCTTCTCCTCCTCCTTTCCCGTGTTTCATGGTCGTTCCCTCCCTGTACAGATACCTGTTCCATGAAGCGAGTTCAGCATACCCATGGTGTCTTTTCATTATCTGGCCTTACTAAACCTTAAACATCCGCAACCACAGTCAGCAGTCACACAACGCAGGTATCGACAACCCAGGGTTTCCTCATCCAGTTACACATTAAAGGGGAGGTACTGGCTCCAGATATTCAGTCACAAAAAGGGATTGGTTTACAGCTGCGTATTTCTCAAAAAGAAGAAACTATAATCTGATAAAGAAAAGAGGAATTCCAAAAATAAACCAGAATGAAAGCTACACAGGTGCTGCAGCCAAAGGGAGGAAGGAAAATCGGAAAAAAAAACACTCACTATGTAAGTAATGTGTGCAACATTACATTTGTTCATTACATTGAATTAATGTGATGTTTAGATTTACTCTTAAGGTGTGTATGACAATTTTAGCCATATTATTTCAGCAGTAATTATCAGGGGTGTCAATCAATCAGTCTTAGCAGCAACTAAGAACTAAATATAGAGACATAGTTCAAAGCAATAAGAAGACCTACTTTCATATCTTACAAGTACCTCAAGTACCAGGCTTTAGTGCGTCAATCGGTCTCTTGTATTAGATAATATCAAAACATAAAAGCACCAAATGACATTGACATTACTTCCGTCATTCACAGCAAACATCAAAGTTCCATAACAGTAACAAAGGGTAATGCATACCGCCTGCAGGACTAGAGCACGACTCAGATGTATCGCCCTGGCAACATACAGCTCGATAAACTGACACGGATCAGACAGAGTGATCAGACAAACACTCAATCATCAAGACAGTTCCACAAATAGTCATTACGATGGTGTAACTAAATTCAATTCACTTTTATTTGTATAGTGCTGACAGAGGTTACTCGGGGCACTTTACATACAGAACAGGTCTAGACCAAACACTGTATATTAATTACACCCAACAATTCCATCCCATCATGAGCAAGCACTTGGCAACTCGAGTAGACCCTGGCTCTAGGTGTGCAGCCATCTGCCTCAACTGGTTGGAGAGACAGAGAGAGAGAGCAGCACAGTAGGATAGAAGAAGGATAAAGTGAGGAATCACGAGACAGCAATCGTAATAGCAGTCTAAAGTATACAGTCCTGTACATGAATGCTGGCAAAACTATTTTTCCCATCTGACACAACTTTTTTTCACTTGTTTTCACACATACATAAAGATTATCTTGGCAAAACATTGTTACGTGTTCTTATAAGTAATAAACACAGGAGGGCAAACAACTTAGATCAGATGCATGTGCTACTTCTGAACTGAGAACTAGTTCAAGTACATTCTAACTGACAAAGAAATAACTGACTCTGCAGAAATAATAGCTGGAGCAAGATGTCGGACTGTACTGTAGGCCCGTTTTAAGAAAAATGCAAGATACAAGATAAAAGTAGGACATATAGACACAATGAAGAACTATTAAATGAGGTAATTTGATAATATATCATGTTGGTACCCATGTGGTTGAAATCTTTCATAGGAGAGAGTATTAGGAGAGGAAGATGAATAAGTCTGTATTTAAGTTCATGATTTTTGTGGCTGCCAGGAAATGAGAAATATATTTGCCTGTATTTGGATTGTTTAGATATGACCGCGCAGCTACTGGGTGACTCATGAGCTCATACCGTAAGTGTGTATGTGTGAGTGTGTCGTGTGTCTGAGGGCTGGCCTGCATATTACATGCGCTGTTGGGTAGCTGAGTTCAGTAGACTTCCACCGGCTCTGATCCTGAGACGTGAATCTCTAACGTCTATGGCACAGAATACCATAGGTCACAGCGAATGTCATGTCAGTGTGCACGTGAAGTTCGGACAGCCCATCACCTCTGCGCTGATGTTCTCGGCTGGTGTTGTGGGAAACATCGCGGCGCTGGTCCTGCTGGAGGTCCGGCGCAGGATGAGCAGTCCGTCCCCGTACCACGTCCTGGTGACTGCGCTCCTCGTCACCGACCTGCTTGGCTCCATCTCTGTCAGTCCTGTTGTACTGTCAGCCTATGCTCGGAATAAGACTTTGGTGGCGATGAGTGCAGGCGGGAAGGTGTGCTCTTACTTTGGGTTCAGCATGACCTTCCTCAGCCTCTCCACGCTGACCATCCTGTGGGCAGTGGCGCTCGAGCGCTACCTGTCCATAGGTCACCCTTTCTTTTATGAAAGGCACCTGAGCAAACGCATTGGTTACATCACTATTGCTGTCGTCTACCTGGGCAGCGCTCTTTTTAGCGTCGTTCCTTTCATGGGTGTTGGAGAATACGTGCAGTACTGCCCGGGGACCTGGTGCTTCCTAAACATGAGCCTCACGGAAGGAGGGAATAACATCTACATCGGATTTTACGCATCTTTCATCCTCATCACAGCCTCCAGCACGGTGGTATTTAACATAGCTGTCATTTGCCACTTGGTGTCGATGCACAGGAGGCACAAGGTGCACAGGAGGCACAAAGCGCGCCGGAGCGGTGTGTCTGCGCGCCCTCAGTGCCGCAGGTCCCTGTCGATGACGGAGGAAGTCGAGCATCTTCTACCGCTGGCTGTTATTACTGTGGTCTACATATGCTGCACCTTTCCGTTAGTGGTAAGAGCTCTGTCTTCTGAACCGATGATATCTGGCAAGAGTAACGTCTTAACGTAGTCATATCAACTGGAGAGATCTGTCTTCACTCTATTCCATTCTCATCAGTACACTTTGCAACACCACAGAGGGCGAAGGGCTCTCCCTCTCACACCGTTAGCCAGTCAACAGCATTTTTCTAATGCTCCTAAAGAATTCTTTTATTATAGTAATTATCTAAAAATAATCTCCAACCAGTCTCCTGGTACTTTGTAGACATCTGTCCTCTAAATAAACATAAACAGTCTTTTTATATATATATATATATAATATAAATATTTTTATTTTATATATATATTTATATATATATCTCAAAATACAAAATATCAAATCCCAGGCTGAAAATGTTGCTCTTGGGCTCCTATAAATACCAACACCCAATTATTCTGAATGAATATTGACCAAATGAAGGTTGTATAAACTTAGATTACAAATCTATTATAACCTCATTTAGTTACAACTACTTATCTCAGCTGATATTGCTGAGAAGTGTAAATTCCAAACGTGTTATTCTTGTCATTGGTTTGCCCAATCAGTGTTTCAGCTTGGAGAATGATGTTAACAGTGTGTGAGTTATTCTCCATTTTTGTGTTCAAAATAAACAAAACATCATCATGCTCACTGTCACCATGGCCTTTACATTTTGTAAATTACTGGAAGTGGTCTGTTATCGCCTCTGCACTGTCCCCTGTGCTTTACTCTTCACGCAGTTCAGACATACTTTCAGTTTTTGTTCTGTTATACCTCTACACTGCCAGATGTCAGGAGAAGATATAACTTTTTATTCCAATACATCTATCTGACAGTTGGGTTGGATTTTAAAGTCAATAAGATCAATAAGATGTTAAAGATTAAACTACTCAACATTACATAAAGTGCCATAGTTATAGCTCCACCCCAACCAACTACAATGTGGATGTTGAGTAATACAGAGAGCTGTACGAGCCCTCTGTTGCTTTGGCGTTTATGTAAATTTAATTGTAGGCTCTTTCCCAGAAACCTAGAGCATAAATGTTAGCTTTCCCACTTAATCAATAACAGCTTAGATGCAGAACTTTTACTTGTTTTCATACGATTATTCAAGTAAGGATCTGATTACTTGATTCACCACTGTTAACAATGTGTGCCATAGTATTATGTAAAGTAAGTGTATTTGGGGGACCCTGTAGCACATCGTCTCCATGTTGTGTCAGCGGTCATCACTGCTAACTTTAGGATACATCATTAAACGCTTTTGGCAGAGCTCAGCTGACTATATTTGGTTTTCGATTTAATATGAGTACCTTTTAATCTGTTTAATAATTCCCTGATCCCCAGCTCATAGTGTACATAAACATCGGCAACCATGAAGAACGGCATGCAGCTGACCTGGGTGCTCTCCGTTTATTGTCGTTTCACTCCATCCTCAACCCCTGGGTCATGATCCTCCGCCCCTCTGTTCTGAAAATTCTTTGGAAGAAATTACACAAACCGGAGAAGTCCATATTCACCACGAGAGAGATTCTGGGTGCTCATCCCAAACAGGCTGGGAGCAGGCCTAGCTGCACTTCTCCAGAAGAAGAGAAATGACGATCACAGTGAACATGTGCATGGACAGGTTACACAAGGCCTTTCAGGCCTGTGGATTAGTCTTTGACTGAATGTAGAGTGAGAAAAACATAACCCTTAACTGACAGATCATGTGACATTGATCACTGCTTTGTGAAACATTTGACTTTAATCATCAGAGTGGATCAATCTGCTCTGTTAAACTAAATGTTTTACATCTGGAAGTGGCCAGCAATGAGTGAAATACAACCACTAACTAACAACACCTATAATACAGTAAGTATTGTAATTAAATGATGAAAAAGACTCTGTACTAACTCTGTACTAATTTCATATTTGAATACAATGTTTTTTTATAGCTGATGACAAATTCATCAATAAATACTTGCCTTTTTTTTTTTTACATATAGTTTATGACGTGAAACATTTATCAAATCCGTATGTGCTGCTTCTATACTGTCTGTGTACAATGTTACTGATAAAACAGAGACTTTACATTACTGAAGCTTGCCTGATTACCAACCAAAGCACACCAAATGATTTAGATGTTTTTTCTGAATACTATGTACACACTCCAAACAGCAGCTGGGTCAATTACAAAATCTGGACAAGAACACTGAAAGCAGATAATCATCATGCCTGCTTTATAATGTGTTATAATAAAATTGAGTTGCAAGTAAGTTAAATATTTTTCAGACCATGTTGTCACAACATTACCGAGCAACAATAATGGAACTGAAACACTAACAGACAGGATGTTCATTGCAAAAGATAATCAAACTGTCTAAGGTGGCCAATCCAAAGTGTCCAACTCCTCAGCATGTTGTTTGACGCTGGAAGTTTGTTTCTTCTGACCCCGAGTGCTCTCTGGTTGCTGACCAACCTAGACAGAGAAAAGTAAAGGGAATTCATAAATGTTTTAAAAAAAGGCAAATCACTTTAAACTAAATGTAACCCGGTGGTGTGAACATGAAAATGAGGGACTTGAAAGCTGAAATGATGAAAGAAAAATAGAAGTGTAAAAATAAATAATTTTGGTAAAGGAAAATAGTGTCACGGCTTGGCTACGAGGGGAGAGCAGGACCCAGATGCAGGCAGGGACAAGGACACAAAAGATCTTTCAACAGTTTATTTTATGGGCTAGGCTTACGGATGGTCAAGGCAGGCAGGGTCAAAATCCAGGTAGTCAGTCCGAACAAGACATGGCAAGAAAAAATCCAAAAACCAAAAATGCAAAAACCAGAAATTCAAAAAACTCTATGAACAAGCAAAAGGAATCAAGGTAGGGACATGGAAGCTAACAGAGCAAGAACAAGGACTCTAAACTAGCAATGCACCGACAGAGAACACAGGCAATGGCATAACTTAAATAGACAGGTGAGGGCAGGAAAAGGAGACACAGGTGAGACCAATCAACTAATCAAAAACAGGAAGCAAGTACACAGAAACACACAAGGGGAACACTTTTCAAAATAAAACAGGAAACAACAAAAGAAGAAGAACTCAACATCAAAACCCTGACAAATAGTAAATTTTCTTTTTACCCTTTATTTAAATGATCTAACTTGAAACTTGGCTTATGACTAATATTACTCTTTACTACCTTCAGTTTTTCCAGACATCATATAATATGAAACTTAAAATGCCTAATAGTTGTAGGAAATGGGTCGATGTCAGAGAGAGAGAGAGGATGTAGGATGCTATTTACCGACAATCTCTGTAATTGAGTTACATTATTAACTAATTACTACGTTATTTGAAGGAATCCATTGACATGCAACTCACAAAGTATAATCATCATTAGCTGTTAACTTTTGGTACATTGACTAAACTGTAATAAGATAGTTGCACCCAATGAAACTGTGGTCAGAATTCATACAATACACCCAAGGAACATATTTTTCCTCAGCTTCTGTCTTGAGGCTTTACTCCTTCACAAACTAATACCTCTTATTCGGACAACCTCTTTGGTATCCCCAACACATGCATCCAGTTCCATCAGTTTTATTCCATCAAAGGCATCAGGCAATGACTGACCGTCAAAGTTAGACCCCTCTTCTCTACATCATGCTATCTGGCATTTCTTCTTTAGTAGATATTCAGTAGTGAAGAAGCAGACATGAAACACAAGTAAGAGAGAGGAGTATGACATTCAAAGTCCCCCAACAGGACCTACCGTGCCAAGTTACTGCCATTTGCCCAGATGCAGTTTGACTTGGTGTAGGTCAGAATATATGGGAACATGGCCCGCAGCACCTCAGAACTGTTCAGTACTGGCCTCTGCTTGGTTTCCCAGAGAGTTGTGCTTGGGAAAGTCTGCTTTTGCAAGCCTGTAAAACCCAAGCCAGGGTGAGCTGATGAGTTGCTTCCAGACACTCTGTCACGCCATTACTGTGATCTAATAATAAAATGGGAAAATTCTCAGTAAACCAGACATTTCTCTACATCATTGTCAAGCAATAGAAGTGGATCACTCTAAACCACACAAGCAGAGGAGGACCATAGAGTACAACCTGGAAGATCAGCATCAGCTTTCTCTGCGAAAGCTACGACTCATATTGTGAGGGTATGACAACAGGTCATAAGGTATGAAAATCAAACTAAAAGGTCTGCTATTAGTTACTCAAGTCTGTAACCACTGACTCCACTTTTTATCCCGTTTTCCTTATATTAGGCAAATAAGTTTGTCGTTAATTTGACTAACATACATTTATAATATCTAGAAGACACTCTGGGTGTGTGTAATTTCTAATTGTCATTTTGTGTTGTGTGTCCTGTGTGATTTTACTTCATACTATGAGTTTTAGTTTTGATTATATGTTGTTTAACACTGTGCCTGGTCCTTGGTACAAATAAATAAATAAATTATAGTCAAATCAAGGAACTTTACATACACGAACACACAAATGTACGCTCATACCAATGGGCTTTCATAGTGGTGTGGTGTTATAAACAGCGATGCCAGTTCTCATGCACTGACCATGAGACTCACATGGTGCTTTTAGGACACATGTCAGTAATGTTACACACTGACAATCAAATACATGCCTGATGTTGCTGCATGCTACATGGACAGACAAGGCTGAGTGGCACAGCCCATCAGTGTAGCAGATGCATTAGATTGTAATTGCTCCTTTACCTGCTGCTCAATCTAGGTCATCTTCTAGCAGCACCGCAACATCTCTCCCTTCACACCATGTACCCTGTGCAGTTTAGAGTTAGTTACTATGGTTATGAGGACGCTCTGTGTCTCTTTCAACCTGAAACTTTCTCATGATTCCCAATAATAGATTTAAAGGTTAGTACATTGATATGACAAAATAATGAATGTAATTAGCCCTGATTACTGTAATGATCAGGGCTAATTACACATGCACATGCACAATGATGATTGTGCATTGTACGGGGATGCCAACAACTGCCTGAAGAAATCTAACACCAGTTAACAAGAGGCCTCAAAGTCATCAACTCCTTCAGCCATAGTCCTGTTTTTATATACTTTTTTCCTACCCCCTGTCCTCCAAATCCAAATGATAAAATGGCTCCTTAAACTTAAGGAAAAATGCAGGGAAACCTTTTCTGAAATGTACAGTTTTCTAGGGTACGATCTAGGGTACGATCCTGAAAGCCATTTCACTCTATTGAGCTGTAAGTAATGTTTCTGAATGTTACTTGCAGCTTACCGTTTGATAAATTGACTATCCATACAACTGCTTTGGCTGTTGCTCTAGGTTAAAATTAGCATAGTAAGAATGGTTACCACAGCAACATCTGGTTCATGTTTTATGAGGTCAGTAGCAGTTCCCACGGTCAACAGGATGCGATGAGAACAAGGCCTGCGATGACCACATCTCAACTAATCTGTCTTCTGACATGCAAACACTGATTCTAAAATAGTGTTTACATGTTACTTTAACTTTGAGCATTTACTGGCTCAAGTTGAAGCAAGAAGAGTAGATGCAGTTGTTCAAGCTGCTGCACATGGACAGACTGTGAACATGGACTCTGAGTGGAGGCATTGTGGGTGGAAATATAAACTGCTGCAGCATTTGCAGAACAAGAAGTTTATTTTAGGGTGCAATACTAAACAAGATTAGAAACTAAGTCCATCCTCCAGACTCACTGGCCTTCTCTCTGAACTTCAGACTGAAGTATACACCAGCAGCAGTGGGTTCTTTGTTTGAGTATGCTGGCTGAGTTTTATGTTAACACATCATCACATTGTTTTATAATTCTGTTACTGGGTCAGTTGTTGCCTTTTTATTTTTATTGTTTCTGTTGGTATGCCTCTCTTCCTCTAAAACTGAAAAAGTGAACTACCTGGGTTGGTAAATGTTAACAGCAAAATCCCAGGTCTGTCTGATCTGTCCAACAGGCATTATTTAAAGAGAGAAATATATTCTGGGTGAAATGTGATTAAATTCAGTCTAGGTTTGTGCTGTTTTTTTTCAGTACCGTCCATGTTGTGTGACCAATCCATACCAGATATTATTCAGATATTATTACTACACTGAACAATAAAGGCACATTTCATAGCTTCCATATGTGACCCAGTGACTCCAAATGTAAACCAAAATGATAACTATTCGACAAATAAAATACACCTGTTTTTATTTAGTTTTATATGTATTTGATATTTTTATGTAGTCTGGTGGCTGATGATGGCTCCATGCCAGGTAAGTGACACTGGGCACCACAGATTTCGATAAGGCAAAGAAAGGAACCAGAGAATGTACCTCAGGCATCTCTCTTTAATGTGCTCAATGTGTTTGAAACGAAAAATCGAACTTTAAACTGAACAAAAACACTGAACCACAAATATAAATACCCATGAAATTCACATCTGAGTTCAGCTTGGTGTCTGCATCAGGGCTCCATGCTAAGCCATGCTTACCCAACTCTTCCCACAGCAATAATAACAAGCTCGTGCACGCGTCATTGTGACACTGTTGCCCAAAATATTGTGAAGGATTTTATTTTATTGTCAGATAGTAAATCAGTGTTTTCAGATACTAAGTCATTTAGTGATACTAACTTATTCTGAGAAAGACTGCCATAATAATGGCTCGCTCTGTGCATCTGACTTGCACGGCCCTGCATCACTACTTAGCGGGGGCGGCCGCTGACAGCAAAACACTGAAGTGACGGCGCAGTTTCCCAGCATTCAGTGGGGCATCATGGCGGACACGAGGGAGAAAGCGCTACAGGACTACAGAAAAAAATTACTGGAGCACAAAGAAGTTGACGGGAGATTAAAAGAATGTGAGAGACATTTTTTCTTCGACGTGTGCGGTTTTGCAGAAATAGGTTTTGTTTGAGTTCATCGGAGATATATTATGGGATAGCCAGCATCAGCTAGCTGGTCAGCTACCTAATGCTTTGTCATGCAGTTGGCGTCCTCCTAGAAATGAATGGAAGTAAACCTGGGTAACGCTAGCAATGCTATCTTAGCGTAGCGCTAGTTAGTAAACAATACAACAGAAACGTCAGTGACAATTTATTTTGGAAGTCATTTAAAAGTAAGAGTGGCGAAGACTTGTTAAGTCCATTAACATGTAGTTATTGTTTTGATATACCGCTAAACTAACGTTACACATTGTGATTTTGTCGTTTGTCGTTACGATAGGCTAACTTCGAATAGCTAACAAGGCTTTACATAAACGAGAATGTATAAGAGGGTGAGCTGTGAGCTTTAGCTGGAACAAATAGTTTGTGGCGGTGATTGTGTTTGATGATAACAACTTGTGAATCTGTTTTCCAGTGAGGGAGCAGCTGCGGGAACAAACTAAACAGTATGAGAAGTCAGAGAACGACCTGAAGGCTCTGCAGAGTGTTGGTCAGGTAAGAATGTTGGCTGTGCATTTACAGGCAGGCAACAGAAAGAGCTGAGTGATCTCAGCAAAGAGCCACACTATCATTATGGCAGAAATTCATCAAGTTGAACGTTTGAGAAAGATGATTTAATTTAGACCAGGATGGTAGACGCACCTGGCATTTGTGTCAGCAACTATAGGCATGACAGTGTTCATTTTAAGCCACTATTACTTAGTTCTGCTGTTGAAAAAACTTCAGTAGATTCCATCAGGTATTGGTCAAGCAAAAAGGACTGTCTCTGCTGGGGCAACAATTTTCAGGATTTGTCATCACTTTTGACTTTCTTTTCTGCAGTTTAACCCTCTGGGCTCTTTCCTGGCCATTTATGGCCACTTCACTTTCTTTTTTTGACCATTTTAGCTGAAATAAAATTTCCCAAGGGTCTGATTTTTTTCAACTTGTTTAATTTTCAACTTCAGCTCTTTAAATATATCAATAATATACTGTATTCATCCAGTTGTACCTCTTGGCTCCATCGTGGCCACTTTTGGCCAAACTACCTTTTTTAATTTCTTGTTATTTACACTATTAAATCATACAATTTAGGTAAAATGGCTTTCATTCTAAACTCAAGACTTGAAAATTTTAGTTTTTAATATTTTTTTACCAGATTATGTAATTTGTCCATTTTTTTTTTGCCAATGGAGCAATTTCATGTAATATTCTTGGTTTCCAATAGGGGCATATAATGGCTTATTGTTCTCCAATGGAGCAAATGAATGACACAATTTTGACATAGGTGTGATCTTAAGGATGTCAGATAATGATTCATGTTATTCATGCAGGAAAAAAAAATGTTCATGTGCATGAAATTGCAGCACAAATCTGTATTTGCAAGATAGAGTGACATAAATCATGATGTATCATACCTCCAAGTTGCAGGGAATTTCTGTTGATGCAGGCTAATGAGCTGTGAGTTTCCCAGGCAAACCTGGCTTTGATGCACATGTTGAAAACACCTGTACCTTTTGTTCTTTTAAAAAATGCCACACACAACTACACAATAGCTCTTACACAGCCAAATATCTACTCGCCCAAATAACACAGGAGTGTATGCAGGTGCAGTTTATACTAATGCTATAAGTAGGCCTAACAGCTCCCAGATCATTTTTTCTCTGACAAGATGGCAAAAAGGTCATATTCACTACTTCAAGCACTTGACAATGTGATCCGTTCAGAGATCGAAGATGCAGAGAAATCCTCTGCACTTGAAGAAAAGACATCTTCTACCCAAGATGAGGACACATTCCTCTCCTGAAGGTGAGGGGACAGTTAACCAGGGCTTGAGGGTCATACTCCTACTGAGAGAGGTGCTCCAAGTACACACTGTCATGTTTGACAGCGTCTTTACTTTCGTTCGCCAAGGTGAACAAACAAAAAGACGAAGTAAAGACCTACAGTTACCTTGGCGAACAAAATAAAGAACTCCTCAGAGGAACTCCTCAGAAGAACACTGGCTCTGGTTGGCACAATCAGGAGAAACAAAGCAGAACTACCTCCCCAACTCCCCCAGAAGCGACAGAGGAATACTTTATCTTCCCCTTCATCAAAACTACCATGGCGGTATCCTACATGCCTAATGGGGGAAGAATGTGCTTCTTTTGAGCGCAAAGCACAGGGAACCAGCAGTCAGCGACGGGGAAAAGAGGAAGCCTGCAGCAATACTGGACTATAATAGGTGCAAAGGTGGTCTGGACAACCTAGACAAGGTTGTTGGCACCTACAGTTGTTGAAGGAAAACCAGGTGCTGGTCACTGGCTCTCTTCTAAAATCTCCTGGATGTCTTGGCATGAAATGCCTTTGTCCTGTGGAAATCAGTCCATCGTTAGTGGGAGTCCTCTACATCCTACCAGCGGAGGGTGTTCCTGGAAGAGTTAGCTGGGGAAATGCTGGTGACCCCAGCAATTGCATGACGGCCTTGTCCCACAGGCTCAACAGCCACTGCTGCCATTGTTGTGGGGATACAGCAGTCTGAATCAGAGCATGACCCACCAGCAAAATGAGGAGATGGTGCGAGCACCTACAGGAGAAGGATGGCAACCACTTGCTCCAGCTGTGGAAAGTGTGTCTGCAAGGACCACTCTTCTGTAGTTTGCACATCCTGCTGCCCTTGAGCATGCACACATTTTGTCATTTTTGGCCACTGACACGGCAAGTGGGAGTTTTTTGTCTTTTTAGTCAATACTCAAAATAAGTAATTATGCGAAAACAAAAAAAATCTTTGTATGTGGGTTGCATCAATTATATGATGAAAAAAATGACAACTTTCTCTTTTTTTCCTGAAAAGTTACTGGTAATGTTGTGTAATCTAACTGGCAATCAAAGGGTTAGAATTCCAGAATTGATTGACATTTTGAATTTCATGATCAGGACTGAATGCCAAACTAAAAAATCTAAACAGTGAAAGTTTTCAGTATATAGTGTTGGTAAAGCATGTTGCAAACAAACGGCCTTTGTGGGCCACTAACACGCTAAGTAAGATTTTTCTGTCACTGTGCAAAAAAGTAATGATGCATAAAAATGACTGATACTGCCAATTATTGACATACATTTAGCTGCAATGATGTTTAAAAAATAAATCAGGTAGCATGTATTATTTGGTTAAAAAAAAAATGCTTTTCTCCCTTTATAAATCATTATAAATTATCCTGTTGTTAAATCATAACAACAGGATGTTATCTTATGTACAAACCATCTTTGAAAAAGTCTGATATTTAACATGCAGAAAAAAAAAAAAACAGTCCTCTTTATGTTCATGCGCATGCATATTGAGACATGGAAAACAGTCAACAATATGTTACTTTATTTATAGCGCACAAAAAGATGCAGTACAATAGACATAAAAACAACAGATGGTTTGGTGCGGAGTAAATGAGCACACACACACACACAGGCAAACAAGCAGCATTGTCATCAATTTGCAAATGTGGTTTTGGCCAATATGTATTGTGTGTATTTGTGAGAGAAGGGAGAGACAGACAGACAGACAAAAGGAGACTAAGACAGAGAGAGACAGACAGAGGGTTTGTGCCTGGTTGCTTGTATTGCTTCTTGTCATTAATAGAACACCTCCAACATTTGGAGCAACTTGTCTGTTTAACCTAGATCTTACCATGTCTGTGGGCAGGGCGTGCTTCCGCAGAAAACAGGCAGGAAAGGATTCCAGGCTTTCTTTATGGTCTTGACTAATTTCACATGTGTCTTGTTGCCTGCAGATTGTTGGAGAAGTGCTCAAACAGCTGACTGAGGAGAAATGTAAGTTCATTTGTAGATAACTCACATTTATTCTTATGTGTCACAGTACAAGTAGTACCATTGGATAATATAGACTGCCTGTTATATTTAACCATATTTATTTTGCTTTTTTAATTGTTTTATTTTTACAACATTATGTGTGCGTGTGTGCGCACAAGGGTTTGAAAGAGTGGCATGTGGGGCTGCAATGCTCACATCCTGTTTCAGAGCTTACTCTTATTGAGTAGATAAAAGTATATGACTACTGATATTAATCTGTGGTTGTAATTCAGCATGCTTAAGATAAAAAAATCCTCTGTGCAGGAAAATCATCAACAAATCCAAGCAGACACAAAGTATGCCAAAATACTCCTGAATGAATATCAGCAGTTGTTTTCATGACATTCTTGAACTATTGCTCTTGAAAAATGACGAACAGGAAGTGACTGTATCACAGGTTAGACTGTGTGCAGCTCGACATGTCTTCTTATGTTTGTTTTTTGTAATTCCAGTCATAGTCAAGGCCACCAATGGCCCCCGATATGTGGTTGGATGCCGCAGACAGGTAAGTGCAGAACAAATATTAATGTCAAATAACTTATGTTTCCATCCTCAACAGAGTTTCTGAGATGCTATTTAGGGCCAATAAAATTTTCCAGACAGCATGTGTCAGTGCGTCGCTAAATGTTATAGAGATTCCATCGTGAATACTGTGTATTCAGTTCCTTTTCCAAGAGAATAAAGCACATTAATGTCCAGAAAATAATCATTACACACGCACAGAACCAGGATCAAACCCAATAATATAATATACATTAAGCTATCCCAACATCTACCAGTGATTCATTTATCTATCTATGTCAGTGGGAGTACACCAGCTGCAATACTCATCAACAGGTTTCTTTCTAACCATGTAATAGTTTATTCAGTAATCTTACTTCATTATTACACGAGAACCCTTTCTCCCTAACCAACTGCAGCAGAGCCAGCCAGGTTCTGCTCAAAGTTGCTACGAGCTTACTCACGTAAAGTGTCTTTGAAATGTTTAATTCTGATCCCAGCTACACAAAAAGCAACTCAAGTAATACTAAAAGTAACTGGGGGTGCAGAATGAGCACAGCAGCATTCCATCATCATCTTCATCTCTACCAAAACAATAGTTCCTGTGCACTTCCAGGACTCTAATTTGTCCACTATCAGAGGTTTTGCAATACCATGGTCTCTGTTTGCGTTTGTATAGTTGTGTCAGTCTCTTATTTGTGGGCTATATTATCAATGCAAGCATTATACAACATTGGATCATTATTTTGGCATCAACAGAAATGATTCACAGATCATATTTGTTGTTTTGTATTTTTTTTGCCTTAGAAATGTTCCAACACACTGCAGGACTGACCTCGGTATTTAGAATGTGACGTCCGATCTTTTGTATTTTTCATTCCAGTTGGACAAGTCACAGCTGAAGCCTGGCACCAGAGTGGCTTTGGACATGACTACGCTCACTATAATGAGGTAGGCTGGATATAATCATCAACTTGAATTGGTTAGACAGTGTCACTCACTAACAAAGGATGTTTAGACAGATCCTGATACACACTGTGTCACAATGAGTTCAACTAGTGGATGAAGGTCTCAACACACTCATAAACTCTATGGAAATTTTTATGTGACAAAACTTTTTTTTCTGCGTTTGATTAAAAAAAACATTTTAGCTAATGTTTGTGCGCCTCACAGAAGGAATTGTTGCTTGTGAATTACTTTTTGTTTCCATTTGTAAAGTTAACATGTAGTAGTGACTCCATGAATGCAGTAAACTTTAAACATTTGTGTTCTTTTACATTTCTTTAAAGCAATCTTTAAAATTCTTATAAATGTGCTATGAAATGGAAGTGCTTAGTGGTTTGATACAGAGCAAAGCATATACACACAGCTGTGTGTGTACTCATCATGAATATTCATGTTTCTTTAAAGGTACCTGCCCAGAGAAGTGGACCCTCTGGTGTACAACATGTCTCACGAGGACCCTGGCAGTGTCTCCTACTCTGAGATTGGAGGCTTGTCTGAACAGATCCGTGAGCTGAGAGAGGTACAGCATACAATGCTAATACAATGCTTTTTGGATTGTAATGAGGCATACGCATGATTTGCAGTCACTGTTGTAGTTTAACAGAGGCTTTGTGTTTGTGTGTGTTTATAAGACATTTCCATAGTTGGGATTGGTTTGGGAGGAATCTGTTTTAGATGGAAAAAGGCATTAAGAGCATATGATACTTGTCACTGCACTAACGATACAACAATGCTTATCTCATGGCAGGTGATTGAGCTGCCGCTGACCAACCCTGAGCTCTTCCAGAGAGTTGGGATCATCCCTCCCAAAGGCTGTTTGCTCTATGGGCCTCCAGGTTGGTAGATTAGCAAATAGTGTCAGTGAAAGAGCCATCTCCATCTTAATTATCATCACAAACTCGTGACATCCAAACATGCACGCCACGTTTGAGTAGAAGAACATTTGGACAGGGATGTGTTTCTTAAACACAAAGAGAATGGAATCTTCATCTGAAGATTAGTATTGTTTTTCAGAACTGAATGCCACAGTGGATATTATTTTACATCCCTCTCCTGAGTCTTGGTACTTTTTATCAATGAGATCTCACAGCTCCAACTCCAAACATTCCACTGCTTCACTGATGGCAGGTATCTGCTGTACGTACAGGCATGATTGTGGATATGATTGGTTACCCTTAAATACAGCCTTATATGAAACAGTGTGAGCAGATTTTGGAAATCAGGGTGTTGTAGTTTTTTTATTTGTCTTTTTAGTTTATTATTTATTAAAATGTTTCTAATATTTAACTTATGGATTTGTGTT
Organism: Datnioides undecimradiatus; assembly: GCA_008933995.1. Lineage (NCBI taxonomy): Eukaryota > Metazoa > Chordata > Actinopteri > Lobotiformes > Datnioididae > Datnioides > Datnioides undecimradiatus. Next base: position 2,453,041 of record WARS01000033.1, on the reverse strand, counting down.
AGTTGTAAGGTCATATCGGAAATGGAACGAGGCTGATGTTTTCATTGATCTGTCTGTCTTTTCATTTCAAAAACCTGACGTTTTATAAAGGTTTGTAGATGTTTCTATCCCCACTGTGATACAGGTAGGTTATTGTTTCTAATCTGGCATTGATGACAGACTTCTTCTCTAACAGGCACTGGGAAGACTCTTCTTGCCAGAGCTGTGGCCAGTCAGCTTGACTGTAATTTCCTCAAGGTGAGTGTCGGTGCCAATGTCAGGGTTCACTGCCACACTGCCAGGCATGCAGTCAACTGATATCGGTGTGTTTGTGTGGCAGGTGGTGTCCAGCTCCATTGTGGACAAGTACATCGGTGAGAGTGCCAGGCTGATTAGAGAGATGTTCAACTATGCCCGGGACCACCAGCCGTGCATCATTTTTATGGATGAGATTGATGCCATTGGTAAGGAAGTTATGGATAAAATTTTATTTTGCCAGATATTTGATATTGATATGATTTGATACTTCATTACCCCTCCAGTGTACTTGACATAAAAAAATAAAGTACCAAAAAGTATGAAATAAATGATTAAAATGTAAGTATCAAAAAACACAAGTCAAAAATCCAATGTACACAGTAAATGAAATCTAATCAACAAAAGAAAAGACATGATCTACAAGTATGAAAACTTGAATATGGCATAAATATTAAAATGAAGCAGGGGAAGGCTGGTAGTTATTGTCAACAGACAGCAGGCTGGAGTCCAGGAAGTCCATTTTTTGTTCCCAGTCCAGAGTGTTATCTAGTTTCCAATGGTTTGTCACATGTCAATCAGTTTTCATAGGCAACAAATCCAAAAACAAAAATGAATGTGATGCTCGTGCGCATTCACAGTGAAAAAATAAGACATTGTTGTGTGTTCTCTAGGTGGCCGTCGTTTCTCTGAGGGAACCTCTGCTGACAGAGAGATCCAGAGGACTCTGATGGAGGTAACTGAGTCTCTGTGCTGTTGCTCTGTAACATGGGCTCCCACACACATCACAACAGCCACCGCTGTCATGTAAACCCACAAACATGCTTCTGTCTTATCTCACTGTTAATTTACATATCGTAGGTGTCATCCTACGATAGGCAATGTTGATATTCTGTTGTACAACTAGCAGCACGCTCACACTGACAGTCTAATAGGGACTGCAAACTCTGGAGCACATAACATTGTACTTGTACTATTGTGTGAAATGTTTGACTTTCTTTCAGTTAACTTATATATAACTGTAGAGTAGAGCCATTGTATTATGTTATCAATGAATTTGTTTTATTATTTTGGTCATAATTACAAGTCAGCAGTAGGTAGATGATTAAAGCAGTGATTGAGTAGTGTTAATGCTGTGTATGTGTGACTGTCCTGTCAGCTGCTGAACCAGATGGATGGCTTCGACACACTGCACAGAGTCAAAATGATCATGGCCACCAACAGACCTGACACTCTGGACCCGGCCCTGCTGCGGCCCGGCAGACTGGATCGTAAAATCCGTGAGCTCTCCTCTGTTCCTGCTCATCACTTGTGTGTCAACTCTGCGTAACTACACACACAGCTGATCTAATGTCCTCTTCTGTTCTTCAGACATCGAACTGCCCAATGAACAGGCTCGTCTGGACATCCTCAAGATCCACTCCAGTCCAATCACCAAGCACGGAGAAATAGGTTAGTGAGCTGAAGTGAGACCTTCTCCATCGTCCTCTGCTGGCTACGCCCCTTTAATGCACAACATGCTACCTGCTCACACAGCAGACTCCCTTTGTCAGCCATTCTCTCTGCTGATCATTACAGCATCACTGAGAGGTTTATTAGATTGGTGATCAGAGTTGTGTAGTTGTAATGGTAGTGGTTTGCATTCATGCTCATGCTCCTCAGAGAAGCTGTGGAAGAGAGTCACCTAAGGAAAGAACAGGGTGTGAAGTCACTTTCAGTTACTGATCACTTTCCTCTCATCAGTACAATCAGTAATGGCATTAATTCAGTTTGTCCTCATTCCATCAATACTCTGCTTCCAATCCAAGCTTGATGCTATATATCCAAAGGTTTCAAAACTCAAATGCTGTGAATCAGAAGGCAACATGGGCTTGGTGACCTAACTCTTTATGTCCACATGTTGAGGTGTCTGTAGGTAAGAAACAAAATAATGGGCCAGCTTTTGTTTGTCCTTGTTTTTAGATTTCGAAGCCATTGTGAAGCTGTCAGACGGTTTTAATGGAGCTGATCTGAGAAACGTGTGCACAGAAGCAGGTTGGAAATCAAACCTTCCGTTCATTTCATTTCCTCAGTCGGTGTTTTCTTTGTACAGTTCTGTTCACGCCCATTTGTTTGGTTGCAGGGTTGTTTGCCATCCGGTCTGACCGCGAGTATGTCACCCAGGAAGACTTCATGAAAGCTGTGCGGAAGGTGGCTGACTCAAAGAAGCTGGAGTCCAAGCTGGATTATAAACCTGTATAAATCTGTGTCTTTCTTGATATTTTCAAGGGTATTTTCATGTTTTTGCTGTGTTCTATGCTTCAAAGCCAGAATAAACTGTCCATGTTTGGGATATGGAACAGAAAAGTACATTTTCATCACAGTTTCCAAAGTCACTTTGACTCGGTTACTGTCCCTCCTGTGTCCAGCTGTTAGTCTGATCCACCTCAGTGTTTACACGGGATCAAACATCATTCTAGCAGCTACCAAAAACGTAATGTACTGATCATATTATATATCGATTTATGACCATCCATCTCTGTCATTACCTTCAGTTGTATGGCCATTCAGCATCTCGGTGACTGCACTGTCAATTAACTGATTAAACACATGACATTTTGAGTGTGAACGTTTGTTCCTGACCTTTAGAGCTAATACTTTGAAATAACCAAATAAATCTTTCCAGGAGTTCTCATCAAGACATGCCAAATGAGCAAGTAACGATTTAGAGGGTCGTCCTCTGATGAGTCTGTTCTGATATTTGTGCCAGTCCAGTTTTCAGTAGAGCACTCTGCAGATGGCACAGTCAGGGTATGTTAGTTTGTGTGAGCCAACTACAGCATAGTTAGAGCTGCAGAAACCAGTTAAATATCAGAATCATCAGCTCTTTCAGGACATGCACACCTCTTTATAGATATTAAACGTACACATTTTTTATATAAAGTATTAACATGAATAATGAAACATAAAGAGGAGTAATGTTTTGAAGTTTGTTCCTGTGTGCAAGTGCAAGTATAAGGTATTAATACTTTCAAGACAACTGCCTCAATGTGTTTAATGTTTCAGAAGACTCAAAAACAATATGCATGCGAGCCTTACTCCACTGGAGCCACACATGGTAATACAGTCCATGCATTCACACAGCACAGGTGTAACAACTTGTGCAGTTCTTCCCAGCAGAGATGCTAAAGTAATGTATCATATTTCTGCCTCTATGTTGTCTTTAAATAAAACATAACCTCCCCATGAACATTTGTGTAACATAAATATGTATGGAACGTCAATATCCCCACCTCAAGGTCATTGGTAAAACTACTTAAATCTAATATTCCATGGGAACCAAATTCACCAGTGGCACAGGAATGCTGGGAAGTTTATAGCATTTGATAAAACTACCTGTGCCAGTGTATAAGTGTTTGAGTGAGGCCTTCCACAGTTCATGTAGCATTTCTTCTTTGTGTTGTTCACTTGCTAACTGCTCCTGCATACTGTCACAGCCAGAGACCTTTCAGATATCAAAATGTTCAACACAGCACTTTATGGACTAAAACTCTGATTTTATTTTTAATACCATTGAACATATGACACTTTTTAAATGTTTACAGTGTAAGTCAGTGGAAGAACACACAGACATACAAATGTTTCATGCTGGAGGTCAGAGTTCAGAGCCAAACACCAAATTTTCTGCTTAGTGAACTGAATCTCAAAAGGCGAACTCCAACACTGGTTAGTAAAACTCTTCATTTATACAGGACAACACTCTGAATTAAAAGGGAACAACACCAACTTGATGAAATGAAGAGTCAGTTTCCTCCATTTCTGGAAAAATAGCACTCTTTCAGCAAAACACACATTCAAAATACTACTCCACTGCCAGGACCTGCGTGAGGACCTCATGTTATGTCACTGGATATGTGGTTACACTAGTAAACAGACTTTTTGTTTACTCTTGCTTTTGCTAGATTGAGGAAGCTAGAATAAGACAGAACATAATATTTGATCATTTCATCCAAGCAAGGAAGCACCTTGTTATGACCGCTTGGCTCCTCTTGAGGTTGGATCTGACAGCAACCTGCATCTGTTTGCTCTGCAGGTAGCTGATGAGTGACCTGGAACATCTGTCATGCTCTGTCTGCTCTTTTCCACAGACACAGCATGTATTTGGTTGTGTCGTTTCCATAGTTTACTTTTCTGATTTGACAACACCCGCACAAACACAACCTACACCGCCCGATATGCATCCTATAATAATAAAGTAATTGCTTGAACTCTCCACATACCTTGTTGCAGACCTGGCCCCAGATACACTTGGAAAGCAGTAGCAACATTAACACTTCTAGTTATCTCTGTACTGGCGCAGCACTAATACAATGTGGGAAGTGGTCTGGCTGAGCAAGTCTAACAACATACTGCCAGCTGACAGCCATCTCCTGAAGAGAAAACTCCTTTCACTTAAGCTATGAAGATGAGCACATAAAGAATGAATGAATGTCACTCTGCACTGATTTGTGGTGAACAGGTTACATCCCCTGGCAAGCTTCCTCCTCCTTTATGTACTAACTAAACAAAATGTTTTACCAGCAACTAATGGATTAACCCCGGCTTTACCCCAAAAATGCCAAAAATAACACCTCATTTTTGGTTTTCATTTTTCTTTCTCCTTCACCAAAAATATGAGAGTCCAAACTGAGAACTGACCAGAACCAGACTGAATGAGCAGAATCTGAACTGCCGAATCCGAATGTCAGCGCCCCTGAATTGCAATCAGGTAGAAGACAAGTCCTTTTCCAAAAGTTACATTGCAACCCTGAGAAAAATATTTAGTTTTTCTTAAACAAATCAGGCAACTCTGAATTTGAAATGATAATCATTAAAACTATGAAGGAACAGGCTGGTATCCCTTCAGGACAGTCTCTTTTCATGATCGTTACCAACACAGTGGGTCAACCGTTGCCAGGTGAGCGAACACAAAAGGACCTGTCCAACCTTTATGTTACAGTTTACAGTGGTTTATCGCCAGAACAGAACAGAATAATGAAGAAAATTCACTTTGATATTATTCACAACTTCAATGATTAATAATCCAACATTTTTCTTCAAGCAGTTTCTGTGTAAATGAAGAAATTAGGAAATAATTCAATTAGCTGAATGCTGTAAAACGAGCACTTCATACAGACAGATAGATCGCATAGGAGTGATGATGCAGAGATATGAGGCCATTCATCTTCCTTGTTCTCAAAGGGTTTGCCACAGGTAAGCTGCCTACCTATACTGACTTTAATACTCTGCTCATTCATGAAAAATGTGGTGTCAACTCCACATTAATGGTTGTAGTTTAAGAATGGGACATCCAACAGACTCATTTATCAGTGGAGGTGAGGAGCATGGACTGTAGCTATCTCCTGAACGCATCGGTTCTTACTGATATTTCATGTTCCCGAGCTTTCATACAACAGTTCAGCTGGACTGTAAGGACAGATATAGTACCACAGTACTGTTTGTAACATTTAGCACAGTTGGACACTCACCTAGATCCAGCCTCTGCTCCAGGTTTCTGCCTGTTAAAAGGAAGCTTTTCCTGGCTGCTGTCACCAAGTGTTTGCTCAACTGTTGGGTGTAATCAAAGAGTTCGGTCTAGACCTGCTTTATATACAAAGCGCCCCGGGGTAACTTCTGCTACTAATTGGAGCTAAATAAATAAAGCTGTATCGAAATAGAACAGAACAAAAAGAACTTGAGGAGCTGCTCAAACTGTGAGTGGTGGAGGGAGAGCTCACAAATACCTTGTGTAAAAGTGCTGAATCCTTTAAATCTAACTGACATCTGCACAGTGCATTCACTGCATACAGGATACTGTATGGAGTAAGTTTGTACATATATGGTATAAATAGTATGTAGTGTAATACATAACTGTGTACAGTTTATCTGTAGGTATATACCATGGTGCATATGTACTGTATATAAGTTATACACTTTGTAGAATGGTTCTGGATTCGTCATTGCCATTGATTGTATGCAGACGGCCCAATAAGCCTGTCTATCACATTCAATGAGCTGCTGTTACTCTCACACCTTGTTCATCAATGTAAATTCATTATTTCAACAATGACTGGTTCAGTTTGGGGTCATTGTTCTACAGCCGGTCCCGGTGTCAGGGTGAAGGACTCCAGGATGAAGGCCCTGCAGATAGGGCAGTGCTGGAAGTGTGAAACACAGCTGTCACACACGCAGGCATGTCTGCAGGGCAGCAGCACCCTGTTCACTGCTGCATTCTGACAGACCACACAGTCTCTGCCCCTCCCCTCTAACCAGTCCTCCTCCTCCTCCTCCTCCTCCTCCTCCTCTTCCTCCTCCAGCCCCAGACTCTGCTCCACTCTGCTAGCCTTGTCCTTGGGTTCATTGGGTTGGGTACTCTGCTCTATGTCCAGAGGCCCAGACGTCCCTTCACTCTCAGCTGACATGAAGAGGGGCTGCAGAGACAGTTGGTACAGTTTGCTCACAGTGGGTGCTTTAAGTTGTTATGGCAGAGAAAACACAATGCTACAATGCTCAGTTCCATTTCTGCTCCACGGTGAGCTGGGATTTGCAAAACCATGATCCTGAATGGAATGCTGACATCATCATTACTCTGGCACATCAAGATCAGTTCACTGTTCACTGATAGTACCACTGTAACAAAACCATGGTGTTCTCGCGCTAGTCTTAGGTCAGGTTTTGAGGCAGTCCATTTGTCTGTATTATAAAGTGGAGGCGTGGAGTCTGACAGGGTGCTGTTTATCAGTCAGTTAATCAATACTCTTCTGTTGTTTGAAGGGAAATGTAGGTTCCAGTGTTTGGAAACTTGACCAACGCTTGGGACTAACCCTTCCTGCCCTGCTGCACCAACTTTACATCTCTGTGTCTTTTTTATGCCTCCATGCTGGTGATAGCTGTATCCAAAGTTATTATTTTTAGGCTGTCTGTCCCTACATTTGTTCCATTCTTGAGAATGTGATATCCTCTTAAATGTTAATCCTAATCTTTAACGCCTTAAGGGACATTCTTCAAATCTGGCTGAAACAACCAGTTGAATTCAAGAACAAACTGAGTAGATTTTGATGGTTAAAGGTCACTGTGACCTCTCAAAACACTGATCTTGTGAATGTGATACCTTGGAGTGTGTCCAGCTTTTGGTTGAAACCTTCACTAAGACTCAAGGTTGATTAGATGAGAGGTGATGATACACGTGTGTCTGCAGCTATAGAGGTAGAGAGGTAGAGTCTGGGTCTGTGTTTGCACGCCACCTACTGCCTCATTGATCCAGCTAAACACCCACTGCTACAATTTAATTAATTTTTGCCTATTATTATTATTACTACTGTTGCTTAATTGGTCACTTCATCCGTTTGTAGTATGGTGCTGCTGTGCTCTCTCTCCCACTCTCTTGCTTTCAGCCCCCCACCGGCCAAGGCAGATGGCTGCCCACCCAGGGCCAGGCTCTGCCTATTAAATCAAGTTTTTTTAATTCAGTTCAATATAAACTTTTTACACCCACATTAGTTACACCCATTAGTTCCCACAAGTGCTTGCTAATAGTGGGAACTATTGGGTGTAATTAACATAAAGAGTTCAGATCTGCTTTATATGTAAAGCGCCCTGTGGTAATGTGGTTCACGTACTGAACAATCTCTTCCTCTGCAGTGTTTCACTGCACTCTTTTAGTATAATCTCAGTTTGCCTTGAAGCTCAACAAAGGTGAAAAAAGTACCTGAAGCTCTGCACAACTTTTTACGATGTAAAGCCACAAAAAGAGCAGGTGGAGGCTGCTAACACAACCAGAAATGTCAACGAGAATGGACAGGATTAATAATTATGCATCAAGTCAAGTTTGTCAATGTACATATGGGCATGTGGTTAATATATTAAGACTAACTTTTTATAATAGTGTGGTTAAAACACTCACTTCCAGCTAAGCAGCATTCAGACAAAATATGTGGGTGAGAAAAAAGCAAGAACAACTTGCTTGAAGCAAAATATGATTTACCTTTAACTCATACATGTTCCCCTGTGAGGTGAGAAGGTACTGAAAGAGAACCCGAGCAGACAGGCTGTATTTGTCATCAGGAACATGAATAACTGTTACACTGGCCACCTGAAACAGGAAAGATTGAGTTATTTCTCTAAGTATGTTTTTTTGGTCCATTTCTCTTAAATTTCTAAATTTCCGTGGCATGGGTTTAGTTGTGTTCAAATGCTGTGGGCCTGACTGTGTGGTGATAACATTTAACATGAACTCTTGCTTTGTTTTGCAGTTTGTAACACCTGGAGTGACGAGTAGTAAAAGCTGATGTTACTCTGGTCTCTGACTCAAAATGTCTTTAAATAGAAAATATGTGAATGTGAAACTCACGATGTTGTACGTGGCTCTGGCCTCTGGCTGCGCCAGCGTTAGCACAGCCACTAGAGGGTAGTGTTCCCTTGGCAACGGCCCAAAATCTGCGATCCCCTGTTCAGCAGGAATTTGTGTATGACGTTCCTCTCTGTCTTCACTGCTGATACTGAGAGGGTGGGGTCAAAGAAGTAACATCTGGAGCAACAATACGAGGAACACACATTAACAGACCATGGAGTGAGGCAACACTAACATCTCAGCCAGAAGGGGTCTGTATAATGTTACCATGATAATATGATGATGACTGTTTTTTAACTTTTATGGTATGTTATGGTGTCAGGTTATTAAGGACTATCCTCTCATGCTTTATAAATAATAATATATAACAATCAAATACATATACTTAGTCCTTTCCTGTATACTCCAAGAAGTAAAAATGAGGACACAAATTAAAATATCTCAGATTAAATATGGTGAAACGACAGGGGTTAGGCTGATTAGACGCAAGTAATATTGACATTCCCATTATTACAATCTAATAATCCATTGAGTCTTAGTAGTGTAAACGATACTGGAAGCTCTGGCAGTGGTGGTAGCGGCAGTGCAGGGCCTCCTGGAAATGTTGGGGGGTGCTGAGCCTCAGGCCATGTTGGTGTGCCTGCAGCCCTCCCTGCAGGGCACTGATCTCACAGCCCCAGAAACAGCTCAGGACGCAGGGCTCCAGACAGCAAGGCCTTACCAACACACCATCTGCAAGGGAGTGATCGCACATGGTAGCACGGCCATATGGTTGGGTTACTACAGAATGGCTGCATTTAATGTATATAGGCTGGGACATTAAGAGGCAGGAATCATGGCCCTGCAGGGGTTATGCAGGGGTTTGTTGGTGGTTTTCATATAATCATATGAATAGATGATGCAGCGTTTCAGTTGTATCACTGACGATGACTGTACTCACCAGTGACAGATGCTGGCCCAGAGCCCATCTCCAGGGCGAAAGGATTGGTCACCTGAACCATTTGCTTTTCAGGGGTTGGTAGGATGGACTCTGTCTCATCTGAGCTGCGAAGGATCACTGGGACATCAAAGCCAAACCTACAGGACAGGATGCAGAGTGAGCATATTCTGCATTGCTCTCTTCTTATAGCATTTTATATCACAGAAATAAAAGGCTGAGAGGAGCAAATCAGTCCTTCATCTGTTGTACATCAGACCAGCTGAATTCACTAATCTGCTTGGACTAGCATGAAAAGTTCTGAAGCATTTCCTAACCCTTTCCATTTTAAACAGCCCATGAGCTTTCATCTAAGCTCTAACCACAACTTCTCCTACATGCCTGGAACAGGGAGAATGGCTGGAGGGGTATTCAGTTAGTTACAATCTGCAACATCACCACTGGGCGCCACTAAATGCTCCACTCTCGTTCGCTGACTAGCACATAGCCTTCTCCCTCGTGCCACATTTAGGACGATGCATGAATCGAGGTGCAGTTTGAGAGTAGAGCCGTTATAAAGAAGTGTCAACTATACAGGATGTGATTGGATAGATAGATAGATAGATAGCTAGATAGATAGAGTACATGTATTAGGTGTCAGTAACACTGTAACACATCCACCTATTACTCTAATAGCATACAGTTTAAAATACACAGTGTAAATAAAAATTTATATATACATCATAGTGACAGTTTAATTGTGTACGCTAGGTTTACTGTACGGTACAGAAATGCACACATTCTTCAGATGCTGTAGAACTGTCGCAGTAATATTTTATGACAGTAATGTCGTGGTTATTTTCGATGCGACAATTCTGCCATCGTGCCAAATCACTGAGATACAACGATAAAGCGGAGGTGAAATGATTTGTCACAGAGCTGTTGCCAGGACAGTGGCTAAGCTAGCGTGGCTAATATAGCACTTACCAGCCGAGTACCATGGCAGCGGTCACAATGAAACACATAGAGACCACACTAATGTAAAAGAGTGGGGAGTATTCATATAAGGTCACCAGGAAAACCGCTGCCATCTCATAGGCTTTATATTTTTATTTAAAGGCCAAATTATTAAAAACCTCTCTGGTAAACAATTCCGATGTCGGCCATGACAGGAACTCCTCAGGTAGAACTACGGTGGCCTAAAAGGTATAGAAAGTATACTAGTGATATTAGTGATATTGTTAGTTCATAAACGTAACTTTTTCAAAGACACAAACTTATTTGTTGATAATTTCTAGAAAGTGAATATTTATTTTATTTTATATTTTTTTACTGATTTCTCCGCAAATTAGGTCCTCGCGCTGAACCTTAATAAACAAAACGAGCCAATCAAGCTCGACAAATGCAGACTAACATCATTTCCCGTTACGCGGTGACCATTCCTTCAAATTAAAAGCACGCATATGACAAAAACTCACTTTTCGTTAATGTGTATATTGAGTTTACTTTGAATGTTTGAACAGGAAGATAACAACCATATCGTTCAATTGACGCTATGGAGCGGCTGAGATTACTATCCTAGCTAGTATCGTTCATTGATTATTCCAGCATTTATCACGAAAAAACGGGAATATGAACGGGAGAGTTTACACACAGGGCGAAGGAAATATATGTCGATTAAACAATGATTTTAAATCTGTAGCTATAATGTAAAGAAGTATTGTCGGGCTCGGAACAGCTCGGCGTACAGATGTTACCAGCTGGGTAGAACGAAAGCGTTAATCTGGTAATGTTAATAGTCTGACAGTTTCTTTGTGGATTATTTATTACACTGTTTCTGTGGATTGAGCCTCATCGTTTGCGGCCAAACCATGAGCAATATGAAGGATAAACCTACAATGCGCCAACAGAGCTCGGAGAATAACTCTGTCAGCAGTAGTGAATGGGATATGGCAAATGATGTGTTTGTGTCCGGCTACGACGACAATCCAATGGGAGATCGTGCTGCTGCTGGGGACCGGGACCCGGCGCAGCCTGGCTTGGATAGACACCTGCCGCTTCTGCGGGGGGACTCGTTATCCCAGGATGGAATGATGCTGGGCCTGGCTGGGGAGGAATATTCAGACTCATCCTATCTGTCCATCGACCCAAACTACACCGAAAGTGACGGGAATGTCACAACCAAGAAGCGCATACGGTCCAATAGCTCCAGGCACCGCGGTGAAATCGTCACGGAGCTGGGGCCAGAGGAGGTCAGGTGGTTTTACAAAGAGGACAAGAGAACGTGGAAGCCATTCGTCGGACACGACTCTTTAAAAATCGAGATCATCTATCGGAGATTCTGTGAGCAGAACCCTGACAAGGTCAAGCGCCCTGTCGATCCCACTGAGGCCGATGGGAGGGAGGCAGTCAGGTCCGGCGAGAGCCAGCCGGAGCGGGTGGAAAGTGTCGGGGCTGAGTCTGCCGTGCAGAGCGGCGGAGAGCAGCGGCGCTCTGTGTCCGAGGAGACCAGCGAGCCGGACAGCGTGGAGGCAGTGTGTGTCAGAGGGGGGCTGTATGAGGTCGACATCAGGGAGAAGGAGTGCTACCCTGTGTACTGGAACCGTGAGCATGTCAATGCTTTATTTCCATTATGATAAAGCCACTAAAGTAAAGTGCTCCTCTTTAACGAGTGTAATCAGTGGGCCTGCTATGAGCATCACTAACCTGCTACTGCTACTGGAAGTTAGAACCACACCTCTGAGAGCCATTCACCTCTCCTTCATAATACAGCTAGTATCAATAACAAACAGCCTTACTACTATATTACATAGCATATAGCATATAGTATGTCTACCATTACTCGTGATAATGTTAAGATAATCACAGGCTTGATGACTTTTTTTTAAATTGATTCTCACTTGATACATGATGCTTGATTCTCGCACACGGAAAGGCAGGATCTTATTCACAGAAGAATCATAGTGAAATAAATAATCAGTTACTTAATTACCAAAATGTTAACTCATTAAAAAGGAACCTATTAGTTGCAGGCTCTCTGTTGCATCTAATGATTCTTAACTAAAGCAATATTAAAATGACTGCTAATTAAATATTTGTTAATTGAGTAATTGTGTGCAGCTCTTGCAGATTTGCATTTATTAGAAATGTAGACTATGGGCTGAGTTTCTGGCTCACACACACGCACACACGCCCTCTGCAGCTTTGTGTATGTGTTTCCTGTGCTTTGTACAACATAGGGAAATTTACATTATGTAGTTAACATCGTGCGATGTCCTTCAGAGCAAGACCGTATTCCTGTGATGAGGGGCCAGTGGTTCATTGATGGAACATGGCTTCCGCTGGAGGAGGATGAGAGTGATCTCATTGAGATAGAGCATCTCGCCCGTTTCCGGGGACAACAGATGAGGGACACCTATGAGATGGAGGTGGTGACCACCACAGTGGACAGCAAGGATGGTAAGTAATGCAAGACAGTGTGAAGAATAAAATAAGAAAGTAGACATAGAGAAAGATATAGATATGTCACAGACAAAGAAGACACAGCCTGTATCATGACTTTTGTGAATGCACTGCAGCATGGACTGCACAGTGGAGTCTCACACACACATACACTCACATTCTGCGCAACTCATGGGGAATGGTTAGTTAATTACGCTGGCTGAATTGTGTCGCTTGATGTTAATCACTGTGTAACTGTCTCCCAGCTATCCACAGTTTGAAGCTGAGCAGGAGCCATGTGGACTGGCACAGTGTGGACGAGGTATACCTGTACAGTGATGCCACCACCTCCAAGATCGCACGCACAGTCACTCAGAAACTGGGCTTCTCTAAAGGTAATGGAGAAACATCACAAGACACAAGTGAAGAGGTCTTATGCAGTGTTTGTTTAACCCATCAACTGGGTGAACAATGTAACATCTACAAAGAATCATGTTTGGTCAAGGTTTCATGATTAATCTCATAATCCATAAATACAGGAGAGTGTAACAAAGCATTAAAAGCTCAGTTCACCTCAGTTCAGACTCAGTTATGTCCCTCTCACGTCCATAGCCTCCAGCAGTGGGACACGTCTCCATCGGGGATATGTGGAGGAGGCAGCACCTGAGGACACCCCACCTGAAACCACACACATTGTGTTTGTGGTGCACGGCATAGGCCAGAAGATGGACCAGGGTCGCATCATCAGGAACACGAGCATGTGAGATATCGGGGGGTGTCCAGCGGGAGCACGGAGAGCTGAAAATGAGAATAACTCTTGAACTAATTGTTTTATCATGGCAGGATGAGAGATGCTGCCAGAAAGATGGAGGAGAAGCACTTCTCTGATCGCACCACAGAGCATGTAGAGTTTCTTCCTGTGGAATGGAGGTCCAAACTGGCTCTGGATGGAGGTATGCCGCCCCTCAGCCCATAATCACCCTAAACATATGCTGTGTTTACACAGGCAGACTGTAGCAGCATTATGCAGGGGTGCTCTGCATTAAAATGTGTTTAAATAACTGCTAGGTATAAAAGCCTGCTTAATCTATTCTGTACTCCACCTTTCAGAATAGCCGGAGAAGAACTGGGATTTCAGTATTAGATACAGCCAGATAAATTAGTAAAAAACTAATACATTACATTATGAGTCCAAAATTGGGACTCATTCTCTCTGGATATGAAATATCAATTCCAAATTTAATGGCCTGCTGTCATCAGATACAGACAGCGTTGGATGGATAGACAGTCTCATTGATCGTCGTCTGCTAAATGATTATTATATAACATGAAAATATGTGTTTGTTTATATGTATGTATGTGCACAATGAACTGCGTTAAGAAATAAGTCATTTGCCTCTGAGTGTGTGTGACATCTGTGTATGTTCGCCCCGCAGACACAGTGGATTCCATTACCCCAGACAAAGTGCGAGGTCTCAGAGACATGCTGAACAGCAGTGCCATGGACATCATGTACTACACCAGCCCTCTGTACAGAGATGAGGTGAGACTGTGCTACACTACATATTTCCAGTTGCCTTTAAGACCTACATCCAGCCTGATATTCAGCAAGTTCTGCTCGCTCACAGCTGAGTTGCTGCACTTTGACACCTTGCTGGCAGTTTAGGAGCAGTGGTCGTGTGATTCAGAATAAACTCCTTTAATCAGCGCTGACTGCGTGACTGTGAAAACAGATTATTAATGAAGATTATGACGCATCAGACACAACCAAATCTATTTTAAATTTTATTGACATAATTAGAAACAGCAAAAGAGACATCAAGCATGTGAGTATTGTTGTGGTCTGTCTGTGTGTGTATGCAGATAACCAGGGGTTTGACTCTGGAGCTGAATCGTCTCTACTCACTCTTCTGCTCGCGGAATCCAGACTTCGAGAAAAATGGGAAGGTGTCCATCGTGTCACACTCGCTAGGCTGCGTTATCACCTTTGACATCATGACAGGCTGGGACCCCGTTCGCTTTCATCACCAAGAAGCGCCGGACCCAGAGGAGACCAAGGTCCGCTGGCCGAGTGACGAGGAGCGCCACCTTCAGGAACAGCTGAGACTCACACGCCTCAGGTACTGTATAGGTTGTTGATGTGGAACAGGTAGAGTTTGAGTCTGCGTTTGTTTTGTGATAAGATGTATCTAAAGATGCAAAGATTTCAGTGACACCACCAGCCCTCGTACACTTCTTCACTGTATAAACAGATGTAATGTAATTTCTAATACCAGAAAAAACATAATCTTCCAATCAACCACGCTGCTAATGGATTCTTTCACTTACAGGTCTTTATTTCCAGAATACTTGCCAACATTTTACCATCTACGCTTAAATTGCCTTGCAGTTGAAGAGAGAGAATCAGTGTGCAGCGAGAGAACACCATGACTTCAAACTCTCACAATCCTTTTTAAACAGTGTGTGCCTTATAAAATATTCAGCGACTGTTTATGCTGTGGAAAGAGTGCGAGGTATAATAACAAGTATACCTTGTACTCTGTGGATTTATCACGACAGATTCACGCCTACACTCCTCTATGGATCCTGTTATAAGGACGACACTGAATGCATTTAAGGTCAAACATGGAGGTAAAGGAGGTTGACTTTAAACAGCTTAAACTGGGCCTTTTGGTTGCTCTTGATTGCAAATTCTCTTCTCCATTCATTCCATCCATCTGCTGGAAGGGAACAAGAGGAGCTGACTGGTTCTTACTGATGCTCTCTCTGACTCCACCTTCTGATTATGTATTCCTCCTACTGATGAGTACTAATGTATCCAGCCGCTCTTCCACATTGCTCCCATTTCCGTCAGAAATGTTTGAGAAATGTTAACCTCTGTCTAATATCAATTATCCCAGGTTGAGGGACTTGGAGGATCAGTTCCAGGGTCTGCAGACCTCATCTTGTGTGGCAGTGCCAGCCTTGAAGTTCAAGGTAAAGTTAAAAAATGCTTTTACTGCACGTGTAATCAGCCGCCACTGCCAGCAATATCCTGTTTTACATGTGTCAGAATTCAGTTATAAAGCTTCTGATTCAAACTATGTGCACCCTCCCTAGATGCATCACATGTGTAGAGTATAGAATGAACCCACACTGGTATGTCTGGAGCTTTAGTACTGGTACCTGAGTGTGGTGTATAAAGGCCTTCCATACAGGCATTGTTTTCAGTTGATTCAGTGGTTACCACTTGCATTATTGTAGCTTAAGTGACCATTCAGTTGAACTACTCAGTGCGTGCTGCAGATTGCACATGAGCATGGATGCAATCATGTATATTTTTATGGACTTTGAGGGAGTGCCTCTTATTTTCAGCCTGCTCTGTATTGTAGGTAGAAAATTTCTTCTGCATGGGCTCTCCTCTGGCTGTTTTCTTGGCGTTGCGAGGGATCCGTCCTGGAAACAATGGCGTTCAGGACCACATCCTCCCCAAATCCATCTGTAAACGCCTCTTCAACATATTCCATCCCACTGACCCTGTGGTGAGTCAGATTGTCAGATTTACTTTAGATGAACTTGTCAAAACAGAAACAAAACTCTTGTGTTGTGTCATAATATGACACATATTGAAAACAAAATGACAAAGTGGCAATTAAATTAATATAAAACATTTCTAAGAGGTAATGTTGCAAGAGACCCTGTCTTAACAAATATTTGTATTTGTTTGTTTGTGTCAGGCCTACAGATTGGAGCCTCTTATCTTAAAGCACTACAGTAACATTACACCTGTTCAAATCCACTGGTAAGACAAGTCATGTAGCTGTATATGACACCCACTGTTTATAGACATGTTCCAGTCTGCCATTTATTATATAACCCAAGCTGCATTATGTCCTGTTTAATTACAGAATGACTATACTATGCTATATTGCTCACTGTGACATTCATGTTCAGGTATAACACCACCAGTCCAACACCTTATGATCAGATCCGGCCCACGCTGCTCAACCAGCCGAAGGAGACCACATGTGTTTCAGACTCAGAGAGCATCCCCAGCCCCTGCACCTCTCCGCCCCAGGCCCGGCGGCACTACGGAGAGTCCATCACCAGCCTGGGCAAAGCCAGCATCATGGGTGAGCACGCAGTGACAGTTAAGGCTGGATGAATGCAGAGCGGTATAACATGAAATAAGCACTCTGATGTGATGGATACAAAATCATTGTTTGCAGTCACAGCAGTCCTACACTCACTGTGGGTGTGAGTTGAGCTCAGAGAAACAGGAGGTGCTTGCACAGCTAATGTTGTAGCAAGGCAAGCAGTGGACATAGTTGACACAAATCAATAGACAGCTCCTGTCTCCTGGACCAACAGCGTGATTTTCCTTTGTAGAGTAGAGTGGAGACTATGAGCATGTTATAGGACTATAAACTGATCACAGATGGTTTTTATACCATAGACTTTACAACAAGTATTATCATATAGCCTGTGATTTTCAGACATAATCACTCTGGACAAGCTGAGAAATAGTTATAAGCTTCACTTATCAACGTGTTTATAATAACGTTTTTATTGTTATTCTTTCACACACATCGCCTGGTTAGCCTAGATTAGCATTAGCCTGGCTCTGTGTCAAGGTAAGATCCACATACTTGTACAGCTGCCACCACTACTGTTAGATCAGCTGAGAGAGCAAACTCAAAACAAAGCTCACACCTGCTCCCAATATGCGACCTTCTCCTACATTAAGCTGGTTTTCTCATCCTTGTCTCTGCATCTCTACATATAACTATACACCTGTATACAGCTTGGCCTGGAGAAGTAAGCGACACTCTGTCTTGCAGAGTTTGAAGCTGCACTTTTTTCTCAGATGGGATGGAGTGGGTGGATTAATCAGGTCTGGAAAAGGGCTAGGGAGCGATCTGTGTGGACAGAAAAGTGACAACAAGCTAATAGTTGATTAGAAAAGGAGTCAAAGAGGATGTTGGAAATGTGCGTTGCTGTGATGGAACATCAGACTGAGAGGTTTGCAGGAGGCTGTAGAGCAGGGACACACAAGGGGCTGGACACAAATGCAGGCTTAGGATGCTGAGCAGTGACAGGTCAGTGATTCAGTTTGAAACAGAAGAAGGAGGCCTACGGGTAGGTCAAGGCAAGATTCAGTTCAGAGGAACAAACATATCAGAGAGGGAGCAGGTAGAGACCAAGGAAACCATAAATCCAAAAACACCAGGGAGCACAGGAAAATACTAGAAAGTAAATAACTGGAATGTAATTAAAATCTGCCAGAGAACAGAGAAGAGGGGAGACAAACATTATATACACACACACACACTAGGGAGGGATGGCTGTAACAAGACAAATGTGAAACCAATAAAACAATTAACGCAGGTAACAATGAAACAGGTGGGAACCAGCAGCAACAACACAGATACACAACAGGAAGACACCAAAGCATGCCAGCATGCTAACTGGCATGTTTGTCAGCTGCTCATTCAGCATTGTTTCATCAAATTACACTAACGCACTGTGAGCAAACTGGAAAGTTAGTTGGTTGTTTGCTTCATTAGACGTCTCAGTAGACATGCCAGTCAGACTAATGTGAAGTGAGATTTGGGGTGGGGCAGAGGTGAATATTTGGCCAATGAGTGTCATGCACTGGTGGAGCAGTTGCACTTCTCTGTGACCCACAGTGATTGCAGATGGCGCCCCGTGGCCTCCAGGTCAGCTGCACAATAAGGTCAATGCAAGTGAGACTAGACAGTGTCAAATAAATGTCCATGCTCAGCAAAAAATGGACATGAGTGGGAATCCTTGAGGTTGTGGGAAATGTCACAGTGTTCTACACTGTAAAAAATGAAATTCGAATTCTTCTGTCATTGTTTAAAAGTTTAGTCACTGATGGACTTTTAGATAATAACCTGAGCCCAGTATGGAGGGTACGGTTCAGTGTGTGTGAGTGCTGTTGTAGAGGAGGGTGGTGTTGGGTTAATGGAGGCCGAAGCCTTTTAGTGGTGGAGGTATCATTGAGCATGAATACTGGGCTTCACCCAACATATGTGTATTGACAACTCAAATGCAGTAATTATATGATGTGTTCATCCTATCCCCATCCCCTCAGGTGCTGCAAGTATTGGAAAGGGAATTGGAGGAATCCTGTTTTCCCGTTTCTCCCGTTCCAGTGGTCAGGTTGGTGGAGTGGAGGAGGAGCCGTCAGATTCTGAGGGTGGAGCCTTCGAAGTGGACAACGTGACATCGGGAGTGGAAGGAGTGACAGTGGTAGAGAGTGAAGGAAAGGACAAAGAAAAGGAGGAGGAGATGAGGGAGGTAGAGTCTGCCATGTCCCAGTCCACCTCAGCCGTCATGGACAGCACCTCATGTAAGTTTCATGCTTTTGGTGACAGACTGGTAAAATTCTGTGCAGCTGGATATCAACGTGTCAAAATGAATCATACCCATAAAACCTTATTTCCTGCAGGAGTAAGTTTGGACTGTCTTACATTCCTATATTCTTAATTTTTCTCTTCTTTTTGGTCAAGTTCAAGTATCACACCCTGTCAGACTTTCATAATGTCACCTCGACATTAACGAGTGTGTGAGGACTCCAACCTCTGTGTGAATGGCTTCACAGCCCGTAAGACACAGTATCCTAGGTGATCACACTTCCCTGGTTATTAACTTTTTAAAGGGGAGTTAATAGTAATCAGTACTTTTCCACCTGGACCATGTTCTCCTGTGATTGGTGTCCAAATTACTGCCAGAGACAACGATTTTTAAAATTTGTAAAGCAAACTGTCATGTCCACAAGCTAAATACTGTGGATTAATATGTTATAAGTTAGACCTGGATAGATGAATTGTAAAGAACCAGCAGAACAATTGTATTCTGATGTTTTCTCAGTTATCATTTTCTCTGTTCCAGTGGAACTGGAGAGACGCATCGACTTTGAGCTGAGGGAGGGCTTGGTGGAGAGCCGCTACTGGTCAGCAGTGACCTCACACACGGCCTATTGGTGTTCTTATGATGTGGCTCTGTTCCTCCTCACCTTCATGTACAGACCACAGGAGCCACCTGAACCTGCAGAAGACAACCCCGACACATCATAACAAGTGCAAACTGACACACGGAGCAAACACTGAGGGGGTCAATTCACTTTCCATTCACACCTTTTGAAATATAAATGAACAGCCCATTTTATGGAACATGATGAAATAATACTGTCACTGGCAGGTGTCCTTGACTTCTCTACAGTTTCTGTAGAGCCCAGCCTTGGCTGCAGCTCACTTCACCTGCAAACTGTGGGTTGCTACAGCAGGCATGTGGCAGAAATACTTCCTGTTCCATTGTACCTACTGCGTGTGCTGTACAAGGACATGCTGGTACAAAAATTAGAAATACAGTATAATCCTTTGTCATCTCTCTAAACTTAGTGTATGTTGCGGGCATGAAAGCTCATTTTTATTTTGACAGAAACAAGTTTAAAACGAGTTATAAAACTTTCACTCAACACAGTGCACCCACAAATGGCAAATGAAATCAGATTCAAAGACATAATTTAAAATTGGTCTTTGGCAGCCATATCTCACTATCAGATCAAACTAGGATGACTGTTCTATTTAATGAATTGAAAATGAATTGACCTAACACAGACACACACACACACACACACACACACACACACACACACACACAAACAACCACATCCACACAAGCCAGTGACCTGTGTGTGGACATGACATCTAATTTCCTCCCAGTTTACTCACACTAATGTGGATGTGACCTTTGCCCCAGACTGAGTGGACCTGTACTGAGCTCACACCCAGCCCTCACAGAGGTTCCCCTGCTCTTTCCTCAACAGCTGTTCCCTGTGCAAAGCACCGTGCATTTTGGCTCTATTAGCTCTATCTCCTGCTGAACTTTAACCCACTGGACTAAACGGTTCTGTTGGTCCGTGACTGTCAATGTGCTGCTGAATCTGTAGCCATAGAGAAAGCCTCAGTCCTTGTTCCTTGTCAAACTTTGTGAGAAATATGATAAATGATTTGATTTAATAATCTCCTGCCTCAGATGGGAACATTGATCATGGCTAAATGGAATTCTTTTTCAAAGTCAACGCACGACACAGACATTGTTATTAAGCAGCATTAAGTAACTTGCTTCTTTTAATATACATCAGCTAATCATGTGGCTATAAAAACAGTTCCTTAAACCTGTATCTACACAGGAGGCGTAGCGTGAGCAGCATGTTAGCAGCAGCTTCACTACTCTGTTCAGGCCTAGTATTGAGTATAGGTCATATCCCAACACACACTCACTGTAGTTATGGGCTTAAAACAAAAGAAAACAGACTCTGGTTTTGTTTACGAGTGTATACTGCAAGTAAAATGCCATGTGCCATGTATAAGCCAGGTTTACATGGTAACCTGTTTTCTAATGGGCTGTTTGCACATACACATGTACATGAGAGACTTTAGGAAAGAAACGTGCTGGCGAGACAGCGAGGCCGCAGTTGAAAGGAGAGATCATTACAAGCAGCAAGGCCTCCTCGTATTTCAAATAAGTCAACCTTGGAGGTCCAATCCTGAGACCCAACTTCACATGATTACTCTTTGTTCTTTGTTTGAATTCACATTTCTGGACATTTAAGGCCACTTGTTGTTTCAGCCATGCTGGAATTGTGGAATATTGCTTGTAGTACTTTTTTGAACTTTTTTCTTCCCCTTACATTTATTTATAATGACAACCTGGACAGGTTGATGACCAAAACACAATTTTGCTTGTCATCACAATGCAATAGAAACTACAATAGTGAATCTTAGCAGACAAGTGTGATGTCCACCTGAGCACTGAGCAGTCTGAGACTTGCTGCACAAAAAGACCAACACTATATGTCTCTGTAGAAAGAGAAGCCTTGATACTGTGCAAGGAGCGGCTCTCAGAGGGGATCACCTCATGGCCAGTTGGGACAGGACGATTGATTTCAGAGAAATCATGAATCATAACCTGCCCATTTAATCTGAAAAACTCTAATCTCATATCAACCCATGTGTCCTGTCATCATGTTTACACTGACTCAACTGCTGTTTGTGTCAGGCATAACACTCACCTTCAGGTGATCAGAAACTGGTTGCCAAATATTTGTGAGTTGCCAACAGACTAGTTGCTCTTTAAGCTGTTCAAGCTGTTACTCACTGCACCAGGATGCCGTGATGCTGACTGTAATCTCAGGCCAACATTAGGCACAGTGTACCACAATACATCAAAGTGCATTTTGCGGCACTTTGTACCGAGGCAACATATCAAGCTATCATCATATCATCTCATCTGTCAGAGCAGAGTAAACAGCTGAAATAAAATAGTTCAATAAATCAACCTAGTTTCTAGTATTTTGTAATGTTTGTGAACACTTAGATGTGTTTGTGTATACTTTGTGACCCCCACTTGATATCCATGAAGATAACGGGACGTTTGAAAATATATTTTTCACATGAAGGAATTGAAGCATGAATGAATATGTGCCATGTACATTAAGGTCTTAGATTATTAATGATTGAAGTGAGACTGAGCATGCAGACCAATGCAAAGAACCTGGTGATTCTACACGAGGCATCCAGAAAAACATTTAAATCTGCACTCTGCGATTTAAATCTCTTCATTGTTTTGCTGTAATACATGTAAACATAAACATATTTCTGTTTTATTTGTATTTATTTTTTTTAGTTATGCTTACTTTCTGTTTCAAAAGTGTAAATGAGTTTGACATCTCCAGACATCTGTTGGTGGACCTCTTCCCTCAGGACACCACCTGTGCTCACAGTTAAGTCAGCTTGCTTGTCTCAGCTTGTTGCAACTATGGTACAAAACTGGATCTCCCACCTTGACCGGTTATTAAACAGCAAAACCTTTTTCCTTTAAATTGTGTTCACTTATGTTGTGCTGTTTCAAATGTTTGTCTCCTCTGTCTACCTTTTGCGCGGCACTGAAAGATGTCATTAGAAATAAAAGTCTTCTCTTTAATGATGTGTTTGCAGCACCAGGTGGCAGTCTTCACCTTGAGAATCACTGCTGCCGGTTGGTTGGTGGCAATCTTGCCCTGTGCTGCAGTGTCTACCTGATGCCAGACGGCTTAGTCATTTTTTTCTTGGATCTGTCTTCATTTATGTGTTCATTTTCCTGCTAAACGTTATGAAATAAAGAAATATGTCTTCCTACACAGCACCTGAGGCTGTCCAGTGCCTGGGCTGTGCCTTGGCAACATACTTGCCCCAGAGTAGTGTCAGAGGTGTTGTGATGTGGACTCCCTATGTGGAACAGCTAGATCCTCTTTAACTGCCTTGGACTATGACTGGAGCTTTGCCCCCTTCTCTTTACTATGTTTAGAATGAAATTACAACTTTCTGTTGATCAAAAAAGACAGAAAATAAGGTTTTTCATATCACACTCAGTGGTACAGAATTTTTATTCACCAACCTTAATGAGAGGGTTTATTTTTATTTATTTCTTCAGTTTCTCATTTTGTTGAATTTGACTATTCAGATGTAATGATGCAGCTGATTAGCGTAGTTGTCAGCAGAGAATGTGTTAGACGCAGGTCCACTTAAAAAGGAATTGAGATGAGGGTGCTGTCACACTGTTGTCATCCTTCACCCCCTGCTGTACTGTTCCTTTTCAGATGACGTGGTGCTGTACCTTAATAGAGCTTTAATTCTTTTGAAATAAAGGGGGACCTACGCCTCCCCTCTCGTCTCCAGTCATTCCTTCAGTCTGATCAGCTCAAAGTAAGTGTGGTTCACAGTCGACCTTATCCTTGTTTTTAAAACACCCTGAGGTCTTTCACCTCTGTGATGTCCCTTTATTCAGTATACTCTGAAATGAGCCTCACTTGTCTCTGCATTGAATTGTGAACCAGAAAACAACAGTTCTCAGTTCAGAGATATAGATATATATCTATTTAATGTACATGATTCATTTTACAACAAAACATGCTGCATTGAGTCTTTTTTGCTATAATGGTGTAGAATCTTATAATTACCAGGAGCCAACAGTTGTTATTAATATTGATATTGTTATTATCATTTATCAATTATTGTTTTATTATTTGTGAAATCTAAACTGTCAGGAGTGTACTAGAGACACAGACCCACAGACCCCCAGACAACTAGTATATACAAAATACTTAATGCTAATGTTTTTTCATTGAGTGACAGAGCAGACCAGACATTTCTGTGAATGTCACTGTGCTGCTTCTCACGGCTTGAGCAACACACACTGATGCATGCAGTTAAGGGAAACTACAGCCAGCAAACACATCAGGGGAATAGTACTCAGAAAAAGTACTTCTTTTGTTTTTTTTTCTGGGGTGATGGGTAAAACACAGGGTGCTGTGATGCTGTGTCTCACCCATCACCTGACTGTAATCTCAGGTGACAGGTAAAACGCCAGGGTGTGTGTATGAGAAATAGATTATATAACTGTCTTGTTGCAACTGTCTTGTTTGCAAGATCGATATGTTTTGCAGTAGTAAGTTATATTTGATAATATAATATAAAGCATAGAACTTAATATCTTTTATAAACAAGGTTTTTCACATGTGCAAACTTGGTTGCAGCAGTGTATGATATTTGACTCAGTGTCTGATTTGTTAGACAAGCTTTGAAGATCATTTCTATAAATGCAGTTCTCTGACATGTCCTGGCCAGGGCACTTGAGGCCTTGGGATGGCAGCCATGTTTCATGGAAATAGTGGCACATAATGTTATGAATAAATAATGATTATACATTATTCTTAGTACAAAATCAGGTTCTTTGAACCTTTGTAGGAGACAGTATTTATACCAGCCTGTTTAACAAAATCTCTTATACAAGGAAGTTAAGTTTCTCCCACTGTGACTCAGCTGGCATGTCTGTGTTGTGACAATGCAGAGCTTTAAGTCCGATGAGACAAACATCTCTTGTTCTGCACAACAGTAAGTTCATTTTTGATCTCATACACAATAGTGCTTACCAGTCTCTCCTGGTGTGTTTATTTACCCCCTGCCTTGCTCCAATTATTCTAATTATCCAGTGGTCATTCTAACAGTAATTAACCCCTGACTGATTTAGTGCCACATTGGAGGATGTCTTAATTACTTCTCTGGGGAGCGAGGATAGGGGAGCGTGTGCAGGTGTTTGTTAAACAGTTACAGACCCTGCTGCTCTGTCACTGATAACTGGGTGTCTTTATTATCTTAGCACAGTGCTGACACATCAAAAGTCTCCACAACTGTTAAAGTTGGATGACAGCTGATCCAGCTGTCTGTCAAAGATGCAAGGGAAGACGCTTATGATGATGTTCACTCAATCAGATCAAGGCACCAGCTAAAGATATTATATTATATATATTATATATTATGATGCTGTTAAATGTTGTTTCACATTTCAAAGTTATTTTTCATCTGATCTCAGGATGGCTTCAACAGTTCCTGCTCTTAGTTGAAAATGAGCACACACCCACCCCCTCAGCCCTGCCCCTGCAGTTAAAGTGCCCGTGTGTGCTGGCTCTGTCTATGAGACAGCTGGAGGCAGCCCTCTGACTTGCAGCCTTTAACCACGTGCATGTCAACCTCTTCAAATGGGATGGACTGTGGTTTATCTGTGCCTTCACAGCAAGGCACGCCGTTTGGTGTGCGCAGGAATCCTGGGAAATATTTAATGATTTTAACAGGCTACTAATATAACATTTCAACTAACAGGACAGTTTCACTGTACAAGAAGCAACTGCAAGAGACTCGTGCATCAGGCGGAGAAAAGGACAATAACAGGTAGGCTTGGCTGTAGGTCAGTCCTTTTTGATTCACATCTGGAGTTAATCTTAAATTTACAAATTAAAGGATTTAATTGACTTTACAAAGTACTGAAATGTGTGTGGAACTGTGGTTGTATTACTTGGATACCTTTGACATTACTTTTAAATATCAATTTTTAATTATCAGTATCACCCTGACAGTTTCACTGGGCTTTGTGATGTCTTCAGATATCTTCAGACTGACAGAGCAAAATGCAAAAACTGTCCACTGTAGTGACCACTATGCATGAAAGGGTTAATGTGACTTGCTGTGATGAGCATTTTTAAATGGAGGTCATGTTAAAGTCATATTTCCTTTATTTGTAAGTGCTGGAGTTTCTACAGCATAGTGAAAGAGATATTATATACTTAAACACAAGCAGAACAACTCATCTTCATTTATTGTTTTTGCACAATTACACTGCCTGGACCTTAGTCTAGTGTCTAAAGAAGCCTAAGCCTAACCCTAACAAGCACAGTTATCTCCATCCATCACCTGTGTAGGTCCACAGACTACAATGAACATTCAGTCTGCCATCAACAAAGAAGTCTTCATCCCTAATGATGAACGGATGCTGGTGGCAGTGGAGGTGCAGAGGAGGAAAAGGAAGAGGATGTCATTCCTGCCTGCTGGAGGCAAAGGAGACTATACCACATTCATCTGTCTATCAGGTTAAATCTGACTCTGAGAAGGACTTTGATTGGTGGAACACAGCTAAGCATTCATAGTTTGTCATTTCTCAGACTAGTTATATTTAAAATAAAAAAGTTACAGTATTAGTAATGATCAAATGCAAATTCTAGTTTATTACTGTTTTTTCAAAGTTCACATCAGTCTACAACACAGGGTTGAAGAAAACCATTCATACAAGAAAAAATATATTTTGCTGGGGTGTTGATGGATGAGTTCTTGATTCTTTCAGCCTGATGAAAGAATCTACTCTATAGTCTTGAGATACAGCAGCAGATACTTTGTATAGTGAGATGGCAGCAGGGTGAAGATCCTCCTGTTGTCTGGGGGCTGTTACTTTACATTCTTTGTGCTCTCTGCTGGCAAGCCATGTCATCAATATCACTGATGCTTGTCAGTTGGGTACAAGTAATGTTCTGGTCTTTTGTAAGAACCTGCTGCTTAGCCCTGCACAGAATATCTCCACGTTAATTCATTCTGTTCCTATGTGAAAGTTTTCCTGGGAATTTTGTTCTAAGTTGCTTCTGAACTTTGTTAAGGCTAAAATCAATTGAAAGATTGTTGATTTCCATCTTGATATTAATTGCTGTTGTGTGTAATCTGGATGATGATAGTGATGTCACCTGCCCACATCATGTAAGAGCTCTCTCCATGTTGGGGTATGCAGTTGTGAGTGCCCAGCATGAACAGGAGGGGCCTGAGCACACAGCCCTGTGGGGCTCCAATGTTTAACAGCAAAGTGGAGAAGGTGTAACCAGCAGTCCAAACTGTCTGGGGCCTGTTAGTAAGGAAGTCCAATATCCAATAAGTCCAATAGTTATAGAGTATGACAATCAGATCAAGTCGAGAAAAAGAAGTTTAATTTTTAATGGCGGAGACTCACATCAACAAACACTTGTTTTTAAGATGTGTGAGGACTGAATAGCAGGCTGTGGAACGATGTTGTGTTTGATGAGCTGGAGAACCAGTTGTTGCTTTATATGTCGATCTTTGACTGTTTTTCTGATGCTTTGACCATTTTAATTAGCTGTTGGGTCTGAAATAGGGATGGAGGAGGGCTTTGTTACTGCCAGGAGAGTTTATGTAAACATGGTCCTATTTTTTATCTGCAGTGGGTGAGGAAATGTTCTTAGGTCTGATTCATTGCAAGTTACAATAAAAAGACCTTCTGCTAAATCACATTCACGATGTCACACATAAGAACACAGAACACTTTCAACCAATAACCAGAAGCTTAGTTAACACAAGCTGGTGTACACTGACATGATGTTGGACACATGTACTACCACTTTCATCCTGCTCTTCACTTCGTAGAGCCCCTTCTGGGGGTCTAGGAAGTACCAGAGCTACTTTAAGTGTTTAAGTCTCCCCTGCTTTTTCCAGAATGATCAAAAGGCACAGTGAATAGAAAAATATGAAAAGCAATGATTCCACTTAGCTTTTAGGAGGCAGTCACACCAAGGAACCTTGCTACAGGTGCAGCCACTTCAAAAGCATCTTGACAAAGCCTGTCAGGCTAAACAGCTGGTGGCCACTGGAGCTGGGATATGTGTGAACCCAAATATAAGCAACTGATCCTACTGATCCTACACACATTTACAGGCATCAAAACAGGAAGTATTCCTAAGCCTGGCGTGCTTAGGAGTGCACGCCAGGCATGCTGGTTTGCTGACAGCACATTTCTAGCACATATCAGTGTGATCATTCCCATACAGCTGACGGTTCCAGCACATCAGGAGGAAAAAAGTTGTATGCCTGGAGCATTAAAAATTCTGGCCATTCATGATGACAACATTTGAGCAGTAAACACATATTGATGTGAATACAGAGATCCCTTCACTTTGTCGTGGACATGGAACACGGCCCTCCTGTCAAGAGTTTGTGATGGAGTCAGGTCTCTGAAAGATGTACAGAGGTGCAACAGTCTCTGATTTCTAGATGCTGTGTCAGTGTGAGTTTGATTTTGTCCATCCATACCTAAAACCCAACACTAGCCAGGAGAAGACTCAGGAGTGGAGTAGGTTCAAACTGAGTTAGCTTAACTTAATCCTGGTTGTCATCACCTGTTGTGTCCCTTGTTCCAGCTGGTTTGGCTGTGGGTGTTTGGACTGGCCAACACTTGTTCTTGACTTTAAATACTTATTTCCTTTTCTTCTGACCTTAGTCTAACAGTACTGAAATGATACCACCTCTCTTTACCTCCAACTACTTGCACATTTGTTGTGCAAGGGGTTGTTAGAACCCCGAACTAAGTATTAAACAGTTTGGTTAAACAGGAAGTTATATTTTTGAAATGTCATTATCTTTTTTTTGTTATAGTGGTTCAATAGGGACATCATTTTTTTGTACATGATGTGTTTACCTAGTGACCAACACAAGGCCACATCAGCTCCTCATTACAAAGGTGAAGCAGTTTGGTGGCTCCTCCTCCTTCACCAGGAGGTCGAAGTGGACGGTGGAGCAGCTCAGACAGGTCAATGGCATCAACCCCAACAAGGTCAGCTCCACTTAACCATAAACACAGTGGTCTATCTACATATCTTCAATTACAACTTATATATAGATGGCTCATCTAACACAACAACATTACTTTTAACTGTTTTAACTGTTTGCTGTCCTGGCTCCACTGTGGTGGATCTAAGTCCTCCACCTAAAAACTCATTTAGTCAGCCTACATATGCACTTATTGTAAGCTGCTTTGAATCAAAGTATCAACTAAAAATGTCCTGTAATATAATTACTTGCCAGCCCAGTTTTCCCTGTACTCCCCTCTTCCAGGATAGCCCAGAGTTCGACCTGGTGTTTGACAATACTGTTGACCAGTGGGTGGCCAGCTCCTCAGCAGAGAAGTGTATCTTTGTCCAGATCCTGTACCACGCCTGCCAGACCTACTGGGAGGGGAGAGCAGGGAGCCTGGGAAAGGCAGGGAAGCTGGGCAAAGTGGGCCGCCAGGAGAGAGCAAGTCAGAGTGCAGACCAGAAGGTTGTAGGTGTTCCGAGTGACTTGCCACCAAGTTCTGCATCCAGAACCCTGCAGGCCCGACGGAAGAGCTATGTTCCTCCGAGACGGACAGAGTTCATCAACTGCCAGTCCAAACTCACAGGAGGTAATGTCTCATAATCACTGAGGTTCATAAAACTCTGGAAATGATTTGGTTGATATGTGAATGAACCCAGCTGTGATGAACTGTCCTTGTTTTTGCAGATGCCTGCACCATGAATTTGATCATCTACCGCTGCAAAGCCTTCTTGAATCGTATGAAGAATATGATGGTTGCCAGCCAAAGATCAGCAGGTCGAGGTATGGCAGTGATTAAATTATATTACATTTCATCAGCAAATCATAACATCACAGTGTGATGTATTCCACAGGAGCATATTTTAATATCTTATCATATCTTTTATTATGGTTTGATCACAGTCTGTGGTCTCAACTGAACATTAATCCCACATCGTGCGGGAGAAAATAAGTGATACTATAAGTTGTCATCAGCCTTAAAATGATTTTGGATTCATTTACATTTGTTTGGATTTTGATTAATGGACATTTTACCTTAGAAAAGAGTTTTGGCTCATTATGTAACATTGTTGGAGGTATTTATGACTATCCATATTCCTAAAACTAAGAGGGCCTAATGAAACAAGTATCTTTTTTTGAAATGTATGAGCCCACAGAGGCTCCAGTGATGATAACATCACTGTGCACACTGTGTCAGTCTACTGGCAGTGCAGTTGAAGCATCATGATAGCACTTAATGTAATACAACTGTGTACATAAAGTACAGAAAAACACAATTTTGGTTACTTTAATGAACATGAAGTGTAAGTCAAATGTGGGCCATCATGCGGCCTATGTAGGTTGCTGTATTGACTGAAACAGGAAGAGTTGGCTGAGCTGTGTGGAGAGAAAACATTCTCTCAGGTTTCTCAGCTACATCCCCAAATGGAGATTTTGGGATTTTCTGGCATTCAAAAGAGCAGGTTTCCTGTCACAGTTTGCCACGCTAACTTCACTGTATCACCATCACTGCTACAGTCATATCATCCTAAACTTGTGGCTAATTTTCCCTTCAGTGTTTTTTGTCTATTGTCCTCATGGTGCAGCACCTCTCTGCTGTGGCAGAAAGGCCTCTCTGTGATGTGGCGGTCACATGAAAGAGGACTTTGTCTATTTTTCGGGGACATCGGCACAATAGCTGGTCTTTCGGAAGCCCAGGGCTCTGAGACTGACAGGGAGAGTGGTGCACTATTGAACCGGGGAATGGGGTAGTGTAATTGGTGGGAGATGTGCCAGGCTGCAGGGAGGCACCAGCTTACAGTTCAGCAGCACTCCATGCTTAACCTCAGTCAACCTGTAACACATGGTGCTACAGTGCAGTATGATACTTTGGTTAATGTGATACAAAGATTTTCTTCAGAGTTCATAGGTCAGGGTCTTGCTCAGATGCACTTCAGTAGAGTAATAGTTGCTGACACAGGCAATGACATTCAAAAATATGATTTATATATGTATAAATATTCATATATAATATATAAAATATATGAATAGATACATTTTCTTCTTTTTCTTTGCCGTTTCAATTCCAAGTGAAGCATATTTCAGCAAGACAAGCAGTTTTTGATGATTGTCTGTTTCTGAGTTGGTACAGAAACCAAGGAGAATTTGTTTTCCTGCAGTATTTCAGGGTTTCAACATGACTGAATATGTCCTTTGTCATTCAGTGTCTTCTCTCTATTCAGGTATTGAATGAGTGTTTCATTCTTAATTTTAAACTAAAAAATCTGCATACTTAGTGGAAACTGTTGTGAATGTGAGGTGTCTAGTCTTTGCAGGTAGGTTTTGAGACTGTGCCTGTTAAAGTGGCAAAAACATCTGAAATATGTTTTCAGCTGGATCAGCAATTTTGAATAGTCAAACTACATGCTCACAAACCAGCATCACCAGTCTGTGGTGGTTTGGGCATCCAATCATGAAAGTGATTCTGATTTAAACCAGAGTAAAGTCAGCTGGTGCTGTAGGATATGCTTGAATTCTGAGAGTTACATCCTACTGCAGAGCCATGGGCCACAAAGAGTTATCAAAGGAACTGTGGAGAGAGATGGAGAGAACAGGATAGATCACATTCTACATAGAGATGAAATTACAGACCAAGTGACAGTTATCGTAACAGCTGTCTTGTAATAAAAAAAATAAATAAAAATAATAATAATAATAATAATAGTTGAGCAGAAAGCCACAGGAAGAGGAAGTAGGGAAACGAGAAAGCACACAATTACAGGAGAGAGGACATATTGGCTTAGTAACATATATTAAGCGGATAAGGTGAAGTCCAGATAAAGAGGAAGAGGAGAGAGAGAAGCTCAGTAATCATGGAAAGCTCTAACTATAGGCTTTGTCAAAGAGGAACGTTTTCAGGGCCTACTTGTAAACACGCTGAACCCAAACTGGAAGCAGGTTCCACAGGAGAGGAACCTGGTAGATGATGGCTCTGCCTCCTATTCTACTTTTGGAGAGTCTAGGATCAACGAGTGCATTCCGTGCATTCTGGGAGCATGGTGATCTAGAGTGGTAAAAGGGTACAATGAGCTCTTTAAGGTAAGGTGGTGCCTGACCATTAAGAGCTTCATAGGTAAGAAAAAGGATTTTAAATCTGTTCTGGATTTTGTGTACAGAAGCTAATGTAGGAGAGATCTGATCTCTTTTCCTAGTTATTGTCAATACGAAAGCTGCACTGCATTCTGGATCAGCTAGGTCTTTAGAGACTTATTGAGACAGCCTATAATAATAATGAGGAGTAATCCAGCCTAGAAGTCATAAAAGCATGGAGTAATTCTTCTACATTATACTGTGACAAGATGTTCTTGAGTTTTGCAATGTTAGGTAGCTAAATTATGTGGCTCATGAGATTTATTTTATGTGGGTGTTAAAGGACAGAACTAACACCTTTGATGAGATAATAAGAAAACAAGGGAACACCTATTAGGGAGGCTACCAAGATGCCAGCAGCAACAGTGAAGGAACTGCAGCAACTACAGCACCTTCTGGCAGGTGCTGGTCAATCACTGCACGTGACAACCATCTCCTGAATTCTGCACATCTGTGCTATGAGGTAGAGTGGCAAAAAGACCATCCAAGCCTGCCTGAATTATTTTAAAAAAGATGCATTCAGTTACCCTAAACCACAAGGGGAAATGTGCTCTGGTCTTACAGGACAAAGGCAGAACTTTTCAGCCTTATTTATAAACGATATGTTTGGTGCAAAGCCAATCCATCTTATCACTGATGGAATACCACACTGCCTGTCAAGCATGGTTGTTGTGGCAACATGCTTTACCCTTATATCAAATTAAGCCTTTGTTTTCTTGAGATCATGTGAAATTGACCCATTATTCATAGAAAAGTTGTTTTATCTCCAAAAAACAAATAACACGGACTGCTCACTTGAGTTAATTTCTCTTGACATACCTCATTTTTTTTTATTGTGTATGAGCAGGTCAGTCTGGACAGCGAGCCACAGGGAGCACTGTGGGTAATGTAGTTCAGAGGGTGAACGTGTCCCTGGGGGAGCGTGGAGACAGACTGACTCGAGCTGAGGACAAGACTGTGGAGCTGATGCACAAAGCCCAGCAGTTTGCAGACACTGCTCACAAGGTGACATGAACATGCAGCTGGTTCTACAACACAAAGCTTTTCTACAAGTTTAATAACTTATTAAACTAATGTATTAAAGCTAATAGAGTTCATATGAATGGGAATTTGAGTTGGTCCAATATATTGGTTGTTTTTTCCCCATACAGCTGGCCCTGAAGTATTCTAAATAGAGTCTGTGGGAAGATGAATGGAGTCCTTCGGGATGTTAAACACAAATTCTGTAACATGGCCCACTAACACTGTGTGATGCAGTCTGGGACCTGAAGATGCAGCTAACTCCTCATGAAACCCGGTTTGTGA
Source organism: Datnioides undecimradiatus (assembly GCA_008933995.1). Taxonomy (NCBI): domain Eukaryota; kingdom Metazoa; phylum Chordata; class Actinopteri; order Lobotiformes; family Datnioididae; genus Datnioides; species Datnioides undecimradiatus. The sequence continues at coordinate 2,419,641 of WARS01000033.1, read as the reverse complement.
GGAGACAGCAGGAGGAGAGCGACTCTCAGTCTCTGGGCTGTCACTAAACGTCCGTGTGATTTTACACTTCTTTGAAGTTTGAGGATAATATGCACTGTGTTCAGTGTAAATGCTTTGCCTGTTGTTTGTGGGAAAAAGAAAGCTGAGCGTGTAGATTTGAGCTGCAGCTATTTAACACTGATTTTCTGTTTTTACCCATTGCTCACATTTTCTTTAAAGATATGTGCCAAACCTAAGATCTGTGTAACAAAGAGCCACTGTTCAATAATGTGTTTATGCAAGATTTGGACTCAGTTGCACTAAATGTTTGATTTTTCATTACTCTGCACTTTGTCATCACTGCTGAATGAAATCATGCGTCCCTTGTGTGTGCATGTGCGTGCACAGCACAATGCCATGTTGTCAAGTCTGTGTTTTCCTCTATGTTCATATTGATACGTCCTAAATACTGAATTTTGTCTGTTGTATTGTGTCTTTTTGTCTTTGCTTGTCATCACGATTTTAAGTTTGCATTAGAGGTCATGTCTGTTAGAGCTGAATGAAGGTAGATCAGACAAGTACACACAGTGACCACTGAGCAAAGCCAGTGAAGCTGGTCTGTGTAGAAAAGTCTGAATGACTTAACAGGGTACAAATGCTGACTCTAGTTGAAAGCCTTCACGTTTGCATTACTCTTTCAGGAAGTTGGTGTAGTACTGTTTTAAACAATGAGTGGAGTGGATTTGTTCTGTAAACTTAATTTGGACTTGGGCTACGTTGTTTGTTTTGTTTATTGCTTTTGGCTTCGGTTTAATGTGTGTGATATAAATGTCTCTGATCTAATAATAACCTCGTGACATTGTTCTCACTCCTGAACCAATTAAATAAGCCCGGAACTGGATGCCGAGTAATGTTTTGCTTTTTATTTTACACTTATCAAGAATCTGCTGTTTGGCTTTTGACCACAAGGTGTCACTCAAAGGGCAAAAAAAGACATTCTTCAACAGGAGGTGACTCTCAAACAACTGCACTGTAAATGATCAAACTTATTATAGGTTTATTCCAGCCAATGAACATCAGGCTTTGGCATATTCAGTTTGTTTTAATTTTACATGTTTAAAGCCAGAACATATCAAAGCTCTATCACAGCACTAAACCTACACCAAGAGTAGGTTTAGACTCTTGACCCTTGAAGTTATTAGTAATATGAGTTGCCAGATGACAAGGGAAGACCAACTCTGAAGTAGAGGCAATGTTTTTTTCAGCAAAATTCGAGTTCTTTAACACGGAGAACACCGTCCGTCCAGTCATCCTTTTAAGTTTCTGTTATGGTTTCTGGTTACGTCCTGTTTTATTAACTGTCACTGACCAAGCTCTTAATGATCATGAACACCTTCAAGAAGTCAGTTCATGTCACTAAATGTCACACAGGAAGAAGAGGAGCAACACAAGAATCCCAAACACTCTAAGAGCAGAGAGGTACCTTCCAGGACCTGTCAACAGCATGTCAAGGAGAGCTTACCAGCCCAGGCCCAGGCAACAGCACCCACCACCATCAGTCATACTCGGTCATACCCAAATCCAGACCCAGGACCTCGCCAGCTTCCAGGCCCTTGACATCCACAGCCACAGCAGGACAGTTCCAGCCATGCAGACATATTTTCATGTTCTCAGGTGTCTAGAGGAGGCCATGCCTACATCAAACTGAGAGCCATCCTAGACATGCCTCATACTTTAGGCTCTAATCTTATAGGCTACAGTCGTGGTCAATCAATCTTTTTTAAAATGGAAATTTATTACATTTGCAATGAACACATACCTGTATGGTATATTCAGGGTTTAAACTCTCTCAAAAAAGTAGAAGGTTTGGTATTATATGGTATTATATTATATTACACTGGGATTTTTGTCTCAGGGTAGGCCTCCATTATAGCTGACATGAAAAAATTAATTAAAAATAATATATATATATATATATATATATATATATATATATATATATATATATATATATATATATATATATGAAAAGTAATTCACTGTCAAGTAAGTAAAGATAGTGATAAACTAATAAGTCAGTCTACATGGTGTAAATAAACAGGGTGAAACACTATTCAGTTTAGTGAAATATTCTAATTTATGTTGGATATAAAGTAATAATTTCACCAGAGTATCTGTGAAAGCTAGAGTTGGTGAAAGTCAAAGTCTAACATTGGTAGATTACATTATGACTTTACATGTTTAAAAACAGAGAGGCATTTCTGTCTGCATTTCATCTGGGTGTACAGATACAGACAAACAAGAGGAGGGGAGGAATTGTACTGTATCATATTCTCCTGGCAGTTTTAGGCCTATAGCAGCATAACTCAGCTGAGCCAGCCCGAAAAAGCAAAGTGATTTTTTTTTATTACAAATTTAATCACCTCAACAGTTTGAATGAAATGTTGACTCTTTGACATGTGTTCATGAAAGTCAGAATATGTTCATGTTGTGATCAAAATTTTTCAGACTACTCTTTTGAAAACCTCACACAAAACCTCTAATTTCCATTGTGCCACGGTTCAGCTTGTTTGTGCCTAATCTCCTCCCTCAGATGCCACAGCATGCTGGAGGAGAACGTGGAAATGACAGTCTGACCCTGATGGACAAATTCACAGAGCATAATCCCACAAATGCCAGAGAAAAGCAGCAGCACGCCCTTCTGATCTGATGCACCGACTTCTGCCTTTGACATTGCAGCTTTTGTATAGATTGTATAGGTTGTCTTAACAGAGCTGTTGGACTTTAGACTTCTAGTTATATGTGGATGATCCTGGGTGTTATGATAGTAAAGTATTGGTGTGATGTTCGTGGCAAATTCCCTCAGTCAGTGTACCTTGGTGATGTATCTTGTTCCCATATAACTCTTAAAGAATGCACAAGTCACAGAGAACCATCTCCATTTGACAACTCCTCAGGAGTCATCTGCTTTGGTGCTGCTGTTATACTTTTTTGTATTATTATGTCTACAATCCCTGGTCTTTGATAACACTGGGGAACACAATTTTTGTTGAGTTAGGTCTGACAGCTGTTTTTAACTCATTTTTGGGTGCGGAATCCAAAACTGATCTCAGTTTTTCTCTATCACGTCAAGTTTTTGAACTATAGGATCACAGTTTTCTTAAAACATATGAAAAATACTGTACTTAAGATATGTGCTTGTTTTATAAAAAAATCCAAACATTGACATACAATGAAATATGAAAGAAACAGGCATGACTGCAATGTTTAACAGTATTATGTTTTTACAAAGGATATGGCTACTGTAATTATAATTGTGTGCAAGTAGTTAAGGTAAAAATTGACGTTTATAGCTCTTTCTGGAGTGTTCAACTTGAGGACTATCGCATTTGATGCTCCAACAATAGTCAGCCATCATATGTACACTACTACTACTAGTACTACTACAGGTAATCAGTGGAATTTTGCTTATCTGGAGGGTAAGCTGTGGAGAAAAAACTTGATGTGCTATAAAAAAAACTGACTGCAATTTTGGAATCAGCACGCCAATTTTAGTTTTAATCAGCACAAAAATCTAACTCAACAGAAATTTTTTTTCAAATTGTTCCCCAGTGTAATCTGTTTCTCTATCCAGGTCCAGGTGTTTGGCACTGAGATGTTTGAGGTGAATAACAATGTGCTAAGCAGCTTTACAGAGAACATCCCGAATGATTTGTGAACCTAGTGAGTGTAAGTATTGAGGGTGTGTTGTGCATGCGTGTGGAAAGGGGGTTATTTGAGGCGCACACGCCAATTTACAAAGGAAAACAGGTTTAGAAATAGACAGTTCAGACAAGGGCAGCTCTTTGCTTCATTACCTGGCAAACTATGCATCTGATCATCAGCAAATTACCTGCCAACTATTTGGAAGGTGCTGCCAAGTGAACCAGGGCATGGCTTTTCAGTTTGGTTTATATGGAAAAGAACAAACTACACAGTGACAACACTGCACTGTAAAAACAGCGGGGGAAAGCACATGCTGTGATAGAAAATGCTGTACATGTTAAGTATTTGGAACTTTATTACACTTCATGGCTCATTAGTCTCATCACATCTTTGCTCTTTTTATATTTGCACTTTATATTTCTGCCACATTAGAATCAGTCAATCTCTTTCATGTGTAAAATACAAGTTGGATGTAATGTTCAGATCTATCAGCCCAGTCTTCTCCCTGAGAAGTCACATGGTTGTGGCACTGTGCAGCCTCTTTTGCCTGTTGGAAACAGTCATTGTATGTATTTCCAGATGAAGTTATATGTTTGGTAAACTGAAGCACACGCTGCTGTTTAAATATTTGGAATCACCTGTTATGCTGACGTTCTTCTTTCCTTTAATACTAGCTATAGATAAATATTACAACTTAGACACCTAATGTATTATTTGCATACATGGTCAACTACTCATGTCTAACACTGACTTTGAGTTTGCATTCCAGTTCAGAAACGTGTCAGTGTTGTGAAACCACAACAGTGTAATTGACCGTGCCAGCTCGACCACTTCACAGTGGTTTGTTGTCCATGTCAAAATATGATTTTTTGCAAAAACTTTACCCAAAATAACTGTAAAGTGGACTTTATTTATAAAAGCACATACTAGCATTTAAAAATATGGAGTATTCATGTCATCCATACTATCTCAGCCATGCGATTGTCCCAAATCAAGCCTTTCTGGCTATAGGTCACTTTAAGATTCTTACATGCACCATTTTCTAAAATATAATACATTTTGTTGATGTTGACCCTGGATTTAGACCCTCCAAAATATTTTCTATTCTTTGAACAAAAAAGACTTGGTAAATATAGGTTGTTCTTCCTCTGCAGCTGCTGCTGAGGTGCTGCTGTTATGTCTGGACTTGAAGGTCACCAAAACACATCATTAAAAATGACCTCCTGATCAGCTTGGGAACTGGTGGCCGTGGCAGGTCAGGGAGAGTAGTTGGTTGGGCTGCTGACTGGGAACAAGGATCTGGAGTTGGCTGGGCTACTGATGGAATTGACCATGCTGCCAACCAAAAAAAACAGCAGCAAACTGAGACTCTGCCAAAACAGGAGTTACCTTTCCAATGATGAAGGCAAAGAATCAGAAAATGTTGATTACCTGGAGCATCAAAGATTTTTAGCACAGCGTAGTATTAAATAAGATCAGATGTAAAACATTGAAATGAAAATATTTGGAATAAAATACATGTCTTTGGGTTTAGTTACTACATTAGCCCATGTGCCATTGTCTCAAATGATTTGCAGTTTTTACTAACATTTGCATAAAGAACACCAGTCTATTTTATGCCTATTTGACCAGGCTGCTCCTGCTACCAAAAATAGACCAACCACACGCAGAGATACGGGGAGCATACACACACAAAATACACAACTGCTTAACTTTGTGGTTTTGGGGAAACTGTTTATCCTGAAGCCAAAACCTCAGGAGGGGGGAATACACCTGAGTGCATGTCTGTGCCAAGCCTGTCTCTACCTGCAGAGCCTGAGCCTGAGGCTATGAGACCACTAATATTCCACACAATATTCCATTGCCATCGGTAGGAGAGAAGAAGAGAAACAGAAAATTCTATAGTTTATTGCAGGGTCCTAACTCTTTTTAAGAAAGAACTTTTCGGGAGATTTTCAACAACTATCTGTGTCCGAGATGTATCTGGCACTACAAGTCAAAAGGAAAAAGAAAATAAAGGAAGACAAGACAAGAAGAACAGAGAACAGAGACAAGAAAGAAACAACAGAGAAGGTAGAAAAGGAAGACTGAGTAACAAAGAACAGACAGAAAGAGTAAGAAGGGATGACAAAAAGGAGAAGATTAAATAAAGAGGAAAGTTGAATGCAAAGCACGAGAAAGAAGTGAACAAAGGAGCATGAAACAGATTTGATGGAAGTAAAAGCAGAAAAACAGAAAGGAAAATGAAAACAAAGACGTGAAGGGACAAGTTAGTTTTTTGGCTGTATCCAGCAAAATTACAGCAATCCCTCTGTCAACACTGGAATACTGTCCCTGATAAGTATTCAATTAAAAGACTGTACCACTAGGTCAGTGATCACAGCTTGTTATTAAAGAGAACTGAAACATTATTTTGATAAGGACCGCTTAATGGTTCTATCACACACAGGCTCTACCCTCCACTAGACTTTTTGGCTAATTTAACAAAAGTACCCCTCTGCCACAGTAATACGGTGCATATTTTAGGATTGTACTTGACTCAACCAAGCTGTAGGCCTCAGGATGCAAATGAATTATGCAGACAGCTGATCTTCATTACTGGTGGTCAGAATCAGTGAAGATGGTAAGTTCATCAGCCTTCACCCTCTGTACCCAAAGAATAAAGGTTACAATATAGTAACTCTAATTTAATGAAGCACAGGTGGAAACTCTAACTTCATGGACCCTTCAGCTCCAATGCTGTTTGCTGTAATGTGGATACACAGAATTCACATGACAGGGTGCAATTGCCCTATGTTGTACATGGTAGTGTGTTTCATGGCTGACAGCCCACTCAGTACAGAGCCAATTTAGCCAGCTGGTTAAAAATTGCTGTTGTCTAGTAGTCAATCAGGCACCAAAACATGGGAAGCAACTGTCCAGTTTGAAAAAATAGAGAAACTGCCCTTTAATGCACAGACATAAAACAGTATCTTCTCATCCTACCCTGGGGATCATATGAGTATTCATGTTTCCCAAAACTATGCCTAAAATGTCTTAATCTGAGGATTAATACAGACCGCATGCTTGAATCCAGAGAGTGTCTGATCCAAAATTTCACACACATATCATATGCTGTTATCTTTCGGTCAAACATTGCATGAGGCAGTAGTGTCTCTTACAGAGGACATAGACTAAAAAAAATGACCAAAAAAAGTTTTTTTTTTTTTTTGCAGTGGACTATGGTGAGTTTAGTCTGGGCAGTCTGTGGCAGTCATGCCGGCTTTAGTCCCGGTGTCCTGAACCACTGGCCTACTTCACCTGAAAAACAATGAGACACAGAGGCAGCTGCAAAATCCCATAATCCACACATGCTGCTGCACTGCGTGATGATTAAAGAGGCCAGACTTGATCATACACTCTGCTTTGAATAACACCAATCCCAAATATGCCTAATGGTCTCTCCATCAAGGACAGAGCCAGATGTAACAAGGATAAAGCTGTTAAAGAGGAATTCCAGCAAAACTGACTTTTAGGCTGTTAATCATCGAAAGCAGACATTTGTCAGCTAATGGAAATGATGACATATTTTCTATTGCAACTCAGAAAATCTGAAATTCCATTGATCAGGATTCATAAAAATAAATGAATAAAGGGAAAATGATGGTCAAAGGATTTCTAGTTGTTCATCCAGGACCTTCGTCCACCCAGGGTATCTGAGTGGCAAATTACAAATACCACAAATAAATCACAGTTCAACAAATATCAGTTACTCTTCCTCCCTTCTCTCCACACAAACAGTTTGGGTTTTATATGTCAATGTTCTGATATGTCTTTGTCTATGAAACCCCCAGTGTCTTCTGAGAAGCCACCAGCCATTTACAGTGTTTACACCCTCCACCTGACAATTAGTTTTAGTCATTAACAATGATCAGGGAAACTCATAAACATGAGGCCAGTTGAGCCCAGTAAAGGTCAGAGCTAACCAACAAACCAGAAGAATTTCAATTGCTCTTGCCCATCTTATTCAGACAGAATATATGGGCTGTGTATGGGAAAACTGTACATGAAAATGTAAATATATATATTTATTTATTTACTTTGTGATATGGAGATATACCTTATGTTGCATCCAAGCAAAATATAATATTGGGCTATTCATACTCTTTCCTTAATCCTTTGATGCATAGTGGTCACTACAGTGGACAGTTATTCAAAAGCCATTTTCTTGTATATGTATGGGCTGAACAGTGTTACAGTATGTCAAAATTTGTTCACATTATTGTAACAGCATATTTCTTTAGTTAAAATACTCAAAACACATGCTGTCCACCTGAGTGGACATGTGGAAAATTTTCTTGAAAATTTAAAAAAATAATAATTTTTTTTTCCTTCCCATGGCCTAAGAAAAAAAACACTTAGGAAAAAAAAATCCTGGCTGAAGTTTTCATAATTCATGCATCAAAGGGTTAACTTCCTCACTGTTGTCTTAACTCTGAGCAATCTTATGCATCAGAAACACACGAGGCCAGTCATAGCTTAGCAGCTCCATCATCCCACATGTAGTTAGATTTTTCAGAATGTGGACTGAAATTGTTCCCTGGAGCTGGTCAAGCTCAACTTTGTTGAGGAAGTTTCGCTGACTGCCTGGTGGGGAATCACTTGAATTTGGATGTCTTGTTGAGTCTTTGGCACTTTGAGAATTGTTGAGGTCAAATGAGGGTCATTAATATGTTCTCTTCTAGTCTGTATGTTCTGTATCTTTTAGTGGTTTTGTCATTTTGACCCCTGGCAAACTTTCCATCACTGCTCACCTCTGGATGCCTACATTGTTAAAAACAGAACAAAAATTAAAATGGAAAAAACACACTACAAACACAATATGTGCAATATTTTAATAGCTCTGTTCCAAAGTTATTAGTAACATGCTACTAAGGAAAATCTGCTGCTTTCTGAATGCTTTTGAATGACCAAGGTAGGATCATGCCAGATAGTCTACTGTGCAGTGGTTTGAAGAAGAAGTGGTTTGATTCAAATTAAGGGACAGTGTGTTCTGAACATGGATATCTTTTATACGGTAACAGTGGCACCTCAATGGACTGTTGGTGCCACTTTCAACTGTTTATTCATCTATCATTAGTCTACATGTTGACCTGCGGTAATTAATGTATGTACTTCAAGGCTAAAAACTTATTGTATAAAGGCATCAGACAGCGGAATGTCTGAACACATACAGAGTAGGCTGACCCCCTACAAATTTAAAGATAAATTCCACACAGCAATCAGTGTAAAAAAACAGACTAGTCAATGGTATAAAGTCTTCGGCAACCAGCTGGAGATGTGGTTGTTCATGTCTTTCATGTTATGGAGGAAGATGTATAAGAGACACTTAATTTCCAGGTATTCCACACTGCCACAGTTTGCAGCTAATATAAAGCACTGGTTTGTGGTCATCCACCCCACCCTCAAGCAGGACAGCCCCCAGATATATATGGGTTACTACATCACGGGATTGGACTTTGCCCTGTGGGGCTGTATTTTCCTAGCTAGCTAAATACTTGGCTTCTTGTGAAGCGATGGAGCTTTTCTTGGGTTGAGCAGCCAAACTGGCTCAGTGGAAGCACCGCAGAATCTGTTGGAGATGCTGCACAATCTCCTCCTGTGTGACAACATTATCGAGGTAAGCAGCTGAAAAGGCATCTGTGTCTGCTACCACCTCCATGAGTCTTTGAAATGTCACACGTGCACCATTGTCGCTCAAATGACATGACAATAAATTGCAAGAGCCCCTGAGGCATGGTGAAGGCGTTGCACTGAGTTAATAATACACACAAGTCTAAAGTATTGATGAACTGTGCATTACCGAAACGCTCAATAAGGGCATCTAATCCAGGGCCTGGATATGCATCAGAGTTTGACTGAGAGTTCAAGTCTCAGCAGTCAATACAGATGCTGATACAGACATCCTTCAATACAAGAAGTGCTGGACTGCTCCATTCACTCAGTGACCTTTCATCCCCAGTGACTGTATTACTTCCAGTTCCTCCTTCAATGCAGGGATTCTGTAAATCCTCTGACATGCTGGTTTAGGATCTAGGAAACTGGGTTAGACCTGGAAAAACTAGGTTACCCGTCCTTAGTGCAGGTTTTAACCTAGCCATATATGTTGCAGGACCCATCTTCCTTGAACTATTAATGTCACCTACCATTGAGCTAGCAACTTTGAGCAAGAGAAGCTGTTAAATGGTGACCCAGTATGCACCTGCAGCTGTGTTAACAAATCGAGCCATCTTTCTGAGGCGGAGCATTAATGAGCATCAGGCCCAAACTTTAATGGTGGATCCACTCATCTTGAGGCCTCTCCCAGAGTGATTTTGCCTTAGTAACCCAGGAAAGCACAGGGGAGTGAGTATGTGAACTGTCTTCTTTCCTTGACGACTGCATGGCAGTGCTGGCCAGAGCATCCAAGGTAATGATGGTGTGAGTGCACTTACAGATGTCAGCACATTACACCTTGGGATGTCACACTCGATATTTCACAGTGTGACAGACTGTCTCATCAAGGACTGACCTCCAAACCAGCATGTCGGCAGGATGAATTGTGATGTCACACAACGTGATGCCGAGATGAGGAAAAAGCTGCACAGATGGTGCACAGCAACAAATACTAACACTGCTCTCTCTTTGTCTGTTCGTTTTGTTCTGTGTGTCTAATCTCTTGGATGGCTCAGAGTCCTGTCCGACCAAACCACAGACAGGACGGAGAACACCAGCGCAAACTCAAATTCCACAAACAGAATTCACGTGATTCCAATGATTTGAAGCCAAAATACCTTCAACACCACCTTGAGCCACACCCAGTCTTATTAACAATGACACAAATATTGTACAACAGAACATTCTGGCTTTCTTTCTGAGACAAAGCCGCCACCAAAAAATGAAATATTCTCCTGTTCTTCCCCCTGCAGCTTTCCTTGTGTCACTGATTGAGATTTACAGTCATAAAGTTTTGTGCTTTCTCATTTCGCCTCTCTCTCTTTCTGTTGCTTTCTGCTGGTATTTTAGGGCTGTAGAGCCTAGATCTGTGATCGCTGACTACAAACTGCCCCCTCAATCCAGCTCAACACCTGCTGCTACTATTTCTCCTTCTTCTTCTTCGTCTTCTTTTTTTTTCTTCTTCTGATTATTTTTAGTTCTAATTGCTGTGTCAAGACTGCTATTACTTTCATTTGATCTGTCATTTCATCCTAATGTAAAACCTGTACTGCCTGTTTATCTGTCTTGTCTGTCTGTCTCTCTCTCTTTCCCCCCAACTGGTCAAGACAGATGGCTGCCCACCTAGAGCCTGGCTCTGCCTGGTGAGGCAGTTTCTCCTTGCTGCTGTCACCAAGAGCTTGCTCATGGTGGAACTGTTGGGTGTAATTAATATAATGAGTTTGGTCTCGACCTGCCCTGTTTGTAAAGTGCCCTGAGATAACCTTTGCTGTGTTTTAGCGCTACACAAATAAAACTGAACTGAATGGAATATTTTACAAATATTTTACTAAAGGATTACATCCCTCACCATATACTTTGTATCCAACTCATCACTTCACCTGCAGCATAACTAAAGTGTGAAGGAGGAGGCTGCTCACTTGCTTACCTTAAGACTAAGCTTGTGGGACCATGTGTGTCCACATGAGTGTCATATGAAAGTCCCAAAATTAACTGGTGCCAAAATAACTCCCATCAGTGACTTGTGATAATAAACTGCTTGGCTTATGAGGTGCACACTACTGAATCCCATTTCAGGCCTGGTGTCTGATAAGGCACTAACTCCAGTGGCAGGAACATAGTCCTCCTCATTCAGGGCCACAAAATAATGTATTGACTAATAATAGTAACAACAACAACAACAATAATAATTATCAAAAAAAAAAAAAAATTAAATATATAGAGCGCTTTACAGCACACTCAAAGATGCTTTGAGTAAAGAGGTTAGTTGCCCTGTCAATCAGATCACAGTGAATACTGAATTTGAATGCAGAAATGTTACATATTGTTTAGTTCAACTGAATTGAATTCTAATTTATTTTACCAACACAAAACCATGACAGAGGTTATCTCTATTCACGTTACATACAGAGCGGGTCTTACATTAATTACACCCCTCAGTTTCTGCAATGGGGTGGCACAGGTGGGGTTATGGGTGAACCTGTTTCCACTGACTACATGCGATCACTGCTCTGTGATACCTCAGTGGAGGCAGCATATATCTTCCAGCCCTGAGGACAGGTTCCATTGGTTCTTGCTAAGCATGACCCTGAAGTCTCAAGAGCCATCCATCAGAGGCTGGACAGAGGTGTGCCCTTATCTCCATGGAGCCCAATTTCCTGTGATGGATCACCAATATCCAGATGTTAATCTTCCCCTCCCCACACTGCAAAAAAGAGACGTGATCGTACACCCCTAGTCATGCTGCCCCTTGTGTTTTTCTCAGGTATAATGTCTCTTTCCTGTAAAACCAGGCAAACTGGTTTTAGGGGAGTCTGTGGCTCTAATAGTTTCCTCACTGTTGCTTCCTGTGTTTAACATTAATTCCTATGTAGGAAGACTCTTACTCTGCCATACATCAGATTAGAACAACATAGACGGCTTAGTGGAGATGGTTAATGAATGCTGCATTAATGCAGCATTTTGAGATTAAAAATATTCAGTATTATATTGCTCTGTGATTGTTTTGTATTTATGTACTCGTAGACCACAGATGCACAAGTAACTATTTTAGTCCAGATAAAATGAACTTATGTAAAGAAAGATAAGCAACATAAAGATCAGAGCTGTTATGGACTGACAGCAGTTACAGTAACTCAATAAATTCCACTCTGCCCGCTGTGTCACTGGCTATTTTGTGAGTGATTGCACAAGTCTCATCAAGCCCTACACTGGAAATCAACTATAAATCTTTGTAAAGGGGCCCCCTGGGTAGCACAGTACGGCAATGTGGGAAGCCCAGACTCCTCTTTAAATATCTTCTGGATAAAGACCTTGGCAGAAACCTCATGACATTTATTTTCAAAGCTTTAGAAATAATAAAATACTAGTCAAGCAATTCTTGCAGTGTAACATGAACATGACAAATGTGGCCAACTGGTAAAAGTGGATCCAACTGGATGGAAATATATGATTTTAATGAACACAAAGGAAAAGGCTGACGGGTGAGTGGGACAGGCATGGCTCAAAACTGGAGAATAAGGCTCACAGAGGCAAACAAGCCTTTAAGGGGACATCAAAGTCCATAAAACAGGCAAAGTCTAGATACAAAACATGTGGAGGAAACATGTAGGGAAATGCCTGCACCGCTAAACACAATGTACACAGACAAACTGAGCAGAAAGTAAGGGAATCACACCCAATGTATACACACTGGAACGCGAAGGTGAACGTGGAACAGGTGAAACTGAAGAACCACGTGATGAAAAACACAAATCAAAATAGGAAAAAAACAAATAGAAAGTCAAATCCATGACAAAACACATGTATCATGAAGATTAAAGCAGCGTTGTAACATTGACTTATCAGGAACTAGTGTGGTTGGCCATGAAAATGCTATGGGAAGAGAAACAAGGAGCTGATATTAAATACATGAAAATATACATACCAAAGCATGTTACTATATAGAAACTATATACATTACAACCAGATATATTGATTTAAAAACCTTTTCTTTTCTTTTTTAATATCTACATCCACAGAAATAAGACCTCCTCAGATGTCATCCTTCTCTGTAAACTCAATGTAGATTTTAGTAAATCTGACTGTTAATTCTTATGTAATTTCCCCTTCAATTACCCGTCCTAGAAAACTGATGACAAGAATAAAAGCCTTACAAATGTCAGAGCCTGTTTCTGGACTACTTTAAAATGTTTGTGGACCGCTTTTAAAGGATACATTCACTTTTTTATGTTTGTCTGAACCAAAACTCATCTGCTGTAATCTTTCCCAATTCATGTTGGCTGTTACAATTTCCAGTGTCCCTGTCCAATGTGCTTCACAGTCTTCATTCTGTAGAATGATACTATATTTATCTGAGGTTAAAAAGAAGTTTTAACAGTTTGACTAAAACATAAGGTGGATTTCTGTTGGTATGGGATGAAATTCTCTTTCTGTGTTACTAACCCTACATCAAAACTCAGTCTTTTTTAAATTTTGAGTCAGCCTGCTGAAACCTTATCTTCACCTGTGTCTTCAGGATTCAACTTTATTTTTTGCACAGAACAGGGACAGCAAGAAAAACACGTCATTGCACAAATCAGCATGTGAGTATTGCTGTGCATATATTTTAATTAAAAAAGCTTTCATATACTAAAAAGTAAGCAGGTGTTCAACACATGGTAAATATTTGCATATGACTTGGTGAAGAAACATGTCAGTGTTGGAGGACCACAAGCAGCACACATACCAAAATATTGTAACCAAGACTCTGGTTAATATAACCCTTTATATTAATGACACCCAGCAGTTCCCAACACGAGCAAGCACTTAGCGACAAGGAGGAAAATCTTTTTACCAGGCAGAGGCTCTGAGCAGCGCCTGAATTTTAGGTGTGCAGCTGAGTGGTTTTTGATTGTTTATTCTGTTTTCATCCTTAAGATAACATTTTTAATAATCTGCCCTGCCATAACAGGTCTGGGTGGAAGGGGGAACAGGAGAGAGACATCACCTCAGTGCACTCAGAGCAGGTCTAGACTGTACTTTTAATATTAATTACACCTACAACAATTTGCCCCTTGTGCAAACACTTGGCAATTCCTTTACCAGGCAGAAACTTTGATTAGAGCCACTGCTCTTGGTGGTTTTTAGGTGAACAGCTATCTGCCTTAAGTCGTGGGAGAGAGAGATTTGTAGCAGTGGTTCTAAAGCTGTGTACGGGGCAGTAGGTGCGATCATAGACCCAGAATCTACAGAAATACTGAAATACCTGCAGAAATCTGCCATAAATCATAGTCCCCAACATATCCCATATTGCCTCATGTTTGAGAAATGTTTGCCAGAAAGTACAGCTTTTTAAAATCATAATAAGAAATAATTAGAGATTTGTTTATTGTCTTTTTGTGTTTATGTTGCCATTAAAACTAAAAGTACTTAAAGATAGACTGCCCCATTGTTAGTTTTGGTCTTTTCATTATAAAAATGCAGCTGTTCACCTCAATTCACTATGCCAAAGTCTTTATTTCCCTTCTTTCCATGTGTAGGCTGCTCAGCAGTGAAGACCTTGTGGCCAGCTGTACTGAAAATTCAAACATCGGACACAGCACTAGGTTGTATGGCTTCTGTTTTATTGCATATTTGTTCAACAGTGGCCTACTTTAGATAACATTTGAAAATGGTAGCATCAGTAGCAGTAATGCAACACTTGTCTTTCAACAGAAATTCTTATTCTTGCTTCACTAGATCAAGACAAAGTCACTTTAAAATCAGGCCAATAACCCTGGAAAGTGTTATGGTTTTAGTGCTGCAAACTGAAGTCAGCGATGACGACAGCATACCGTTTTCATACTGATACATAGAGCTCTTCTCATGATATAGGAGCAGAATTTCATGTTTTCTTCTATCTCTGAATAAAGTTTGCTTTATATATGTACATGTATGGCACTTCATAACATGAAAACAAGTAACATCACAACTGAAAGAAATGGGCGCTTGGGTGCAACATACAAAAAGTGGTAGGTTCCAGGCGCCACCTTCCTTCAGCTAAAGCAAAGGAGTGATCAGTAGGTTAAGGTCAGTGGTGTGAGCACAGGCATCCAAAGCAATGAGATTCCAAAGAGACAGATATACTGTCAGATCGGGTAATGTACTTCGTGTACTGTGATGTTTAAGAGTAACCATGCCTTTTAAAATGCCAGAGGTTGTGTGTAGAAGTGGTGTTTGGAACCATTGGAATGTTCTCAGCAGGAATAGGTATATTTCATTCTACATTTTGGCTCAGGCAGTCCAAATTCAGTAAACACATGACTATTAGTTTACACAGTAGAAAGAATTTCCTCGTATGTGGTTAAAATACCAGTTTTGTGGCTTTGGAGATTTGTCAGACTTGGCAAAGCACCAAGTCTAGTCTCTGGCCTTGGACACTTCAAATTAATAACAGAAAGCCTGTGTTCGAAATGGGGAGAATGAAGTCTAAAAGACATTGCTGTTTTGACAGGCATGGAGACTCAATGTTGTGTTCATGTCATATAGGATTCACTGTAACTCATAAATAGCATTTGGATTATCATCTGTGAGGTGCCATCAAATGTTTTCAGACAGTGGCTGCTGCGCAGTAGCACAGTTCGGTAACGGGGAGGCAGCAGCTGCTTGTGTACCAAGGATATTTTATGAACACCAGCTGAAACGGAGTTACATTTTGTGACCACTTGCAGCCTCATATCTATGATGTTTCCCATGTATGTTTGTGCACCTCCACCTGAAACGTCAGCAGAAATCAAACATCAAAATCTGTGTCAAACTAAAGTGTCATGCAGATCATCACAGGATACAACCCAGTAGTCCCAGCATGGAAAAGGTGTCTGAGAAAGGACATTAGGCACAAGTAACCCGAACTGAGACACTTCAGTGCTCAGTTTTGTGCCCACACCAACACAGTTGTCATTTGGCTCCTTGTGGCTTTCTTCTTTAAAATATGGTGACCCTTCAGGAACACGAGCTTAACGGTTACTGTTTTGACACAAAAGGTAGAATGCTTCCCACGTGCTTGGCAGATGGTCCTTCAAACGCTCACGGAACACAATGCTTTCAAACTGTTTTTTATATTTTTTTGGCTGCACCTTGTAAGTGTAGACTGGGACTTTGAAAGTGGGATTTTTGTTAAGGTTTCAGTATGTCCAGCTTGCAAGTTCAAAAATATGGAAAGCACTTCTGGTGCTGCCATCCCTTTTATA
Organism: Datnioides undecimradiatus; assembly: GCA_008933995.1. Classification (NCBI taxonomy): domain Eukaryota; kingdom Metazoa; phylum Chordata; class Actinopteri; order Lobotiformes; family Datnioididae; genus Datnioides; species Datnioides undecimradiatus. The sequence continues at coordinate 2,403,055 of WARS01000033.1, read as the reverse complement.
TGTTGGAAATGCTGCATTAGAGAAAGACACTGACAAAAAAATTCAGATTGATGAGACTGAATGAAGAAACAATGTTTTCCCAGCTTGCAGCAAGAATGTGACTGGCCTTCACTAGCCAAAACCTCCGGGATGAATTGGAATGCTGACGACAAGCCAGGCCTTATCACCCCACATCATTGCTCATCTGCATTCGGACACTGGTGACTGAACGCAGCCAGTTTCTAAACCACAAAAGTGGAGGCTGATATTGCATTGCACATTATTGCCCATGATGTCAGTAGACACATGAATGGTCTATCTTGGGGAGAATCTCCTCATCTTCACTTACTACTCAGATATCTCAGAACCAATGCATTTTGGTTTTGAGCAACATTTTTTAAAAACAGCAGATATCTGACCCGTGTTGATTTCCAATATTTTTCTTGTCCCATTTTAAGATTAAGCATGTATTGCTGAATCATTATGCTGATCTTAAAACTACTTTCTACACAGCTGTCCTGCAGCTTCTCATGAAACAGGCAGTTACACATATGCAGAGTCACTAGACTGAGTGCGCCCAAAGTTGGGCATACTCATCCTGGGGAAGTCTTTATTCCGTATCTCATAAATGGACTTCCTCCGGGCCTGCACTCCCCTCACAGCAGTTTTGATCTTCCTCCAGCCGAGGTGGTTGAGCTCTGCCAAGTTCAGCACAACGCAAATGCCGCTGACTGCAAACATGAAGACCAGGAACACTGTCTTCTCTGTCGGCCTCGAAACATAGCATTCTACATCTTTTATACAAGGGTATCGATCACACTCATACACTGCGGGGACATTGAATCCATACAGGAAGTATTGACCCACCAGAAACCCTATCTCTAATGCGTTTCTGAACACCACCTGGATGATATAGAACCGGGAGATGCCTTCCTGCCTTCTCATTTTTGATTTTGTAGTTCGCAGAGCTGAGTAGGGGATATCCTTGATCTCAAGGCAGTCCGGCTCTGCCTCCTTGTTGGAGTTTTCTGTGTTCTGTAGCACTCCGTTCACAATGGTGCTCTTGATCTTTTTGTTGTCATCTTTCTTTATGGGGTCCTGGTCTTTGTCCAGTGAAAGATATACTGTGGAGTAGCGCCGCTCCCTCTGCTTGGCAGACTGGTGCACAGAGTAGGTGATGAAACAGAGGCTGGGGCAACAAACCATGATGATCTGAAACACCCAGTATCTGATGTGGGAAATGGGGAAAGCCTTGTCATAGCAGGCCTGATTGCAGCCCGGCTGTAAGGTGTTACACACAAACATGGACTGTTCATCATTGTACACAGTCTCTCCAACTATTGCCACGATCAGAATCCGGAAGATCACCACCACTGTAAGTAGGATCCTGAGGGGTAAAAAAGAAATGAACAGTCAGTGGGTCAGAACCTTTGGCTTTCAGAGTTTCTTCTTTGTGCTTTTTTCTGTAAATTCTAACTATTCCAGAGTTTTTGTCTCCCAAAGTCAAAAGCTGAAAAGGTTTTAAATTAGTGATATTTAGTGTAATGACTAAACAGGCAGGTGGAGCACATCATTTCATAGGCCAAGATGCCTGCCAACTATTTCTTCCACTGGACAGAGATGATATTATTTTTATGTTGTCCATACCATAGGTTTATTCTCTTATGTAAAACTGTATAATAGCTGGAAAACAAATATCTATCGTGGAAAACAAGCAAACACAAGGAAAGATCCCTGGAAATAATTGGAATGCAAAAAAATTAGGTTTGATTTTGTGGGACTGAGTGCAGCACAGCAAACTGTTGTGATGAAAATGATGTGGAGTTTGTGTGTGTTTCAACATGTGCAAGCTCTTACTGTAATAACTGGATGTTAAATGGTACACGCTGATTTATTCACGTGTCTACATGTCCCTGTACATTTGACATTTACCTTACTGATAATCTGTGTAACATAGGCATGCATTTGTCTTATCAGACAAATAAAGCATTAGTGTATTAATTCCACATCAGTATTTTCAGACAGTATTAAAATGGAAACAATTGCAAAGTGAAAAATGGATTTGAAACATAAACTCAGAAACACATATTGGTTTTTATTTCTCTGTGATTCAACGTGATGAGCAGATAACTTTTCTGAGAGAACAGTCCAACACTATTTGTAATTTTGAATCCATAAACAACAAAAGTCAACTCAATATTTAAGTCTGCTGAGGAAACCCTTTAAAGGTGCAGGGACTCTGTTCTTACAAATAAATGATGTGATACCTGGATTCCTCCTTCTCTAATAAGTCACTCTTTAAATGTTTCATCAGTTGTGACTGATGGCTGTGTAACCTTAAAAACGCCAAACACTATGTATAAGTGTGTATATATACTATTTATATGTGTATGACATGATGTTTGCATTTAGTTGTTGTAATGCCTGCATCTGCGGTGAGACATGGACATCTTTACGATTTGAAAACACATTTCCGTGAGTGAATGAAATTAAAACATTCACAAATGCTATAAAACAGCTACAAAACACTCTTAATATGTCTCATTAATAGCTTATAACTGATGTTTGAGACACAATGCTTTTACTATTTACATACTGCTTCTGAACCTTTTTACAAAGGCTGTCTAATTAGAAAGCGCCACCATAGTTTCTGCAGGGAGACCATCGGGCAGCTGTAGGAGGATGTTATTGAGGGGTTTGTGGAAAGCGCATCCCGCAGGTATTCTGCGCTGGACTTTTCGTGGCAGCTGTCCGGTGCTGAAATAACAGCGCTCCTCCCAGCCGCGCTCTACCCACACACTTCCCCTGTGGTAGTCCATTGCAGCATAATGTAATACAGATTTCTTGCCTTCAACATAACATAATTCACAAAGATGGCAGCATCTGCTTACACTGACGTTTTATAATTTGGGGTCTAAATGACCAAATGGATTTTCGGGTATGAACACGCTCTGAACGTTGTGTCAGATCTGCCAGCTGACACTGTGATGAATTCTGACTTCTACTGTAAACCTCATCACCCTTTCAACAGCGACGCATGATTTTTTTCTTCTTTCCACAAACTCTTACCTTCCAATCATAGTAGAGTGCTGCTGGACAGCCGCCTCCAAGAGACGCTCCAATATGGTCCACTCTCCCATGATTGTTCATTCGGTGAAGATCACACACACTATGCAGACAAAAAGCGGAGGATCGTATTAATCCCCGTCTATGTGTCCGAGAGATCCATTAATGCCACTGAATGCATGTATATTTGCGTGTGTGTGCGCGCGCGCGCACTCCAACTGTGCAGCTCCGTGGGAAGCCTGTGCGGTCCTTTCCGTTCCAGGCGCTGATTAGTAGAGAGTCCTCCTGAGCGGCCGTGTCGGGTCGCGTGTGCGCGAAAGGCAGGTTGTGTGTGACTGAGCGCAGTGTGGAGCACAGTGTGCCGCTCAGCACTAATCCCGCTTTAAGTAGACTTCTTTGCGTCACACGCACACCGGTTGCTGCGAGAGGCCAGGGACCATCCATCAGCGGTGTCCGCTGCGTGAGACGTGCTGGGCTGCAAAAAGTGAACTCAACAAGTGATTTTAGCCTATATTCGCACGCTCTGATCAGTCTATGATCATAATCATGGTAATTACCATTAACAGTCATAGGAACGCAACTAATATTGTATTTTGCTTCTTGTGGTGGATACTCTATTACAAAGAAATTGAGTTTGTGCATGCTGTCATGCAGAATTCCAGGAGCCCAGTCACTCATTAAGTAGGCTTAATATTCTAGCTACTATACTACTATCTACTTAGAATGTTACTTATAATGCTACAAACACAGCACTGCTACTGCTGCTGAGACAGGTCACTGCTACTGTTCCCTGCTGCCTTGGTCATTGTTCCCACTGTGATACCCCATTGGTATAGAGGTTTTGGAGAAAAATATGAATGTGTCATAGATATAAGTTGAGAAAGTTGATCTGAAAACTATGTCACAATTCTTCTCCACCGCTGTCGATGAAGACATGCCAGGTATCACATGCAGTGGAGGGAAGAAGACGTTCTAGATGGGGCCATTTGTTCCTGGATGTATGCAGCAGGCAGAGGTGTGTTGGATAAACTTGGTTCCAGAGAGTAATCTCTTTAACCGTCTTGCTTCGTTTCCGCATATAGGACAACTTAATTAAGGGGACAGCTTATAGCACTGGTGCAATTAATACACTGTTTACAGAACATTTGGTTTGGGGTGTGGGGTTTACTCTGTCTCAGACAGGGGCAGCATTCATGTTAGGATGAAACAATAATTAGGTAATGATTCATAATTCTTTAATGTAATATTAGGATATTATAGTATGTCATATTTAATTTGTAACTGATTGTCCATTAATTTGATAACTATGAACAAAATTATTGACTCAAAAGCTAGTAAAGATTGAAGGATTTTAGAGTTATTAACGGACAGAGGTGTGTGTGTGTGTGTGTGTGTGTGTGTGTGTGTGTGTGAGAGAGAGAGAGAGAGAGAGAAAGAGAGAGACAGAAAAGCCATGGGCCCAGCAGAAAGACCTGTTCATGACGAACTGTATGAATTGAGTTTTTGTCTCTTGTGTATGTGTGGAGAGTGGAAAAGATGGCAGAGTACTTAAAGGTTAAAGAGGCAGCTCTGAGGGTGGCACGAAAGAAAGTTGCTGCCATGCCCTGGCTAAGGAGATCCCTACCTGGCTGGCTAAAGGACTGTGTTAACAACCCTAATTCCCAGCCTTCAAGTCCCCTGGCCACCACCTAATTCCCAATTCAGCAGCCACCCTTGTCATCTGTTCTTGAGCAGCACTAGTCTCAATTCAGTTCAGTTCAGTTCAGTTTAATTTGTGTAGTGCCATATCACAAAAAAGGTTATCCCAGGTCAGTTTACGTACAGAGCAGGTCCGGACCAAAATCTTTATATTAATTGCACCCAACAGTTTCATCATGAGCAAGCACTTGGCAACATCGGCAAGGAGAAACTGCCTTTTACAGGAGGAGCCAGGTTCTAGGTGAGCAGCCATCTGCCTCGACCGGTTGGGGGGAAGAGAGAGAGAGAGACAGACAGAGAGCGCACACACAACACAGTGCAAGTTCTACACAAGAATGGAAGGACAGATTAACTGTCTTGATAATAATATAGCTACTACTACTTCCACTAATTATAATAATCCTCACCTGGTCCTCATCTGCTCCTGTGCTGCAGCGTCCTGTTGCCCTGGCTTCACTGGTTTAACTGCTGGTCTCCAGTTCTGCTGTCCTGTCAGTCTCCTCCTCAAGCTCAGCTCAGCAGCAGTCTCACCTTCTCTGCCATCCTCCAGAAAAACTCCACTTTGGCTCCTACACTCCTGCCAGACCTCCAGAGGTGTGCCACCCCCATTTTTACCTGTCAGCCATACTTCCAGTTGGTTTCTGGCTCTTGGAACGGTTTTGCAGTATAGGTGCTGCCATGTGGCCCTTTTTGAAATGCCACGCCTGCAAATTCAAGTCAGAATTATTATCTGGAGAGACTACTGATAAATTATAACAGCAATTATAATAATGACAGTGTAAATATCAATCTTCTCTATAATCTGATGTTATAACAAACAAAAAAAGCCTTCACACCCTTTCATAATGAAGACAATTAATCACATTCAAAATCACATCCCTAGGTAAACAGTGTACACCTGCGATTAATTACAGCCATTCTGATTTAAACCACATTAAAGTCAGCTGATTTACAGTTGTAAGTGTAATTGCACATAAGAATACACAAAATACCCTTATGTGCAACTGTAAATATAACTAAAATTATTTTATTCTATTTTCTTGTATTTTATTTATTTCATTTTTACTTTACGGCATTTTTATTCTTGAAAACTGGAAACACACCAAACGCAGCAGCGCTCCCAATTTCATTGTACAATCTGTTATACAATGACAATAACGGCTTTCTATTCTGTTCTATTCTATTCTGTTATGATTGCAGGAGGATTTGCTTGAATCCTCCAGGTGTTACCAAAGAAACTATGAGATGTAATTGCTGAAATGTACAAAAACTCAGTAGAAGGATAGAAAACAATATGGTAGGTTTAGATAGACCATGAAACTCTGTCATCAATAAGAGGAAAAAAAAGACATTGCAAAAATCAGGATGACCTGAAAAATGACAAGAGGACAGGGTGATTTCAGGGTGCATTCAGTTACCTCAAACCATTTGTAAAAATGTGTACTGACAAGACAAAGGTGGTAAACTGTGGTGGTAACATCAAGCTTTGCAGCTGCTTCTCTTCAGCTTGGCAGAATAGAAGAGTAATGAAAAGCTCCAAATATCAAGGCATTGATATTTGACAGTGGGATGAAGGTTGTGTGTGTCCTGTGGTGCTGTTGCTGCTGGGATTCCTTCCTCACAAGAGATTTCAGGGGGTCATGGATAACAAGGGGCTGTGCTGGATGGATTGTGCATACACACACACACACACACACACACACACACACACACAGAAACACTAACAAACATTTAAACATTTATTCATATGGAGTGCAACAATTGCTTGACTATAATCACTGTTAGTGGATGATGGGTGGAAAATAATTTCATGTCCAGCTGCAAAGAACAAGCTTTTCTTTTCTTTTCTCCAGGTCAGAGCACACAAAACAATGAAAATAGTGCATCTTTATGTACTGATAATTGATCATTTACAAAAACAGCAGGATTCAGCTATCATAAATCAGACTGTGAGACACTGACAGTCTGCTTTCTCTTTTTTTCACAGCAGTGAAAGGTTACAGATATAATACAACACTCGAAAAGACCACACCATCAACAAGATATGTTTAATTAATTATAGAAGATGAAAGACTGTGAGGTTGTAAGCCACCTTGTTATTTGGATGCTGCTGAATTGTAAAAAATCATGGGAGGAGAAGCCGCTGTAGCACCCAGGCATGAAACCACAAAAACTATACAAATTTAAGACAAGACTGGGTGGATCATTTGCGTGTCATTTGCTTTGTTCTTTGTTGGTTCATTTGTTGTGTTAGTCTCCATGTTCCTGCCTTGATTCCTTGTCTTTCCCGGTGTGTTCTTTGAAATTTTGGATTTCTGGTTTTTGGATTTTTGCCTACCATGTCATGTTTGGACTGATTACCTGGATTTCGACCCTGCCTGCCTTGATCATTTGTAAGCTTAAGCCCTTAAATAAACTGTTAAAGTATCTTTTGCCCCTTGTCCCTGTCTGCATTTGGCATCTTTGAGATCTGAATAACAGTGATATGTTTGGGAAGACCCTCAGCCTTTAAATCTAGTCTCTGGAAATGCAGTTGTGGGAGGGTGAGATAAGTCATCTTCTTCCAGTTTTGGTCATGCAGAAATGTGCTGGTTTACAGCATTATAATTACAATTCAACCTAGTAAAAGTCATTGTCAACCAGTTTTTGTATCACTAATATTAATTTTTAAGGCTCATAATTAGATATTTTTGGGTTATATTGAATGTTGTTAAAATGTTGTAAATGTTACAATGTTGCAAACGTTGCTGCCATTAAACAATGGTTTCATTTCAACACCCTTTATTTTACACTGATCAGAGTCTCACTGAAAACTGTAAGAAAAATCATTTTAATCAACAAAATCAATGCATTTCTTTTTTCATCAGATTTGATGATGATTCAATACATGCATTTTTAACATGCCAGTGACTTGAAAGTAAAGTAATGGCTCCCCCCCACTACATTAGACAGGGACCAGGTCTTGTTATGACTGGAATTCCAAAGGGCAAGATGGCCACAGAGTTACTAGAGATTAAATAACCATCTGGGGCATGGAGCTGTCACTCAAAAACTCCTTAGACAAAGGGGGAGCAAGTCAAAAAGTGCAGTGCAGTGTCAGCAGTGCAAACGAGAACTACACAGCTGGCAGTGAGTACTAATGTCTGATCAGTGAGACAGGAGCAGAAGAAAGGAAACTGAACAGAAGGGCAGATTAACAGAGGAGAAAGCCAATCGTTTGTATAGCTAGATAGATATAAATATATATAGATGTACAATCCTTTAATGATTTAATGATGAGTATGAATACTTCCTTAACTTCTTCAGAGGCGCAGATCTGATCTTTTATCCCTGAATAACTGCACTGCCCTAGAAAATACAAAGGAATTTTAGTTTTAACTAGACAGCCGTGAAAACATTCGAACCTGAAGCAAACTCTAATTCTTTCTATTTTCAGAGAGCTGCCTTTCTAAACCAAAGATATGCTAATGAGAGCTATTTATACTCCTCAAGGGTTTTCTGGCCTTGTTTTAGTACCTGACATAAAGAGGCCTACTGTTTGTATTATAATTGTTGTATTGAGCTCATAATGTTTCTTGTTTGTGTAACAATTTATTAATATGCAAACAATGGATCAATTAAAGCTATATTTAGTTATTTATGTAATCTACCATGCACCAAAATAGGCAGGCAAATATTCCTGTTTCTGTATTACACCCACTGACAAACCATCCTGAGGATTACTCTGAGAGGTCTGTGTAGAACGCTGCATGCACTGTTCCATCAGTGGTGTAAGGGACTGCAGGGCTGTGAGAGTTCCTGCCCTGCTTTCAAACTATGCAAGGAAACAAAAACAGATTAATAAGAAGAAGCACACTAACTAATGTAACATGTTGGATTTACATCTATCAGCTGCTTTGATTGTGGACTGTTACATTCAAGCACAGCTGCAGGATCCTGAGGATACTCTTTGGGTTCCTGCTCCACGTAGTGAACCCCGCACAGTGAGAGCGGCATAGACCTGTGTCTAACATTGTCATAGAAAGAGGTCTCTTTAGGTCTCATGTCTACATACACCAAAGCAATGTCACAGATTAAATTACCCTGTAATCATGCTGTGACCTATAAAATCTGCAGTTGTGATGAGTTGGGGGCAGCACGGCTCAGACCCTGAGTCCAGGCAAAATCTCTCAGGACAAAATGATGAAAATGTTTCTTTTAGGTGATAACATTATTTATTGTATTGATTTATTAGGCAGCCAGACAAACACATGTTTGTTTAATATGTTATTATTGTGAAATATAGAGAGGTTTTAATTTAGATGATCATAATAATGAACAATATTAAACAGCTAGGGCACTTAGGCAGTGTGATATGCAGCCCCTGTTCTATCAGAGATCATCTTGAGAGTTAACATCTGCCCTATCTTTACATTAAAATGTTCATCATTAGCATAAAGTCAGAATAACCTAGGAACATTTAATGTGTAATATTACTACACTTCATTCTGGTCATCATCTTCATCACCATCATCATCTTTTGCATCACCAACACATGCAACTCATTGCATGTTAAAAACACATTCTCACTGTGAGACACGGAAACATATTTCCGCAATCAAGACTCTCCTGTGGGGACCGTGAGTAACTCCCACAGCTGTCAAATGGTGCCACCTTGTGAAGAAACTGCAAAGGTACAGAACCTCTAATAGAGTACAAAGTACATACCACATACCTACATACATACATTTGAGACATGAAATAAATAATAAAATGCACTGCAGCTGTGCTTGAGGATTCTGAGCTTCACTGCTTAGCAAACAGCAGTAAATATACAGCCAATACACAGAAACATGGACTGCCGCCACACGGAGAGTGATTCTAATGGACTCCAATTCCAAGCAGGAATCACAAACAGAGCGTTAGGATGAGAGGGTGATAATTGTGATTGGCATCAAAACTTTTCTAAACTGCACTGAAGTAGTATTTAAAATACACGCAGGTGTATTTATCTTCTGTAAGCCACAATAAGTCCTCAACAGTGTCGTTTTGCTCTACATCAGCTGAGACTGTCACACCGCGGTGAGGTTTGTCTCGTCTTGGTTTTTGTCTTGTCATTTCCTGTTTTATTTTGAAAAGTAACTCTCCTCTCGTTTCAGGTCACTTGCCCTTCCTCATGTGCCACCTGTCTGATTGTCTTCCCTGATTCCCGATTGTGTCCACCTGTGGCTCATTACCCTCATGTGTTAAATAGTCTGCGTCTCCCGTGCCAGAGTGTTTCGTTTGTCGATCACCCCAGCCCGTTCTCATAGTTCATGCCATGGCTAAGATTTGCCTCGCGTTTACTCAATTGTGTTTCCAAGCCTCTTTTAAGAGTGATTTTTGTTTGTAAATTTCATAAATCAGAGTTTGATTTCTAGATAGATTAGGATTAGAATCGTTTGCATTTTTCCCTCCTTAGGTGAGTGGTTTTGTTTTCAAATTTCGATAGTCGTAGAGAAGTTAATTTTGTTCTTTTGTGTCAGGGTTCATCCTCCAGTTGGAGCGTTTTCTGTTGATCTTTCAATTTTATAAGCTAGAGAGTATTTATCCCTCCATTTGGAGCGATGTTTTTTCGTTTATGTTTCATAGCTTTAACCTCTTTACCATAGATATAGTAGCCATAGATAGCCACGCGGCTTCCCCTAGGGAAGTCTCTTATAGAATAACTTTCATAGCCCTGCTTAATTTGTCACTCTGTCAAGAGAAATTGAGTCTCTTTAATAAATTCTGCTTTGGCTGTCACTTGTCTCTGCTCCTGAGTCCTGTTTTGAGTCTGGGCCTGACAGAGACTATGGCTATGTTTAACCTCTTTGGTGACAGCAGCTGTTTTCACATAGCAAAACCATTTCAAGGCACTTCTGCCAGTCTGTACTCACCCAACATTTACATATGTTCTATGCTTTGCTATAAATCAAACATGGAATTCTATATACACCACTTACTGTTCCATTTTAATCTGTTTTTACTTACCAGTGACGTTGTCAAAAGGTGGTCCTTGAGTTCTGTTCTTAAGTTTGTTCTGGAAACCCTCAACTCCATATAGTTAATTAAAAAACTAATGTAAATTAACTGGGCTATGCCTGGTGTAATGAACACTGAAACATACTCCACAGTGCATCCAAAAGCAAAACAGTTTTTTACAGTGGTCCAATTACTTTCCATTAGTTTTATAGCTGAGAAGGAGCTGGGCATCCATTACAAAGCACAGAATGAATTGGTGTAGGGATTCAAATGTTTAAACAGAGCCTTCAGTGTGGTATAAGTTCTGTCATTTAAAAACAACAATCACAACTCAGACTAGTCTGAATCTTACCTAATCATTTTTTTTTTCAGTTTTTTTGTCCATTCATCAGGATGATGTAGTGAAGTACTCCTTTGGCGTATAGGTTATTGGTGTCAACCCTGGACAACATGGAGAAATGTTTGCTTGCTTCCAGTCTTCTGACCACTTGCAGTGCTTTACAGTGCATGGCAGCTTCTCCCACTGACTGCAGGGCTACCATTCAAGGTTCCAACAGCACATCAGAAGGAGATAATACACTCATACACACTCACACACTGACACTGTGGGGTTCAGTAGTTCGCCCAAGTACATTGTAACATATGGATCAGAGATTGCAAAAACTGGCAAACTTCCGATCAGTGGCCACTCCACTCTTCCACTGAGCCATAACCACTCAAGTGTCAGTGTAAAAGAATATCAAAATGTGCACCCAAACAGAAAGAGTATTACATTATTTAAATTGGAAAAAAAATTCTCATATTCATAATAATTTTGGGCAAAGTTATTTAATTTATAGTTGATCCACATTACTTAGGAGTGTGAATTTTATTCATAACCCAAAACGTACACAACACTTTCACTACCAAGCACCCAGTGGTGGGGTGACCCTTCATGTTCACGTGGAGTAAAACAACTGCAGGACTAATCATTTTGGGAATAGGAGAAGAGCCAGGAATCTGGAAGTTAGCCTCCTGGATTCCACGCAGGTTCTTGGTGCACAGTCCTAACCACTTTGGTAGTCAGCAGCCATCACGTGATGCCTGTCTACAATTCTATCTAATGTCATTTGGTAGACACTTTAATCCAAAGTGTTGTACATATGGCATAGGTACAACACCACTGTGTAGCAGTTACTGAGAAAGATGTTCCTGGTATTAGTCCAGACACAGTGACAGTGACGAAATAAGGCTAAGGCCCAAGGGACACTGACCTCCTCTTCAAGAGCTTGAAAACAGAGATGCTGGTAACCATAGGCTCACTGTAATCCACCAGGATCGGTGTTTTGATCCCCAACTTCTCCGGGCTGCATGCTGAAGTGTCTTTTGTCCTCAAATTGCTCCTGATGGCTGCTCCATCAGTGTACAAATGAGTCTGTGAATTTTAGTATCTTTTCTGAGGGCAGCTGCCATCAGTGTATGGGCGTGTGTGTGTGTGTGTGAATGGGTGAATGCAGTGAAAAAGCACTCTAGATAGTCAGATGACCAAATTTGTTCACAATGGTTGAGCAATGAATCCTCAAAGAAACCAGCCTGGTCTGGAGGGGCTCAGCGATGAGATGAAGGGACTATGAATCAAAGCAAAGGAGGGAGTCCTACAACTAGATCCTAGAAGCAGAGCCTGGACTGTTGTGGTGACACTGGGCTGGGCCTGTGGGTGCTGCATTTGGTCCATGAGGTAAGGGTTTTAGACAGGATCTCAGCAGACAGACAGAGAGAGTGAGAGAAAAACAGCTATCGCAGAGCTGTTAATCTCTTATTATCTGCTGCTCTGACAACCTCTTGCTCATCTCTGTCTGCTATTGCCTCAGCTCAGCCACACGCAAGCTGCTCTCCACAGCCCCTCGTGTTCCATGTTCCCTCCACTGCAACTGTGATACAGGAAGCTGCCATGCATCATGAAATTTTGGAATGGTGTTGCCCAGAGATAGATGACAGCATTTTCCAGAAAGTGCTAAGAGATAGAGTGGGCCTCCCGCTGACTGCCCCCTCCCTGTGTGAGTGTGAGGTAACAGGGATTGTAGTAGTGTACTGATGAGCCACAGCCACCAAACAGCAGGCAGTGAGGCATGCTGCAGCACTGTCTGACACACAGCAGATGTACTCTCTGTGGGAACAACGTTTCACATTCAATGTCAGGCTAAAGGCCAGTCATGTTTGGTTCTGAGAATAGTCATCCCACAATCTTTGCCCTTATGATAGGGGTGGCTGTGCCTCAGACGTAGAGTGAGTCGTCCAGCTATCATGAGATTGACGGTTCCAACCACAGTTCCTCTGGGCTGCATGCCGAGCTGTCCTTAGGCAAGAAACTGAAGCCCACATTGCTGCCCATGGCTGTTTATGTTAATGACTTAGTTTCCCTGGTTTCCTCAGTTTCTAAAAAGTATTGTGTTTACATCCAAAGCCTGATATAATCTATCCACTGTACCATAGAGCTTTATTATTGTTCAAAATATTTCATATATTTATTCATATATTTCATATTTCAGACTGTTGCGGGAGGGTGGGGTGGATACAGTTGATGTAGTTTATCTGAACTCAAGCTTGCATACACTTGTTATGCTGTCTGATGTTTTCATCTGCAGCTGAAAATAACCTCTAACTGCACTATTCATCCCTGTCTGAGTTTGCTAAGAACCAGCGTCCACAGAAAACGACTGAACTTTTTAAAAATGGAACTACACAGTTTATTTGTCATCTTCACTTCCAGTGGGCCTGTTGCTGGGAGGCAAACATTAATTAGGGGAGTCAGCAAGTATTGAAAGACACGTTGTTGCAAATGAGAACAAAATTTAGAATAACACTAGATTTATGTTCAAAAACATAAAGTTATTATGTGACTGCTGGAATGAAGATGCTGGAGAAAGATTTGAAATTTGAAATTAATTTTAGTCAGGCTCATTGTTTATATAAGATATTATCATACTACGTGATGTTCTTTTAATGATGCACATTTGGTAGTTATATACAGTGTGAGGGTCAGCCAAGGTCACACAAGGGGCTCAACTGACAGGCTGAGGTCCTAAGTTCCCTCATAGCAAATTTGTATTCACTATAAATGTGCTGGTGAGGGGGTAATAAAAAGACAAAAACAGCAGGTGGTGCCAAAATATCTTGACATTTGGAGCCGTTTGGGATCCTTTCTGTCATGGTTTTGAGTTGAGCTGGTTACTTCCTGTGTTATTTTAAAGAGTGTCTTCCCTGCATGTCTCTGTGTGCTTGATTTCTGTTCTCATCTGTCTCGTTAGTCGATCGGTTTCACCTGTGTTCCGGACACCGCTGTGACAGAATGGTCTCACCTGCAGAGAGACATTTTCAGGCTGAACCTTATGATTTATATTATACACTCTACCTGGAAGATGTTTAGCCTCCTTTACATAAAAAACAAAAGACATGCACGTATGAAAATAGCAGCGTGCTACAAAAAAAGTTTCCTGTTGCCAACACAGTGACCCAAACGATCGTTAGTAGTCCTGTCCCCTTGTTTTCAGACAAACATGACAGTGACCGTGTTATGTCTTCCACAGCTGCAGCTAGTCTGCAGTCTCCACAGCTTGCAGCCATGCTCTTGGACATGGCAGATGTGACCACATCTGCACTCATCTGCAGCCCCAGGGTCTCATTAGCACCACAGCCAGGCTGACAGCTAGGATCATTTCCCTTAACACTGGATATCTGACATATGTCAGACACACATGCGGATGAGTGTGTCTTTTCTTCATTAATAAAGGGGAATGAGTTACTCAATTTCTAATACATACAGTTATAGATAGCAGTGTGTTCTGCATGTGGTTACCATCATCTTATAGGATTGCGAAAGGAATAGCTTTTGGAACTAATCATAAAACATTTAGATATGATAAGATTTATTTTTGATTACTGCTACAAAAATCAAATCTAACAATAAATCTAAGGTTGTCCTATTGATTTGAGCCTTGTAAAAAAAACTAGAGGTCTAAAATATTATAGTCTACTCTTATTGATTTATGAAAAATCTAATCCTATAGGACTGACTCTAAATGAATCTAACAATTATTTCTAATAATTCTCTTGGATTAAGGGTTTGTAGGTTTGATTTGGTATTATACACTACTCACAATAAGTTAGGGATATTGTGAGAGACTCAGTGGATGTCATACATATGGTGTTTGTTTCACTTCAGAGATTTTTGGGATAGGGAGGTAATTGTATTGGGGTGATAGACACAGAACTACTGGCAGAGTTCATGACAGACCCAGGAGTGGAGCCCCATGAGTGACAGACCGCAACGATGACCAGTACCTAAGGACCTATGCACTCAGACATCGTTATGCAACTGCCACACAGCTGCAGGCCCGTTTACGAGATGTGAGGGGTACTAGGGTTTCCAGACAAACCATTCGCAACCGACTCCACCGCTTTGGCTTGAATGCCAGACGACCGTTGCAGGTGACTCCACTGACACCAAGACACCGCCGTGAACGTTTGCAGTGGGCACAAGACCATGTGACCTGGACAATGCAGCAGTGGTCAACCGTCCTGTTCACTGATGAGTGTCGGGTCACCTTGCACAGAAATGATGGTCGTCAGCGTTGCTGGAGAAGGCGAGGTGAGTGATACGCCGAGGTCAACATGGTCCCCAGGGTTCACTTTGGTGGAGGAGGCGCAACAGTCTGGGCAGGCATCACCAGTCAGCGCAAAACAGATTTGGTTATTGTAGATGGCTCAGTCACTGCACGTTCTTACCTCAGAGACATCATAGAACCCATCATCATCTCCCAATTCCGCCAGCACACCCCCAACTTTCTGTTCATGGATGATAATGCTCCACCACATCGTGCCAGAATTGTCACAGCTCGACTTCAGGAAGTTGGAGTGCCTCATATGGTATGGCCAGCAATGTCCCCTGACCTGAACCCCATAGAGCACGTCTGGGACCAGCTGAAGCAGAGACTGGATGATCGTACCCCACCCCCACGTGACCTGGCAGAACTGCGTGTAGCACTTGTGGAAGAGTGGAACGCATTGCCTCAGAACAACATCATGAGGCTAGTGAGGCGCATGAGACGTCGCTGTCAAGCTGTCATTGCGGCAAATGGTGGAAACACCCGCTACTGACATTGTCAATTTTTGTTATTTGTGGCTATCCTTGTTATTGTCTAAATTTTTGGGGTAATAAATATTAAACTAATGAAAATGGTGTTTCTTCTCATTCATTATTAGTAATATCAAAGGGAACTTTTACTTATTTCATTAAAATTCAGACCAAATAGGAAAAGCACTCATGTAAATAACAATATCCCTAACTTATTGTGAGTAGTGTATATTTAATATCTAGATATAGCATTTTAAAATAAATATGCTTTAAGCAGATATACACATCAGTAAATCATTTAACTCAATATCATATAATCTTAAAATGATTCCAGAAATAATACAAAACTAACATTTATCATCCACAGTGCTGCATTTGTTGACTGTCTCAAAATGTTTGTCGAGCCCTGCAGGCTGTTCACATTTTCTTTGCCTGTTGCTTTTTGCTTCTTCTTCTTCTTCTTTTGCTGTTTGCTTCTTCTTCTGTGTGTGAGGGATCGAAGGTCTTCTGCAAATGAGAAGTCAAACACAACATTTATTTTCTCAAGCGAAGGCAATCATTTTTCCAGTCTTAATGTGCGTGTTGCAAACTTGTCGTGCAAATTTGAAAGCTGGAGGTAAAACAGCAGGCGAGAAAAGTAGGCCACTGAACTTTGCAAGCGGGCAAAATTGAAAAGTGCTTATCCTCCTGTTAGATCTATTACACACTGGCATCATTCTCCTCACTTTCTGAAATAGGTGTAGGTGGCCACATCTGAGGCAATCTGCAAGTAGTTTTTCTCATCTGAAGCTTTTCAGAAGGGTTGAGCTGTTCCCTTTCAGAAAGGATATGATTAAACACAAATAGCATTAGCATTAGCCACTTAATTACATCATACATCTTAAAGCAGGCTTGAGCAGTGTCCAGCTTTGTTCTGTAAAAATATCCAGTTTATTTTAAACTTTTTCCTGCTTAATCCCGCCCAATACTCCCCAGACACTTCCTAATACTAATTGTAATTGTAAACTGACTTCTTATTTAGTAGACCAAAGATCTCTTTCGCAGGTTAAACTCTCTGTGTCTGAAAAGGCAGCCATGAATGTAGTCCTATTGCAGGTGGGATGAGCACAGTCCACAAGGCTGTCATTGTCAAACTTGAACTGTAAAATGGCTGATAACTGAAACTGTACTCTTGTCAGTTTAGTTAAGTGAATCACCAGCTGTCTCTGAGCCCATATCCACCTCCAACTGATGGATTCTGAGAGGGGATGTATTAAAATAGATGGACAAAATTTGGACCAAGGTTTAGCAGCAACACCACACTCCGTGCAATCTCATTATGCATCAGTGACTGATTGAGACTCCAGAGTAGCTATAATTTTACCATATTACTTCCTAGATTAGCACATTCCAGCTACCAGCCATTGCCCTACACTGAATTTTTACTGCAAGTGTTGAATAGTTGGCAAATAATACTTAAATCTTAAAACATTTTTTTAAACATTAGAAAATGAGGATAAGCAGAACAAGACCCAGAGTTTTATTTATGGCTTTTTGTGCAGCAGTGGCTGCTATTTCAGCACAAAGGTATGTGTGAATGTGGCATCAGAGCCAGGAGTAGGGGTATTGTAATGTGAACAGCTTGACAGAAACACATTTCACATTTCAGGATATCAAGGGCTAAAAAAAGGGATTTGGCCAATTTCCTATCCACCCTGGATATAATTTCCAGTCTTCTGTTACCTTAAGAACAGTACCTCTGTTCTCGAGGTAAAATAGAACTTCACCAGGACTCCACTCCTCAGCACATCCAGATGTTTGATCTTTCCTGCACCACCTCGTCTTTCCTGCACCACCACCAGTGGCCAGACTTCATTGTGGATGAATCTTACACTACCTATGGCCTCGCTACTTTAAAATAGGATAGCATAATGCGGTGTAATCAGCAAAGAAGATTCACAATTCTCATGTTATGGAATGTTATGGGTTGTCATGGGACAACCTGACCACTAAACCGATGTCTTAACTTAAACCTGAAGGATTGGATAAATCTGTACCAGTATCCTATGTTTGTGCCAACCTTAAATGAATACATCAACTTAAATTACATGATTCTCACTCCCTCATAAGTTGACATTTAAGATTCGGTGGTGGTTTCACTCTTGCAACAGCAGACAAATATATGTCACTTCCTCTCTCTTGCACACACACACACACACACACACACACACACACACCTACACACACACACGGGCCTGATGCCCGGAGGGTTACTGACTCAGTCTGCTGTTCACCAGCATGCATACATCGTTTGCTGGAGTGGCAGAGCAGCTTGGTGGGCTGACATTTACTGGCATATAGCCCAGAGCCAAGGTGTTCTGGCTCCAGGCCATGTGATTCAACTAAACTATTGATAGCTCCCAAAACAAAGGGTTGATAAATTTCTGGTTCTCTAAACTCTCTTTCTGTCAACACACTGCGTCAGGACACTCTATACCAACTGTTAAACAATGGCCTAGAGTGCTACAGACAAGCCACCAGCAAGGCATTTCATTAAGAGCTCCACTGTAATTTGGAAATGTTCATATTTCTGTTGTTTCTGTCTGAAAATGTGACTTTGCTGCAGGGGTGTCAGGTCCAAGCCAGAGGCAGTTTCTACTATTAAAGCACATTGAAGGCTGCAGACCCGACCTTGTCCTTGCACTGAGCTCCCATCCCCTCCTCTCACTCTCCATCTGTGTGCATTCTTATTCTGTTAATGTTTGCTACTGACTCTTCCTGTTTCTTTCTCATTCTCTCCCCTCTCTTCCTGTCTCTTCCTCAGGTATTTTCAGCCTTTGATGAGGATGGTGATGATGATGAAGTTGATTATTATTATTGTTACTCAGCTTCACCAATAAGTGTGTCTTGCATCTGGTTTTCCACAACTGCTGTTGGAAACGCAACCATGACGCAGGCTTCACAATGTGATCTGAAGCTGAGATAAAAGGCTACTGTAGCTGCTCCACTAACCAAATAACAATCATTCTGAGATGCATTAATAGTTCACTGTGCATGCAGTGCCTGCTTGCCACTCACTAGCACTCTGTGTATCCAAAGGCCTTAATTAGAGAAAATGATGTAATATTAAAAAGACTTCTTAAAGACTACTCATGGCAAATGAAACCATGCAAGTTTTTCTTTTTTATCAAGCAGCAAATGAGTTGCAGCATGAGTTGCATAAATGTTTTACTTAATTTGCTTTACTTCATATTAATCAGTGGAGCCTGTTTGCTGCCAGGTAGATTTGGGGCCGTGCATTGATAGTTAGCCAAGTGCAGGGTTCCCAAACGCTGGGCTGACTTGCAGTGACTCCCATAGAAGAATCTTTGAGGACTGTGTATGGACTGAGGGAACTGAGGGGCAGAGAGCACGGCAGCAGCATATGCACACAGGAGCAGATGGAGCAGGAAGGGTAACTGATGGGAGAGGAAATCGCTTAGTGTTGGGGATGGGCTATTCCTTTCACCTCCCCAGGGGGAAATATTCTTCAGTGCCTCGTCCTAATAAAAGCCCAGACAGCCCAGGCTGCCAGGACAGCTATAGAGTTCCCTCAGATATTGAACATTACAATGAGTGCAACAGAAAAAGAGTGGTAATATTAATAAGTTCAATCAACACAACAGTGTGAAACAATGACATTTTATCTGAACTGTCTTGTGTCTTTAAAGAGAATGGGCACTGTTAATTTCTGTGTGGCTCTGAGCTCAGAGTGTGTATCTGGAAGGTATTAGGAGGTTTGTATACCCTTCCTCCTGTGTTAGCTTTCTGTTACCATCCCCGGTGTTAACGGGTCGGTTTCGACCCGTGTCTTAAATCAGCTTTAAAATACACTAAAAACAATAATATCATCCATTTTTTTTTGTCATCTCTTGGTTACCTTGTTAGGCTTCCTTATCCATGAAAATGTTGGGTTTAATATTTTTGGTGTGGGTCTCTGGGCCTTTTTTTTTCAGTATCAGTATACCTCTCGATTTCAATAAAAAAAGAAAAATTAACCTCAAGAGAATCATATAAATAAATAAAAGGTTGTTGTGTTACCTGAATATTACTGAGGGGTATAGAACACATCTCTGAAATGAATTTGCTTGATTTATTTTTTCATTTTAAAATTAATAACTATATCCTCCTTTGTTTTTGTTATAGTCAAGGATAATTGTGGGCTTTTTGTCACTTCCTGATGACACAGCTGCATCTTTGTGAAGAGTAGACAGAAGTATCACATTCCGTTTTCTTTTTGGACAATATGAGACAACAGTGGTGGTGTCTGTAAAAGCAAACTTGGAAAAGTGGAGCCCTGTCCTTCACCTGCAAGATTTCAGCAGGCAACTCAGGTTTATTTTTCTTCACTGTGCCCACCATGGTAAGTTTCCTCTTGAGAAGTTCTTGTCCAAGGTCATAGCTGGTAAAAAAATTGTCACAAGTGATATTGTGACCCTGCAGTCCAGTGGTCATGTCGAGGACCACACGTTTTCCCTGGTTTTTCTCAGGGATGCCACTCGCACCTTTGCCTGTGTAAATCTGTAGATTCCAGGCGTAACTCGTTTTTGCATCGCAGGCTGCCCAGATTTTTATGCCGTACTTCCCTGGCTTACTGGGTATGTATTGCCGGAAGGGGCATTTTCCCTGGAAAGGGACAAGACGTTCATCGACTGTCACCTCTGGACCTGGGTTGAACATCAGCAGGAGGAGCTGCACCCATCTCTCCCAGACATCCCTGATGGGAGCGAGCTTGTCAGATCTTGCTCTGGTCTCTCTGTTGTCAAATCTGAGGACTCTTGATATCATTTGAAAGGTCTGAAGTGACATTGTTGCCCGGAAAATATTTCTGCCTGTCGATCAGTGGCCTCATTGCAGGATCTGTACACTCCAGCAAGAAGAAGAACACCAATGAAAGCATCAAGGTATTCCTCATCAATGTCTTTCCAGATGTCGCCATGGACTTTTTTTCCCTCCAGGTTTGTCATAGCAATGATGACTCTTTTTATTGACAATGGCATAAATAGCTCAAAACATGTTTTTATGTCAATGACTCTGGTCACAGCAAACCTTGTGATACCAGGGGTCATTTTGATGACATTTTCAGCAGCTGCCCTGCCATGTGCATGTTGAGTTACTAAACTCCAAAAGATCCTACTATTTTTTGACTTGAATCCTTCAGCAGGAGCAGCCTCAGCACCAGTGACCTCCTCATCAGACTCAGATGTGTCTGTGTCTTCTGGCTGGTACTCCACATTGTCCTCTTCCTCAGAAACTTGCTCCTCTGCATCGCTATGCTGATCTGTGTCTTCTCCCTCATTTTCTCCAAAAATGTTATCTAGAACTTGGCTCACCGTAAATCTTCTTTTCATTTTTGCATGCTGCAAATTGGAGATGTGCCCACTGCAAGTCAAATGAGTGAAGTGACCTCACATGTCTGGATATGCCCATCTTTGTTTGTTTTGTTTTTTTGTAGCTATACTGGACAAATGAGCATCCCCTGAAGCTCACATGATTGGGAGAGGAGGTGGCTGTCAGTGTGTTGGCTGACAGTGCACTTATGATTTCAATTTTGGCTCTAATTATTGCTTTATAATCTTATTTTTATAACCGGGTCGAAACCGACCCTAACACCACAAAGGACATAATTTCAACCAGAGCATTTTATAATGTAGTGAAAAAAATTTTTTTTGTTTAATTTTGTTGAAATCAAGGTTCCTGACAAAGTCAAAAAGCCTTGATGCAATAAACAAATTTTAAGCGATTCTTTTATGCATTTAAAAACTAAAACGGGTCGGTGCCGACCCTAACACAAGAGGAAGGATACTGCAGAAATGAGAAGCTAGAGAGCATCAGAGTTGAGTAACCAATCTTTGCTCTCCTGACCTCCAGTTGCTAACACTGTTTGGCTCCTGTTGTGCTAAGCAGGTAGATTTGATAATAATGTATGTATTAGAACACTGACAACAGCTACATTTGGAATCACGGTTGATGAGTTTAATGACTTCAGTATGGGTTTAAGATGACAGCAGGACAAGAAGGGATCGTAGAAGAAACTCATTCAAGTACCAGATGCACATGAAGGAATACCCAAAATGTTTTGGGAACCGGTATAATAATAGATTACGATGAGGAAGACAAGCCCTGACTCCAGCATGTGCTACTCCCACCATGAGACCAGCGTGCCACCAAATCACACAGTTTATATCCTGTGTGATTCGGTGGTATAACACAGGATATAAACTTGGTAAGATGCTGTCTCGTGCTCACCTTTTCATTTCTCAGATGTAACACTATTTCCTCTGGACCATTCAACATGTATTGCTCCGAAGGCACAACACTTTCCAGTGTTCAAGTTCATTTCAGATTTTCTCATGTGAGTAACAGCTGTTCCAGGGACTTATTTTTATACTTTATGTTGGTGTTTTTCTCTGTCAGCCTGAAAGACTTTACCGCTGTTATGGTATTCCTCTGCTGTGTGCGAGGCAACAAATAACATTCATGCATAAGTGTGGGAAGGACAGGGGAGGTGAGACAGGTGTGGAGATGTTCTAATATGCAGCTGGCTTTGAAAATATGCAGGAACGTGATGTGGCTGGCAATGGGTTACCACTATCAGATGAATATTCAAATGGGTTTGAACCCAGTTCCTCAGCTAATTGGTGCTGAGTCATGTATATTCATCTCACTGCAGCACCTCATTGGGCTCCACCAGGTCACACTCCTTTGATCTGAGAAAATGGGCCAGTCTTTGTGAAACATTTTAAAATCCACTGCGAATCCTTTACAGTTCATATCTGTTCACTATATATTTCCACTCCACAGTTAAATGTTTCACTTGAGAAACTATATCACTTTAGTTAAATATGAAATATGAAAATGTTGAACTTATAATACTGTTCGTGTGATCTTTTGGCATTTTGGTTTTCTAAAATCTTGTGTCTCAGTCCAAGATCGCTGTGACCATGACGTCATCAGATCATCAGAGTCATCATTACAAGGCACTCTTGATGACAAGTGTACTCTCCCTTTAATTTTATTTTTCCCTTTTTTTATCTTTAGCTGCCACAACCTATTATTAATTCAGAATTATTTGATTTAGCTCTGTCTTTCAGCTCAATCTGATCATGAATCATAAAGCACATTGCATTAATGAATAGTTCAGCTGCACTGAAAAATAACTTAATCAGCATGCCTTAGGTGACATAGTCACAAAAGCACTGAGTTTGACCTCTGTTAACCCTTGTATGCAACATTTGTGTTTGTATGTGTGCATATCTAATGCATGTGAAACTGTATTAAATGTTTCTGCAGAAGGAGCAGCATTTGGACAGTATGTAGCTTCTGTGCTGTGACGTATGTCAGAATGAAACAGGATAAGGAGGCGGAACATAACAGGTGAAGGAATTTGATTCTGTCTAAACTGTTGAAAGATTCGGTGGGTCATTACAAACATGGCAAGCTACAGTGATTCAGACTGGAGAGAGTGAGATGACACCCATTGCATGCTGCATTTGTTTGACCTTCTGAATTCCACAGAAAATAATCCAGTATTCCATGCAGTGGGGAGGATGAGGAGGAGAGATGGATGTGAAGAAGTAAAGAGGGAATATCATTCCTTATCCATAATTAAAGTAAGCTGGCTTTACCCAAGGCTTTCCTCCACTGATGAGTCCATTTAATGGCTGTAGTCCTGGTGGTGACAGACCGCCATCCCAAGTGCAACCTCCTGTTAGAAATGCCCCGTCATCCAAGCTACGCACATGCTTTAGGAGAGACTTCAGTTTCTAAGTGATTGTTTAATCATTCAAGGCCACCGGTGGCTGTTTTTAAACAAATTATGTGAATCAGTGTTTATCTTTGCATGATTTCATTTCGTGGGGAAAGATTGAAGCCGTTCTTGGCGATGCTTGAGAGACTTAATTCATATCACATTTTTTAGCAGAAAGAAGCATTCTTGAAAATATTGCATAGGTCTTGGGAAATGAGCTGAAAATTCAGTCATCCATCAAAACGTGATGTGATGACAGTGACCTTAGTGGATAATCAAGAATGAACAGTGATTAAATCTGTTTTCTACTCTCTGCCTCACATGCTCAGGTGAGAAGGCAACTACTTCTTCTACAGAAGACTCCTTTGCTGTTAGAAATTCTGTTTTTATTTTCTGTCCTGCTCAGATAAAAGCACTGAAAATGATTCTAATGATATTTGCACAAAGAATATGTGAGCTTTTGCATTCTTATGACTATGATGTATAAATCTAACTTGATTGACAGTTTTGTCAAGAGGAGATTACCCCTCTATTATAAAATGTAATAAGTAAAATGCAGGTTGAAGTGCATTATATTATAAATTAAAAAAACAGGCAGTTAATCCAATAGAAAAATTGTAATATTTAATCTTGCATGTAAAATGCATGTAATGCATGAGTCTTATCCAAATGTATACAGTGGTACCTTGACTTACGAGTTTAATTCGTTCCGTGACGGAGCGCGTAACTCAAATTACTTGTATGTCAAATCAGTTTTCCCCATTGAAATGAACTGAAAGGCCATTAATCCGTTCCGGCCCCCCCAAAAAAACACTGCAATTTTTTTGGTTACATGTTTTTAAATAAGAAAAGTGTACTTATAAATAATGAATATTGTATAAAAAACAATACACTATACTGCAATAGACTGGTTTTATTAAGTATAATGTACAGCATTTACCTTGGAGATCAGACGACTTGAGGATGCTGACAGAGGAGGAGAAAGGCTGAACTGAATAACTGAATCTTATTTGCTGATTTTTGCCCTTTTCACCACGCTTTCCTCACTTTCATCTGCAGCTGTCTAGCTATCGAGTGAGACACGGGATGCTGGGTGGATGTTACGGTGTTCACTGTGGCGTTCGCTACGCCAACTAGCGGTGGGGTATCTGAAGCTGGCTCGTAACCCAAATTTTAGCTCGCAACTCAAAGCAAAAAATCGTCCGAGAGATGGCTCGTATCTCGAAAAACTCGTTAGTTGGGACGCTTGTAAGTCAAGGTACCACTGTATAACAAGTGTTATTACAGGTGTTGATTATATTGACTGTGTTATACATGGTGTCAAACATTTCCAAGCTAGTTCTTGTTGTTTCTGTTTGGAGCACTGTAATGGTAATACCCATGCAGCAGGCTTGAGAAACAACTGTTATGAGTCAATGTATCACCTGATGTTACCCAATAATCATCAGGATCTGTGTTACAAATGTCTGGTAACCATTTGCAGTTGCATATTTATGGTCAGTTTGCATTTGAACATTTTTACCATCCAACCTGCAAAAACAAATCCCTGCTTGCTGGACTTGGCTTCTGTAACTTGTACCAGCTGCCCAAAATGAAATTCAAGCTGAAGGGTCATGTTGTGTGGAGGAGGTTCAGCATGCATCATAGAGAGTACTTAGTGTTTATATAATGGGACTTCCGGGGGCATTCCCACCATAGCAGGACCATAGCAGGACTGCTAACGGTGTATCACTGCACAGAGCGACTACTTCAAAGTAGATGCTTGACAGACATATGGTTCTTGCTTGTACCGAGTGCAGTCTCTGTAGTGTCTGATCACACCTGTGGCATTGGCCACCGGAAAGTTCCATTCCATCTCATTTAACACTTAACTGTGAACCAAAATTCCCTAACAATGCCCTTGGTCTAACCCTTGCACTGATCTGTACTCAGTATAGAGAACTTATTCTATATGCAAAACAGCCTATTTTTTATTAACAGAAATACTTTTTATGGGCAATATTTATAGTTATTAATAATTTAGTTTTTCCCCTTACAGTAAAGTTACGGTAATGAAACTCAATACCATCTGTGCAGCTGGTTCACATTAAAAGCCTTCTAGAGCCTTAAAGGAAATAATCTTGCCAACTGTCACAAAAAAATGGAAAAGAGAAATTACATATTTTGCCATACTGTAGGATTCTTTCATTAAATTAAATGTACTGGTCTATGTTTGTGTCAGAGATATAATTTGAAACACAGTCAATATTTGAATATGGTAGTTTCCAAAACATCACCAGTGAGGTGATGGATATTATAGAGTTAATGTTCTGAAACTGTTAATAGGATCTGAGCAGAGGTTGAATACTGTCCTCGCCTGAGGCAATATGCAAATAAAACATTTGCAGTAAAGTTACATTACAGGCAGCAAGCAGCAGGTGATGTGTTGGATATCCTGACTCAGCACTCCTCCTCTGTTTTAACACACGGCAGTTTGAAAGGGGAGTGGGGTTAATCTCTGCCTCCTCCCAAGGTATCCAAGGTGCATACGAACTATGGCATACTAATGCGCTTTGATGCATTGTTATAGTAATTGCATGCTTGATCAGCTGGCTATTCACAGAATGAAATGGCTGACACTGTTAAGAACTGCCGTGCTTGCTAACCTTTGTCTAACGCATCCTGCTTTAAGGCTTTCTATGCTGTCATCTTTGTAATCTCTGTACAAAGATGGATCTGAAGGTCATTCATAGTTTCAGCAGTGTCTGTATGAAAGATGATGTATAGTAGACACAAAATCCCAGTGGAGGGACATAAAACATGTTACTTAAACATTTGTCTGCAGTTGTCTTAGGTCGGGAGACCTTGGCGGTGAACACCACGCATGGAGGATCCCCAGTCTGGCTTTGCCAGGGGACAAGGGAGCAGGTAAGCAGAAGAGGCAATGGAGTAGGATAGCAGGCAGAGGATAAATCATGAGTACAGAGGCTGGAGTAGAGCAGGCAACACTGCAGGCAGAGAGAAACACAGGTTACCAGGAAACAGGTAACGATTTCCATTGGCAGAGAGGGCTAGAAGCACAGACAAACTTGATGTATGACTTGGATCTGTCAAGGTGGATGTAAAAATGCATTGGAAGAATTCCTGTTGACTGGATAGGTAACAGCTGGCGATGACCTACATGCAGCAAACACACATGGGAGGTGGCAACAGGTTTAAGGGGCTAGGAACTGGAAGAACAAGGCGAGGCAGACAGAGCCAGTATAAAATGGAGTAGAAGTCTTTTGTATTTAAAACTAGAACTAGTTGGAGTCAACAGTATGGTTCCAGAAAAAAATGGCAGCAAGGTTGTTTCCGTATCTGGTTTTCCTGTAAAACATATTATGTAAAGTGGTGGTGATGATGTGGTGTGTGTGTGTGTGTGTGTGTGTGTATGTGTGTGATTAAAACCAGATTAAGTTTTGCTTTAAAGTTTGGGGATGAATTCACCTGGGAGAGGTGTGGTCCAGGGAGCACTGTGAAAACCTGCATCAATAAGCAGAGCAAATGTGGCTCTACAGAGACATTAAAAAGATCAGGACAACCCTCAAAAGTGGACGAGGAGAAAGCTTTTTGTGATGGTTACCAAGAGGCCAGGAGGAACACTGAATTTGTTGAATCTACTGATCAGTTCTTACGTGTGTCAACAATCTCCTGTACATGTTTGGCCTATGGAGTAGGAACACGAACATCCAAGCCCATCAAAGACATGTTTAGTTAGCCAAGGGAGAAAAAACATCATGGTCTGACGTGGCAAAGGTTGAACTTTTCTCAAAGATACAATGGTCTATATACCTACGGTCAAACATTGTGGCAGCATCATACTTTGCAACTGCTTATTTTCAGCTGACGGTACCTGCTGGTCCTCTCAGAAAGCTGACGAGGAATAAGAATTTGACACTTTAACATGACACAGAACGCACATCCATATCAGCCAAGGTGTGGTTTTAAGAAAAGTCCAATCAATATCTTGGAATGGCCCAGTCAGAGCCCAGACCTCGATCCCATCAAAAACATGTGGAATGAGCTGTGCACAGGAGATCCCCTTAGAATTTGAAAAAACTACATGTCTTTTGCAAAGGAGAGTGGTTATGAATACACTCTGGTTTAGGTAAAAAGCCATTACACATAAACATTTCAAGTCCATGTTCCTGTCCCAACTTGAGAAGGGTAAAATACATTACACAGGCATCCTTAGATCCCCAAATTTTAAATAAACTCGCTATGACTGCTCTTTTATTAGTAAAGTGCTGGATAACGTTTCTTATCTTTCTTATACAAATACTATTTATAGTGCAAAACATTTTGTTGAGATCGTAGTTTCGATTTGGTGAAGTTGTGCCCACATGTCCGTGCTGTGCAGGCACTTGGGAACACCACTGTGACTCCACATACACTATATTCAGTGCTACAGACACACACACACTATCCTCAAATTGCTGCCAGCAGATATAAATATCCTGCTAAAATATATATGTGACCATTCTGAATAGCATAAGCCTAATGTATTGTTAGTCCTTGTGTGCTGCTAAATGTTTTATACATAAAGGACCAAAGATGCTGGATGAAGTGGCATCTGTCAGACCAGATTTAATCACATTGTGTTCCTGAATGTGAGCACAACAGATTCCTGTAATATTTCAGACACGTGTTTTGAGTTATGGCTTTTAAAAATCTGGTGACTTCTAAATTGCTAAATGCTTATCAGCTGTTGTAGAAAGTCTGAATGAATGAATGAACCTGTGATAAGGACTGCTAATCGTTACTCCTGCCTGTAACACTTTAGTGACAGAACATTACAACACAAGTATGCAGAAGGTGACAGGTGTTCTGGAATTTTGTAATGCTAACAACAAAATATACATCACACAATTCAATATAACAAAATATATTGTATTGTATTTTTTCTTATGTATGATATTGATATACACAATATTTATTTATATTAATTATAACTGACAACAGTGGCAGAAAAAAACTTTTTTTAAACAGGAAGTAACCTTGAGCAGGATCTGGCTCTAGGTGGGTGGCCTTGCCAGTTGGGGATTAGCCTGGGTCAGGGCTCTAGTCAATGCTTGCAGAAGGGCTGTCTGGGCTGGTCTAGTCCAAGGCAATGTGAGACAAAAGGAATGGGGGTACATGCAGAGGGCAAATATTTTATTTTGGGTATAGTTAGGGCAGGCACAGATGAAGTTTCTAGTATCCCTCTTCATGTTGGGCCACCAGAAATGTTCTCAAAGAAAGGTGAGCTGTTCATGCCAGGATAGCAGGTAAATCTGGTACAATGAGCCCAGTTAAGGATGTCTGAGCAGACTGAGCCTGGATCAAATACTGAGTTGGGGGACTGTTACCTGGGTCGGCCTGATGTTGCTGAGGCCTGCTGGACAAGGACGTCACTTTCCCAGGTAACAGCAAGAGGGATTATGGCTCTGGGGTGGACTTTGCATTAAATAGGTTAGATAGTGGATCAGGCTTTATGTTACTGGATGCAGCACAGTAGATTAGCGTAAAGTCAAATTTGCCTAACTAAACTTAGTTAGGATAAAAGAAAATGTTTGTATGTCCACACAATGAAGGGGGTGTTTGAAACCCTCTAACCCTCTAAGTGATGGCACTCTTCTAAAGCCAGTTCCACCACTAGCAACTCACACTCACCAATGTTGTTTCTCTTAACAGAAGACAGTTTGAGGGAAAAAAGAGTGCTGCACCTTCAACAGTGCCTTAAGCATCTACCTTCAAAATGAATTAAGTTCTGGACCTGGTAAAAAGGTCTTTCAGGTCCCGGAATGGCACCTTTGACTGGGAGACCAATAAAACGGGATGGAGGTGGAGGTGAGGGCTGTTAGAGGTGCTTATGAAATTCACACTTCTCAGCCTTGTAATATAATCTGTTTTCAAGTAGTCTCTCGAGTAGCTGGAGAATGTGTACTTTGTGGGCATTGAGATCCCAGGAGATACCAGATAATGGCTCATAATCTGTGGTGTCCTTACTGGGCTGTTGGTAAAACACGGGAGAACACTGCATTAGAAAGTTTCTACAGGTTCTAAGGTTGTTGTAGTAACATTCTGGTGGAGGGATATATGACTCTCAGGAGGGGGAGAGGAGCTCAGGGCTGGCTGTTAAATACTAGGGACAAGTTGCATATTCAAGGTGAAAAGCTGGTTCTGTAGGTTGGTCAGGGATTGTGCCATTACAGCCATCTGAGCAGTTTGCAGGACTTGATTGTGTTGCACCTTGGCTAATGGAAGCCTGCTGAACCAAATTTGTGTCTGCTGGTTCCATGTATATTAAATCAAGTACTCAGGAAGGGAACCAGCCAGAGAGGGAGCACTGAGGGTTTTCCAGCAAAGGTCTCCAGGGAACAGGAGTTTGGCAGGCAGGTGAGGATTAATCTATTCCTTAATTCAGGGATAGAGTCAGAGCAGGCAGAACGGATGTATGATATCTGTCCCACATCCTTCTTGCCTTCTTTGGCAAGGAGGATGTGGATGTGCTCAGTGTTAAAGGAGGTCTTGGTGACCGGATAGGGTGCAGGTCTGGTGAGACTGCAATCACTTATGCAGTCAGAGACAGAGACATGTTATGATATGTGACATATGTATATCATTCCTTTCCTATTTGATTGCACTACTTCCTGGTCTATCTGGTGACAGGAACTTTGTTTAAAATCAACTTGTCAGACACCTACTACTATACCAGATTTTAGTTGAAGGTAAATGGATCTAAAAAGCGCTGCACTCACTAAATATGCATGGACCAAGGACAGTCAATATCACCAGTTCAAAAACATAGCACTTCACAGAAAACAAGGGACAGAAAGCAGACCCCCGTGAGGAAGATACTAATGCATTCTCTACTGCCTCTGTCTCAGACTGTGTTTATTAAAGTTGGTATGGGGATTGTGTTGAGCGTGGCAAAACGAGAAATCTGTCAACTGAACCAGCAAATAAAGTATGGTCAGTGTGAAGATGTTTGTGTTGTTTTTCTCTGGTATCCTAAATGAAGATTGCAAGACTTTAGAGAGGAGTGGCAATTGAACACATCCTGGAAGCAGAGCTGGTTCCTCAGCATTTGGTTTGCAATGTGTAGATCATGCAGTATAATTGTGAATGTTAATTGCATTGCAGGAATCTGTTGATTGGAAAAGAAAAGGAATGACTCAACTTCACCAATCAAAATTATAATGCCAATTATTTTGACCGTCCTTTGTACAAAATGTTTTGAAACACAATTTTTTAATCCCTCATCCTTATCCTCTGGTGCTTTGTAGGTTTTGGCTGTCTATGTTTGGAGCACATTTTGAAGAAAATGTAAATGTACTTGTCATTGTCTTGCTTGTTTCTCTAACTGTTGTGTCTGGTCTTGTCCCTCTCATTTGTACGTGTGTCACTCCCTGATCTAGAATGCACAAATTTAATTGTTGAGTAGCATCATGTGAGATGATATTCAATGCAGATATTTACTCTGCGTGTTTCCACAGCCAGTAAACCAGTACCATACAAGACAAGGCACAAGACACAAGGTTATAGTGTTTACAAGCAAATAAACTTAACTAAATAAACTATTACAGTCTAGCCAGACAATTTCACACAATGCTGATTATCATCAATTCATAAATCTCTCTTATTTCACATTACACAGCACAGTGTGCTTAAATTTGTGTCTACTGCGGCATTCCGACACTAGGTGACTAGTGTCACCCAGCAATGACTGGTTTATCAGAGCCAAAGGAGGAAACAGTTGTAGCTGTGAAGCAGCCCACAGCAACTGCGAGCATGGTGGAGCCTATGATGACATAAGCAGGTCAACAGTTTATGTGTAATTACTCGCCCAAGGGAGGAGGCAAGACTACCATGCTTTAAAAATATAATGCTCCATCAAAATTTAATAATTGTCAATTATTTATCAGTTTTAGATCTGGGTCTGAATAAAATCGCATCTTGATCCATTCCTCAGCCATGGTCTGCCTGTTAGTGACCTCAGGGGTGATGGAGAGTAATGTCAGAACAGGAAGAGGAACACAGTTTGATCATTTTGCTAAGAGGGTGGATGGTGTTTCACATTATCCCCCCCTTTCATAATGATGTGGGTCACTGACTGCAGTTGTTGCTTGTAGGTGAATCAGCGTTCTCCCATCATTTGTAAACACAGTGCCATAAGTCTCCACAGTCCGACCATCCTGTGGCTGACCGTTTTATTCATTTCAGTCTCCATATTAGTCATGCATGCTCTG
The DNA here is from genome assembly GCA_008933995.1 of Datnioides undecimradiatus. NCBI lineage: Eukaryota > Metazoa > Chordata > Actinopteri > Lobotiformes > Datnioididae > Datnioides > Datnioides undecimradiatus. The sequence goes on along the minus strand of WARS01000033.1, from coordinate 2,371,197 downwards.
GCGCTGACCTTCTGCATTTACATTTAAAACTCTGCAGACGTCAGGATAGTAAGATTTCTCTGAGGACAACTCACCACAGGAACCCCTGCCATTGTGTCATGAAAGGGAGAATCCCATATTTCAAGGGAATTAAAGTAGTGAATGTGATTCAGGCCAGTACCAAAGGTTGGCCGCAAAAAATTAAAGTGTGTTTGGTACCCCACCCCACAAACTGAGTAGACTGCAATCTGCTATGTGCCCTGTCACTGGGTGGATGTTTCCAAAAAGGCTGCAGTTTGCTGTAGCCTTCATAAATCAGTGTGAAGGAAGGAACGTAACATTAACTAACTCTCTAATAGTTTAACCCTTTAACCCTAACCCTAACCCTTCACAACCTGTCTTTGCTATGACCAGACACAATAGCCTGGTTTCATTTAGCAGGCTTTATGTGTATGTATATTTATAAATATCACCCAAGGCCTCACAGCAAGCCTGTCATACACGGGGCAGTCATGGTACATTTATTTAAGAGCCCTAACCTAATCCTTAATATGATAACAACCTTAACATTATGAAATTCTGTGACTTGAGAATTGTATCAAACAAAATATGCTAAGATATACCCCCCTAATTAAATAGAATCTTAAATAATTGTCCTTCTTAGAAAATGACTGATGATATAATTTAAAAATCACTTCATTAAAAGTCAAGTAAAAAATGTGATTTAACAAGACAGTCATTATCCTTAGTTTCCCATGTAACTCGAAGAAGAATGTGAGGCTTTAACATCACCAAAAAATTATACCTTCCCCAACTGTCAGATATATCAGAAAGAAAGCCAAAGTTGGAGCAGCCAAATCCAGTGAATTCCCTGCTCATTGAGACGCGGTACCAGTGTTCAGATTGTGTCCCTGGTGCCGGCTTTAGCTCAACAGGTTCAGTTAAAAAAACTGCATGGCTTATTTTGCCTGTGTGCAACATCTCGATGAAACCGCTGTTGGTGCAACTTACTGATGGTTGGATTTTGAGAATTCGGTCTTGCAGATGATATAGGCAGCATGCAAGAGGTGCTTAACCTTCAAACATCTCTCATTGGCTTTGCTGTCCATGGGCCATACAATGGATACCATCTATTTCATCACATTTTAAAGGAGATGACTTCCAATGTTTAATGATTTTTGTGAATCACCTTTCTTGTGGTTTAAGTTCATCCTGTTAACTCCGTAATATGGGAAATCTACAGTTTTTTATAGATCCCTTGTAGTCTAGTAGACCACTCAAATAGTGCACTGACAGTTTGTACAAGAGTGAATAATGTTCCAAATTGATAGTTGGTATACTAGTGACACTGAATCATTACATTAGGTAAAATTTCTGTCTTTTATAGTGGTTATTTAATTTCCATTAGATCCTAAGTGTAATTTAATTGATATCATATGTTACAGACTTGATTACAACATTTGCAAAAAGAGGTGAATTAAACAACATATTCATAGCAGTCTACAAGGATCTTCTGGTTAAGGATCATGTAAAGACTGGTACAGGCCATTGATTCATCAGGTGTATCCACACACACCTGAAGGAAACACCTGTGTTGGTATACACCAGGTGCAGGTTTGGTGAGACCTGCTAAACAAGCGCAGTCTGGACATGTTGACCCATTCTGGCCCAATTTTAAAGCTGGCCCTGAATTTAAAGCGGCTGCCATCAGTTACATTGCTTATTTTGTGGTAAAGTGGATCCAGGAGAAAAAAAAAAATCTCTTGCATGGATGCCTCACCTCTGACTACACCTTCCATCAGCCCCATAAAGAATTGGTGAGGTTTGCAGAAGTCATTGGCAGGGATTATTGCCGTGTGTATTGAGTCACAGTGTTGTTTTCAAAGGATTTTGAGAACAACCTTTGGCAAGCTTCCCCAGGGATATAGCTTAGCATCAGCTGTTTGAATGAAGTGCTTAGCTACAGTGCTGACAAAACTCTGTTCCCAGGGCTGCACATCCATATATTTAAAACCACTGTTGAAAACAACTGCGTAGACTACTTTGTAAAAATGTATGCTCCATTTCTTACACTGTTACAATGTGGCAAAACAACAGACTGAAAAGTTCAGAAAACACATCAGTAGGATACATAAATTAGGACTAGTGTGTGCATATGTGTGAGTGATTGGAAGAGGTTTTGTATTATACACACCACTCTGTCTGGTCTGATCAGTTGATCAGTGTGACATTCTATATATAGAACAGCATTTGTGTATTTTCAATCAGGACTAACAGAGTGCTTAATGGCACAGAGACAACACTGGGTGAAGTTACAAATGACCTTTAAACTGCAACAGACAGAGGACTTGTCTCTGCACTTGTCTTATTAGATGATAGTCCTGCACTTGTCACCACTGATCATAACATTCTACTAGAGAGACTTGAACATGTCATTGGCATTAAAGGAACTGGACTAACTCTGGACTAACTGAATTGGACTCAGATAGCTTTCAGTTTAAACATGTCAACAACAAATCCTGCTGTTTACCTTAGATATGCTCCCGCTTTCCAATATTATGAGGTGCACTTGATGAGCTTTCATTGTTAGGCAGTTCCTATCCATCAAACCAGGTCAAGCCAGATTAAACCATTCAATAACCTAAACTTTAAGCATGTATTAAGAATATAAAGACCTGGATTAACTCCAATGTCCTGCTGCTAAACTTAGCATTAAAAAGAAACTTAACTGCAGACACAGATAAGGTGGACACAGAAAGTCTAAGGAGAACAGGTTACACTGTGGGTGTGGCAGACCTGGGAAAAAGTAGGAATATGACTGCAGGGTGAGATGCAACTAGTGGGAAATCAGCTCTGCTCTGTCTGCAGCACGCCTGTCTCCAGTCAGGCAGTCACACAACACCTCCTCTCACACAGGGGAATCGCTGCGCTAATGATTAACACATAATAATTGGATGTGGAGGGAGTGACAGCAGAGTCATATGTAACACCATGTTAAAAGATGCTGACCAATACCTACACAACACCAACGCCATTATTTTTAAACAAGATCATAATGAATAAATAATTTAGTAGTATTAATCTATGCCTTAAGTGTCACAGATGGCAATCATCATACAACTTTATAATTGGTGTCTATGGGCAGATGGAACAGGTAAAATCTTTGTAGGTATAGGTATAACTTGTCAGGATCCCAGTGTTTTTCCCTTGATTTCCCCTTTCCCTCCTTCCCTTTTGTGGGCGTGTATGTCTTTGTCTGTTTTCCCTGTGTTTTTGTGTTTGAGGTTGGCCTGTGCTGTGCGGAGCTGGAGCTGCTTCATTCTGCACACCTGCAATCAATCCACTGATCAGCCATCTACAGTCTCACCTGCTTAAATACCCAGTTCAGCTCTCCAGTCTTCACCAGATTGTCTGCGAACCTCAGCAATTCCTGGTTACCTGCCTCCAGCTCCTGTCGTGTTTTTTGGTCTCTGCAAGCCCGCTCTGCCAAGCCAGTCTTCTATTACCAGCTCCAGTCGTGAGTCTCCACGAACTATTTGTCCTCCCATTCCCACACCGCTCAGGACTCTGTAACCCCTGCTCCTGCCCTGGCTGCCTCCAACCCGGAGACTTCCCCTCACCCTCTGATCCCCTGGACTCCTGCCTCAGACTAACCATGTCCTCTACCCACTATCCCTCAGCTCCCCTCTGCCCCAGCCTAACTCCTTGCTTCACTGAACTAAGTATATTCATTTACCTTGTGTATGGAATAAACCAGATCATTATTTTTATATCACTGACTGTTTCTGCGTGTCTGTCTGCACCTTGGGATCCTCCACAAAATATTACTCTTTACAACATAACTACCAAAGGTAAAACAGTAAAATCAGATTCATTGTGGTGTCTCTATTTTACTGTTTGACTTTTTCTCTCTTTCCCTGTGAGAAATGTTAAGTGGTTAGGGGAAAAAACGTGTGTGTGTGTGTGTGTTTTAAGAAAGTAGGCCTTTTAATTTTCTGTTTTTTTTTCCCCACACACTACAATCAGTATCCTGCTTAGAAATGTCTGCATTGACAATATTCCCATCATTCATTTAGTCTAAAACATGGCATCTACTGTAGCTACATCAAGTGGTTTGATGTCAGTCATCATAATGCATCCAAACAGGCTAATCCATAATATTAAGCAGACTTCACTAAAGTATATATAAAGTTAAGAAAAGCAAGCAATCAGTTTGAAATATTCTTTGGAATATACAGTTTTCCTTGCAGTTTTGGATTATAGTTGCTTTGGACTTTGCCTGGCTTCATGGACTCTGATTCTGCCTGCTGCTTTATGGATTTGCTTGCTTGTTTGACTGATTCCCAATCCTCTGTAAGCCTTTTGTTTTACATTAAAACCTTTGTACTGTCTGCATTTGGGTCCACCCTCTTGTGTTTTCCTGGGTGTCAGTTGGTGGCCCATCGGAGGTGCAACAGACCCCTGCTCCTCATTCCCAGTCACCAGTCAGGCCAACTCCTGTTTCAGAGCCGACACCGCAGCAGCAGACTGTTCCCGAACTGCAGCAGCCAACGGTGTCCGAATCAACGCTGCAACAGCCTCGGTCAATGTCTCTTCCTGAGCTTGAGTAGCAACACTCTCCACTGCCTTTTCCTGACATTACATTGCAGCAGCACTCAGCATCAGTTTCAGAGTTTAGGCAGCACTTGCCATGTTCTGAGGTGCTGCCTTCTTCATCTGTTCCTAAGCGGCATCGCCAGCTAAAGCAGCATGTTTCATCTGTTTCTATGCCATACCAGTCCTCATCTGTTCTCGTGCTGCAGCCTCCCGTGTCCCTAGCTGCAATTGCAATGCCCTCAAGTATTAGGTATGCCAAATGTATTAACCACTCCCACTTTTCAGGCCCAGAACAGATAAAGAGATCATTTTGTTGGTTGAGCAGATAAAGAAATGAACGTCACTTGACATTACCTGAGGCTACTGCAGCTCCAGCTTGGGAACAAAGGTTAGCTGGGCTAACAACTGGGCACAAGGAGCTGGAGTCATTTATTGCACAGCAATATCTTTTATATGATCCCCACATCCTGTATATAAAATTGAAATACTCTATAACATTCCCCCAAAATCACACTGATCTGGTGGGCTTTATCTGCCCAGTTGGAGAGACAGCAATGGGAGGTCTCACTTAGTTACTGTCCTCCGTGGTCTTATCTCTCCACCTAATTGGAAATTGCCAAGTAGTGTTTATGAGTCAACCTTATCAGTGTCCTTGCAGCATTGACATACTAGATCAGAATCGATAAATAGAGACAATGCCGAGGCAATCGGCTGCCATTTCTGGTGGCAGTACATGAAGAGATTTGACAGGAAAACAACTGATCCCATTTGGCTTGATAAGGTCATGGCAGAGACGAACCACACACCTGTGACCATAGTGTGACTGGGATGGTAGACTGTATGATTTAGCCTGTGGCTGACAGAGAGCTTAGATTGGAAACCCTGATTCCCTGTTAGGATTCCATGCACTACATGTGAATGGCTGTGCAACAATTACACTGGTGTGGACGATGCGTTTACACCTTGCTGTATCGTACATTGAGATGAGAAGGTTATTGTGAAGTATAGTACTCTCTGACATAAGACTCAGATTCTGTTTGTATCTATCTCTTTTGTCTCCAGGGCTTTTCTGAACACTGCTTATTTCTCTACCCTTTGCAGGATAAATAAAGAAAGAAATAGACTGCAGAGTACAGTCTAGAATTGCTCCGTATGAAAAATGTCTAGAGATAACTTTTGATGTGGCACTGTAAGAGTAAAATTAAGGTGGATCAAATTTTATATTACCTCGAAAGATGTGTTACCCTCAGGTTATCTTTTGGCAGGCAGGCAAGGCTAAATTCAGAGTGCAGGGGCCAGAGTAACAGCAGGTGAAACTGCAGGCAGAGAGAAACATAGGTTAACAGAGTAACAGATAACAGGTAACAAGATACATGCAGAGATGCCAAGAATAACAGACTAACTGGATTCACGCCTATAATCTAGTGAAGTGGATGTGGAAGTGCTGGTATTTGAAGAGGTCTTGATGACAGCATAGGCTGCAGTCTCTGACAGCGCACCTGTAATCACTCATGCAATCAGAAAAACACAGCTACACACTCAGGGGAAAGTAAGCTTCTCCATGTACCTCAACTCTCTTATTTGCTTGCCCCTTACTTCAGCTGGAAGTTGTTCTGGAGCACCACTTTGAAGGACAACTTGAGTCTCTTATTTATGCACTAGGATAGAGGGGCGAGGAAGGAATAGAGACAAGTGCATTATTTAGGGAAGACTTTTATGAGGTGCCATACCCCCTTATCAGATATTATGCATCCAATATATGATATAGGATGTTGCAGCTGAACAGAATGCTCTGGTCAATCAGAAATATTTAGAAAGTCTGTCACCAAAAATCCCAGAACAAAACAACATGTCGTTTCAGTTACATGATTTGAATTTCCTGTGAAATATTTAACCTAATTCTGTGTTAAAAAAAAACACCATAATCATATAGTTGGCCTATTTAATAATAAAGTCACAGTAATAATAACAGTAAATATAGATGCAATTTATGAATTAATAATATAATAATAAAGACATTGTGTCTCTGAAAAGACTTGTGTGTCTTTATTAGTATAAGCACATTGCTGACATGTCAAAAGTACAACCATTAAAGGCTGATCCAGCTGTGATCAGCTGGCGCCGTCATTAGAAACAGACGCGGCTTCACATGATGCTTCCGGAGAAAGGATGTCCCATTACTCTTAAGACACATTTCCTTGTTTCCTCTGTCCTTGCATGGTTTACTTGCATCTCATGCATTGTCAGTGCAAGCAGTAAGTTAAGGAAGCATGGGTAGATATGAAAAAACATGGGATATACCCACTGTGGCAAAAGGCAAAGGGGATGAGGAACTGGAAGTAGAGGGCGAGGCAGATGGAGCAGATGTAACACTGGGCACAAGCATCTGACTATTCATTTCCAATGCTGCCAACTGTCAACATTAGTTTCTTTCAACCAGACTGCAATATTTCCTTTTTAAGTCAAATCACAATTTAGTCTATGACAACTGCTAAGGGAGTTTTTAGATGTTAAAACCTGCTGTTTTATTTTTTTCCTCTGTCAGTCCTCTCGTCAGTAGACAAGAAGAGTCGGTGTTCCAAGCACAAACCACATCCAACACCTGCTGAAAGAGCAATATAATGACTGTATACAGTATAACGAAAATGGCTGTGGTTCAGAGATAGAGCAGGCTGTCCACTTATCAGTAGACTGACGGTGAGTTCAGCTCCTTTGGGCTAGTGGTCTTACTAAAGACAGTGAACATTCTCCTGATGGCTGGTGTGTGAATGGATTGAACACTGAATGCAAACAAAGCAGTTGAACCGCTCCCACTGGCAGTAAGGACGCACAAGTATTGCATTGAAATCTGGGAGATGGAACAAACAAACAAAAACATAACTATGGTATGCAGTGGTACGGTGGCATGGTATGCACCACTCTGCTGTAAATAACAGTGGAAATTATACTTGATAAACTAGACGGTAAAGGACAAAGATCTTTATTTTGTATTTTCAGGTAATTAAAATTTAGTTGTACTTGGAAAAAAGTTATTGACTTTAGGCTTTTTCATGCCAACTGCATTATTTCTGGAAAAACATGGAACCACCGTCACTGTTGCTCTGCAGTCTTCATATGCAGAGGCTGTGAAGTCAAAAAAAGTGCCCTATCAGCACATTGCAGGTGGATTTGGGGCGATTTGGTGTGCAGTGCAGTGTTGAAAGGTTGCATTTAATCATCTTGTGTTGTCTCTATGAAGCTTCTACATCTGAGCCCAGCTATGATTGCCTCTTTATCTTCACAGTTGAAGAGGTGAGGGCTTTTTGAGAATTGGGCTCTTAAATATTTGTCCAGCTGACAGTTAAGCCAGGTGAAACAAGCTCTGAAACATCTCTGATAGTAAAGGTTTTGTTTGTCTGCTCTCGGAGGCCACATAAGGATGTGGATATTTGGTAATATGCTTCAAGTCAAGGTATAAACTGAAGACTGAAGGCATTTAAGTTCAGGACACACACGTCCCTGGGGTAAATGGTAGATGACGAAATTTACATCACATGAACCATCAGGGTCATGCAGTTCCAGAAACAGGTGCAAACACTGCAGCTAAATAAGACTTTTTTGACTTTGAAGTTTTACATAAGCAAGTTATAAAATATTAAGTAATAAATGAGTCAGTAAACCAGAACAATTAACAATTTGTGTATGTATGTATGTATGTGTGTGTGTGTGTGTGTGTATATATATATAATAGTCTTCACTATTACTGATAACTATCTGCTCATTCTGGTTATTGGCTTTTACAGGCTGAGATATGACAGGAGCAGAAAAAGATGCTGACCAGCAAAGTTTTGGTAATTGGCACTTCTTTTGCGTAAAGTGTTCCTGCTGCTTTGTAAGAATCTCACCCCTGGTTTTTATTATTTTTTTAGATTTGCCAAGAATTCAATTAATTTATGCTTTTTTATTATAAAATCAAACCTTGTTTCATTTTTCTTTTTTCTTATATTGTCTATGCATTTTTTAAAAATGTATTATTTTTATTTCTAGTATTGTCAAATGCCAGTCAACTTTAAAAGGTTTTAACATGAAGCTGTCATTTATGGAAAAAGGAATATGATTATAGTTTCATTGTTTGTGTTTTTACATGTCACATCCCATTTGGGCAGAAAAATGCCCTATTAAAACATCAAATGTTGCAAAGGAGCACAGTAAAAGCTGAGATACTTCACTCCTTAGACTAAAAACACTGAATCCAGCATGGTCTTGTATTGTTACCACACATAAATAAAGCCAGTATGTGTTTAGTTCAGTCATTATGATTCATTCTGGATTAGAACGTTGATGTTTCTTGGTTGGAGCAGAGGTTGACTGCTACAGAGCAAGTTAGACCCTGCAGAGGAAAGATCAGCTGATCAAACCAGGCTCTAGACAAACTGAATGTCATTACAACTGTCATGTCGAGTCAAGCTGGCCGCAATTAGTCCCCTGTATTGTCTATGGTGTCTCGTGCCTTCCTGTTGTTATTTTAAAAGTACTAACTTCCCTCTCGTTTCAGGTGGCTTGCCCTTCCTCCTGTGTTTCCCGCCTGTCTGATTGTCTTTCCCCGCACTGATTGTTTCTACCTGTGTTCCCCTCATCCCAGTGTGTCCGCGTTTCCCCCTGTTCTGTGCCAGTTCGTCTTGTTCGTGTCTATGTCAAGCAACCAGCGCACTTGTACCCATGTCTTGCTACTTCTAGATCGCCAGAACTTTGAGCCTTTTTGTAAGTTTTGTTTGATACTTTGTTTATAGCCTTATTCTTGTTTTTTCCTCGTCAGAGTGATTTTGAGTTTGTTTGATTAGTGACTTTAGTTTTGTTTTCTTTATGACATTTCTTGGTTTTGTTTTTCCTCGAAAGAGTGATTTTCTGTTGAACTTTGTGTTAAATAAATTTCCCTTTTATTTGAGTCTTGCATTTGGGTTCATACACCGGTATTGTCAACAACCATCCGTAAAATACCCATGTAGTCCACAGGCACCAAAGGGAAAACATAAAATTGTAACAAAGACAAATAAAAAACAAATTCCCCTTGAGACAAATATTAATGGTCCCATTTTGTCTGAAAATATACTACAGTCTTTTTTTATCCTTATGAATGCCCAAACATTATTAAAAGGAATATTTTTAACTTTTTAACACCGACACTAAAAAGAAGCAAAAATAAACTCAGTAGGTGATGAAGGTCTTAAAAAGGAGATTCTTCATCTTCGTTTTACAGCCACAACCACCTATCGTCTACGGTACATACTTTCGCTATTTACAGCAAAATATTTTTATTAAGAGCAGTGATAAATGAAAAAAAATGTTGGTGCACTTTTTTAAGCTTAACATACTGCGAAAAGATAAAAACAACAACAAAAAAAACCCAACAAACAAACAAAAACTGTGGACCCATACATATACCATCACCCATCCCACCCTGAATAGATAACAACAGAAAGATGCAGATGTGTTCCCAGTATTGTGGGGGTTTACAATGTGAGTTGAAACATTTAGCACATTAATTTTCAGCATCTGGATGAATTAATATTGATTTAGGGAAATTGACCCTATAGATTACCTCAGTATACAGTAGTATCCCCCAAACTACTGATGGTCGCATGGGGAGGTGCTATGTTAAAGAAGTTGTCACCACAGAAGCAGAAGTTATTCCACCACCATTAACTTACTATCATCAACATCACAGGTCCTTCAGTGTATTTGATCTAATTACATCTAATCTAGTTTAGAATTTGGTTTAGTAACTGTGCGTCAGAAATAAGGTCTACTAATTCTTGCATGTTTGTACCTAAGTGCTGCAGATGACCTATTCTGTCCTACCACCTAAGCCTTAGGTGGTAGGTCCTAAGGGGATAAGTAGCAGGTGTGTAAAATGAAGTGATCTGGGTTTTTTCCCCTGGCTGTATATAATATATGTCATTTTAATGTTTATGAGCACTTCAGTGGACAGTGGGCCTAAGAAGTAATGTAAATGAGTGGGGTTTTATTTTGCTAATTTGAGCAGAATAGTATGGAAAGCTTGGGCCTTAACTGTGAGTTTCACATGATAATTGAAACTAATTTCCTTCCTCAGATTCAAGGTTTGAGATCCACATGCACACTCCTATCATTGCATGTTCGATACCAGCTGTCTGTTTGACTTAAAATACCTTGTAGAACTCTCTTTGATAGCAAGTGTTGCTCATAGAGCGGGTTCATAACTTTCCAGGATGAAACTTTGCAATGCTTTTTCTGCCACACGCTCTCAGATTGAAAGATCATCTCTTTACTTGTAAAAGGAGCAATTGGTCGATTTGTCTCAACTGCATGCAGCAGTCAGTTTTTAAGGATGTGGTGTTTGCCACAAATGTAGGTTGGTGCAAGAGTATTCTAGTGGGTGGCCCGTTTTGATGATGTTATGCTCAAAAAGCAGACAAGTGAGTTCTCAAGTAATACCTCACATTTGTGAAAAAAAAGTTTTTATTATATATTTTATTATGCCAGGGAATATGAAATTTTGAAATCCCCAGATCCCAATGGTTACGACAAACAGACAAAGAAGTTAATGGGAAAAACAACAAATATTACATATGCAGTTTTGCATGATGTTCATACAAACTACACTTGTTAGTGTAATCTTCTGAGTTCACTAATATATGTAATAAAAACATTATGCCCTATTTACCAATAACTAACGTGCAAGATGAAAGGCTCGTACATTTTTTTTTATATGTTGAAAACTAAAAATTGTTATCAGAAATTTGGGTCCTGTCTCGACAGGGTTTGTCTAAACACTTTAAATCTCCTGTCAGCCCACCACCCGTGTGTATCAGCAGTGTGTATCAGCGACTTCCTCGGACGGTCAAATAGCTGCATGTGCTGCCAGGGGAAAACCTCCTACAGGATTAGAAATATATTGAGAGAAAAGCATGAAAGCTCTCACAAATAAAAAAAAAAAAAACACTGTTATTCTTCTCACACACATAGACTTAGACTGAGACAAAATAATGTTAACAGCTAGACTTTTATCATTTCGGTTTGACTATAGTTGGTATGGTTAAAATAAGACCTGCATGTGTCTGTTAGGGTTCAGATCAGTCTTCGTTTAGAGGCTCAGGATGCATGAAAACGACGCTCAATTATCTGGGAGTTGTCGAGCTTCAACAATCCTGTATCCTTGAACAGCTCAGTGGTGTAAAGGAGAAAGTGAGTAAGCGAATGAAGCAGGGATTAGGAAATGAATTGTGAAAACTTGTAGGGAAAGGGGATGAAGAGGGACAGGAGAAGAAGAAATGTTGGGGAAAAAAGAGTGGAGGAACAGAGGAGTGAAGGAGAGCAGTGCTGCCAGGTGTAGGGGTAAGATAGTAAGATATGTATTTATTCAATCTTTGCAACTTTAGTTTATGATTGGAACTTTTCATAATTTATTTGATTTGTATTTTCTTTTTCAGTGGCAGATATTTCCAGGAATAACTAAGTGGAGCTGAGAGAGTGAGACACATTTATAATAAAGACGAACAGAGAGAGATTAGTAGTATGTGAAATAAAGTACTGTAAGATAATAATATATGCTGATCCTACTATGGATTTCCCCAAAGAAATCTCATAGAATGTGAATAAATGTTCTTTTGATGACCTAATATTCTTTTCAGAGTGTTGAAGACCACCTTCCCATGGCAGATTTGTGCCAATCCTCCTTTACGATCCAAATGCAAGGAATTCTTTCCCCATTTCCATAGAAAGATTAGAGACGTTAGAGCACATTACATTCAAATGATACAGTCTTTTTCAGCCATACCTCCAAAGCTGCCAGATGTTTCTAACTTTAAGGTTATCTCAGATGTGAATATAAATGAAATGGCAAGAAATCAATAACCTGCAATATAGTAATACCTTGTTTTTACTATTTTTGTATTTTATATATATTTCAGTTCATGTTTTATCAGGGCACTACTCATATAGAGCAGGTCTACACTGTGTGCAAGCACTTGGTGACAAGGGCGAGGAAATTGTAGCAGTGGGTTTTGAGCATAAACAAGTGGGCAGTAGGTGACGCTCAGTCACAGATTCAGACTGTAGCTAAAGAGACAGGAAGAGAGAAGAGGGAATAGAGAAAGTACTGGAGAGAGAAGGTGTTCAGCTAGAAACATACATTAATGGATAAGAATGTGAACAGATGAGAGGGGGAGGAAGAGAGAAGAGCTCGGTGTATTATGGGAAATTGCCCAGCATTCTAGGCCTATAGCAGCGTAACTAAGTGCTGGTTCAGGGCTCGGCTAAGCTCGCTTGAGCCAGACCTAACTATAAGCTTTTTCAAAAGGAAAGGTTTTAAGTCTGCTCTTTAACATTTAGAGGGTTTCTATCCCCAGAACCGAAACTCCCCCTGGTTCCACAGGAGAGGAGATTGGTAGCTGAAGGCTCTGCCTCACATTCTACTTTTGGAAACTTTTGGAGCGCGGCAATCTAGAAGGGTAATAGGGTCCTATGAGCTCCTTAAGATAAGAAGGTGCCTGACTATTAATGCCTTTATAGGTGAGGAGAAGAGTTTTATATTCTCCTCTGGATTTAACAGGGAGCCAGTGTAGAAATGCTAATAAAGGACAGATCTGATCTATGTTTCTCATTCTTGTCAGTACTCGTGCTGCAGCATTCTGGATCTGCTGCAGGGTCTTACTGGGACAGTCTGATAAACAAGGAGCTGCAGTAATCCAACCTAGAAGTAACGAAAGCCTGAACTAGGTTTTTCTGCATCTTTTTATGACAAGATGTTCTGTATGTGATGGTGAATTGTGTCAAATGCTGTACTAAGATCTTACAAGACAAGCGCACTGACAAGTCCTTCCTCAGTTGCAGTTAGAAGGCCATTTACATTGTTAACCAGTGAAACTGCCAGTCCTCAGATAAATTATTGTTATGTAGAAAGTCAAACAACTGATTGGTGACTGCTTTATCAAGGTCCTTACAGGGAAAGTAATGCTTAGTTACAGGTCTCTCATTGGCTTAAACCCCTGGATCAAGACTTTTAAAAGGAGGTTTAATTGCAGCTACTTTGGAATGCTGTGTCCATAGCCTGTTAGTAATCAATTCACAAGCTTTTTAAATTAAAAAAAAAATACAGATCATGCTTTCATTCCACACACAGCACAGAGCCAGCGCTCCTCAAAGTGGCATATGACCTTTAATATTCAGACGCATGGCCTTTAGTTGTCGTGACATCAGTGCTGCTGTTGACAAAATACGTCATGAACTTTTTGAATTGTTAAAGGCACTGTGAAGGTATCTCAAGCCCTGTTTTCAACTGGTTTAACTCTGTTTTACTAACCTTATGCGATGTGTCCTAACTCAAAAGACACAATTAGACCAATCTGTCTGAAAAATTGTTGAAACTGAAACAACTGAAACCTCATGAAACTACATGCAACTCAGCAATAATACATCAGAGGTACTACTAACTGAAGAAGAAGGTTGTCCAAAACGTTTTTTTTCTAAACATCTGAACAATTCTGCTCAAGTCGGCCTATAATTTGGTAAAAGTCGCCCATTGCCGGAAACCAAAGTTTTGTATATTTTTATACATGAGGAGGAAGATTTAGAGTAAGCATTAAGATAAGGTAAGAAGATACAAAGAAGAAAGAGAAGGCCTTAAGAAGAATATAGGAGGTAACAAAAGCAGAGATACCCGACATCTGTGCTAGTGTTGTTACCCACTAAGGTTGCTGCAGTTCAGTCGTGTGTGTGCCAGTCTACCACAGGAGGCAAAGTCACAAGCCAGAGGCACAATATTCTGTTCAGTGCTCCTTTAATGAAACCCATGTACTCATATGCTCATGCACATGTAAAACATAAATACATATTCAGAATGTAAACCAGAATTCATAGGCTTGACACTGCCACCCATCTCTCATGTGAGTCAGTTGTCGCTCTGGTCCAGCCCACAACTGCATTTGAGAGGCACAGGAGAGAGAGAAGCAATTGACAGATTTGTAGACAGACTGCAGTACATTAGACTATTTACTCTCTGACACTCTAGGTGGCAATGAGGAGACCTGGTAACTGTGACGTGTTCCGGTGTCTTAGTCTTTTCCCAGTCGACACTCGCAGCATGAATGTGACTCAGAATGCACTAACATGGTTGTTTAAGAGACCTGAGAAAAGACCATTATGGGACTTCATCTCAGTGGACATTCATTCTCAGATTCTTGCTATATGTTGTATGATGTTAATTGACATGAAATTAAATATAATCTTGTTTTTCTACACTGTTTTGCATTCAGATGTGTCTGAAAAAGGCACCCTTTGAGTTTATTATGTGGCTGTTAAAGGACTTTCTGATCAAAGTTAACACTTAGATTGATGATAGTGGTGCAGGAGGCACAGTTATGAGGCGTAATTAATATTGCAGCCACTAGGTGCTGTCAGTGAGGCTTTGAATGAGACAAATATAATCCCTTTTATTATTTTTTTCACATGAGCTTGGCTTGCTGATCCATACTGAATACCACAGCAGTTGTCAAACATTGTGTTGTCATGAGAATTATGTAATATTCCTTGAGCCCTTCTGAGCTGTCTGTTGGTACAGATGCTCACACCTGTGATTTGCATTTAAGCAGAAGGAAGCAGACAGGCTGTACGGTGTGTTTCTATTACAAATTGTTGCTGCAACTCCAGATGTGAGAGGATTAAAGCAGCTATAAATCAGTGTGGGGATGAATCAGACTGACAAACACTGCTGTTTGCTGCTTCTCAAACACTGCTGGGTTCTGTTTGAAATCTTCTATTCATAGTTAGAGGAGGTAACAGCTTGCTATGTCTTAAAGAAATGTTATTCCCACCATCTTCAGCTTCTCGCCGATGTAAGAAATCAAGTTTGTTTGTGACTCAGTAGTACTGTACTGTGTGAGGAATGACACCCTTTTTCTGTACAAAGAACTTGATTTGAGGAGCAAAACACCATACGGGTGTCTCTGTCCAGGTAAACCCCTGCCCCGTGTCCTCTGCTGCCATTTGCTGTCATTATTCTATATTGTACTTCTCTCTCTCTCTCTCTCTCTCTCTCTCTCTCTCTCTCTCTCTCTCTCTCTCTCTTTTCCCCCAACCGGTCAAGGCAGATGGCCGTCCACCTAGAGCCAGGATCTGCCCAAGGTTTCTGCCTGTTAAAAGGACATTTTTCCTTGCCCCTGTTGCCAAGTACTTGCTCATGGTGGAACTGTTGGGTGTAATTAATAGTAATGAGTGTAATGTCTGTTTGTAAAGTGCCCTGGGATGACTTTTGTTGTGAATTGGCGTTATATAAATAAAACTGAATAGAATTGAATTCAATATGGTTGGGTTGTGTTATTTTAATTGATGCGTAAGCCTGAGTGGAATGTAGCGTAGCTGCATCTCTCTGCATCTCGCCTATGTGACGTTTTCGACTAAAATGCCCCAAATCTGTTTCCCTGAAATGTCTGAAGTCACTACATGTGCGAACCCATTTTCAAATTAATGAGCTGTGGAGCAGTGCGGCAGGCTTGGTGTGAAAAAGGGAAGCATTGACTGGCACTCCCTGTATCTACAGTGCTGTAGCCACGAATTCTAAAACTTCTGATCACCTTTTGAAGTGATCTGATCCCTCACAAATCAGCTGTATGACCCCTTTGAACTGTGTCAATAGTGTACAGTATAAGGTACTAATTGAATTGGCTTCTCTTTCCTCCTGTCTGATGTAAAACCTCTCTTGCGCTTCTTCTTCTTTGTACCTACTGTCTTTAGTCATTTTGTCAAACTGGGATTTGTGCTGTGCAGTTGCTGAAACTCTCATCCAACGTCAGATGCACATTATAGCGTCCATGCAGGTGTATCTCTCCATGGCTCACATCAGGCATTGAGAATGACCTTGTTCAAGCTGAAATACAACCTAGAAAGTCAGCAGCTACACACACATCGTAAATATATACTCAACATTTTTTCCTCTGCTATATGCTAAGCTGATACGCAGCCCTTCATCCTAGATCAGATCAATAGACTTTAGACTGTTGCAGTGAGGCGTTCACCAGGTGAAGTGTGGTAGATCACCCTAACGGTAATCAGCCAAGAACAATACTGTCATGCCTCCAGCCACTGAAACAACACACAGCAATGACAATGGATTTTCCTTCCCTGGACTTCCCTGGACCCACCCTGTGAACGCACACTGTAATAAACTCAGGTCAGTCCTATAATGATGATCGGCCACCAAATACCCACTCAGAGGCAAGAAGATACACATCAAACAGGGAGACTGATTTATTCCTGAAATTATTATTACTTTTTGAAAATCTCAGGAAATGACTCAAAAGTCAGAGTTACAAAATGTCTTTTCCTGTCCTTAAATAATCTTAATAATAAATATATTATTTCCAAACTATTGCTGCTCTATGATGCCATTTCAATAAGATATTCAAATAGAAGCACAAAGCTTACGAGGGGTCCATCATCCAAAAAAAGATCTAAAAAACATGACTCCAACATCACAGAGTAAAGCGAGGAACACCAGAAACACTTGAAATGAGCTGGAAAACAAGGCACAAGCAGGATGACGATCTGATGACGAACTGAAGGGAGTGACACATTTATACACTGGGGAGGGAAGGCCAAACAAGACACAAGTGAAATGAGTATATAAAATAAGTCTTAAAATAAAATGCCAAATAATTAATGGGATAAGAATTCATACAGATGGAGAGAAAGAGAGCGAGAGGAGCTCAGCATAACTGAGGCATGATTCAGGCATCGCTTGAGCCAGTCCTAACTGTGAGCTTATCAAGGAGAGAACATAAGGCCTACTCTTAAACGTGCAGAGGGTGTCTGGCCCCTAGTGCCTAGAGTGGGAGCAGGCTCTTGTCAATATACCACACCATTCTTGATCAGCTGGAGAGACTCACTGGGGCATCCCTATAATAGGAAGACAAGAAATATCAAATGCATGGACTAGTTTTAAATTGATTGGTTTCATCTGGCTAGATAGATAGATAGATAGATGCAGCAGGATAAGAGTCTTTATTATATAATAGACACTAATGGTCATAATGCCTCTCTGTTATGCGTAATCAATTACAGGAAAAGAATCACAGGTTAATCTGCATTTCGGGCCTTTTATCTGCTCTCCACAGATGTGCATATAGAAAGCGTAAACATCTGTCTGCAACGAACACTTGTGCAAGACCCCACGTGGACACGTTTGTAGATCAGTGTACAGTACAGCAGTGCAGGGGCCCAGGTTCCCTCTGCAGTAACAGATGGTGTGGTGATTGTGTTATGTGCTCAGCAACCCGCCCCTTCCCCCAACTAATACACACACACAGCTCTTATCCTCCAGGATCTAGTGCACTGCTGTTTAGATCCGGACAGGAGATAGTAAACATCAATGTTTCAGCCATTTGCTGATTATTTCCACATTTTAGCTTGAGTAGTCTTGATAATCACGGGGCTGGGACTACTACTGTGTGATATATATGATTTGATTTCAACTGTGATATTGTACTATCTGGCAAAGGTTTGACAGTGAAGCAAAACCTGGCTTTGGCCAGTATTTATAACCCAGACCACTTGTGTAAACCCAGGGTACTATCAGGTCAAGGCAGATCGTGTCCATCCTTGCTGCCGTCACCAAGCACCTGCTCATGGTGGAACTGTTGGGTTTAATTAATATAAAGAGTTTGATCTAGACCTGCTCTGTTTGTAAAGTGTCCTTTCTGTTGTGATTTGGCGCTATACAGATTCGATTGATCTGAACTGAACAGAAACCCAAAAAGTGTGAAGCTAAAAGTGAGCATAATACGTCGCCTTTGATTGAGGGCAAAACTTGACTGAGCTTGAACTTAAACTTGATGCTGTCAACCCACTGACTTGTTCACTAGTGCTGCCTCATGCCACACATGCCACCTACGTCCCATAGTGTTCATAATCCAACTGGCATGATCTCATTTAATTAACTGGGCACATTTATGTTTGTTTTTGTTTTTTTGATGAGTTTTATTTTCACCACATCACTGTGAATTAGCTTAATTAGCTCTCAACTTCATCAACTCATCAATGTATACAGTGTGCCTTATGTGCAGAGAGAGTGCAGTCTTTTGAAAACAAAGAAATTAATAACTTATCATGACAAATTCTGTGATATTTCAACAGAACTGGGATTACTTCTCAATTAGAGAGACACAAACAGAGGAGAGGATATCATAATGGCCATCAGTGAGCCTCCCAAACCCAGTCCATCTGTGGTCAGGTTTATTTATGACGCCCATCAGAAAGCTGAAGATGACAAGCAATTCAGCATTCCAAGATGACAATAACCCAAAGCACACATCTGTGGCAAGGACAAAGTGGCCCCTTCAGAGACTGCAATCCAGCAAAAACATCTAAAGCAAGCAGTATACAGGAGGTCTCTCTGCAATATGAAACTTTGAAAAGTAGGATAAATTATGCGCAAAGTTCACTGATCCTTCTACGCATGCATCAGGGTGCTGTGGTTGGTTGTAGGTGTGATGATGATGATTATGACTGCTTAAGTTTGGAGACAGCCTAAGCCCCTGTTATGCAACAGTGTGGAGATGTGTGCAATTGGAACAGGGCTAACATATAAATTGTTGTTTCTGTCAGATGAGCTTTAGGTTAGGAGATGGGTGGGGAAAACCAGGTGAGGGCATGAAGGGAAGGCAGTGTCTGCACTCACAGCAGAACTGTATTTTGAAAACGTTTGGTAAACTGTATCTTCTGTATTCCTGAGATAAGAAATGATGATTTCACATGAAATATGGTACTTGTTCTACAGAATACAACTCCACTTTTGTAAATCAGCAGAGACATAGTGTTATGGTGCTTTCTGCAGAACACCATTAGTTAATACACTTAATGCACCCACTCACACCAAAATGAGTCACCAGAGCCCTGCATTTAGAAGTCTGAGGATAAAGACAAACAGCCGTCAAGAGTGTGTGACAGCTGATGGAGTTTTGTGTTTATCCTCTGAGGTATAGCACAGACAGAGGGGGTGTAATTACAGTTTGAATATTTGAGCAGAGAGGCACTTGTGGAGTGACAGCTCTAACACAATAATTTATGTGATGTTAGGATGCAGGGGAGGACTCTTTCACATGGCGGGCTGCTTGGAACAGAGCAGATGTCTCTCTTTTGTATCAGAGTCACTTTTTGGCTGTCTGAAGAGGAGTTGTTGTTTTCCACTTAAACCTCTCAAGGCTACATTAGTTGATAATGGTTTGTCTGAACTCAGGAGCTTTTAATCCTATAATTTATACGCAGGTATTTCCTGGGAGTATACCACAATCTCTAGCCAAGATCCAGGACAATACATTTTAGAACCCAGGATCAGTAGCATAGCATAATATGTACTTTTATTTTAACTGATTATGGGTTGAAACAACTTGAATGCAACTATTGTGGCTAAATACTAAACTTCAACATTGCCTTTGGTATATTCATGATCTACTTAACTGAGTGTGAAATCTACCATACTCTTTGTAAAGGGATGTCAATCAAGCATCTTCTGTCAAATGAACAGACCACATTAGTGTCTTTTGACAAACCCTATAATCTGTTGCTAAACATAACAAGTAGCTCTAGTTGTCTAAACTTAAATTTTATTCAGAGTGGCATTTCCTGATTATATATTTTTGATATCATGACATATTTCCAATTGAAACAGGATAAGCAGGTGAAACATGACAGTTGGAGGGATTTGATTTGATCATTGAAAAGTGTGTAGGGCATAAAACATGGAGGGTTGGAGTAATTTAGAGTTGAGAGAAAGACAAAGCTTATCTTTGAATTAGTATAGCATCTGTTAGCAAGCTAGCCTTTGCTACTGCTTTGACATGCGGCTTGAACTTGAAGATTAAACTCCACAGCACCTGTAAAACTTGACAATGCTTGATTTGCAGTGTTTGTCACAGCTTGACTGAATAATGCAAGGACATGTATATTCTTAGTTTGTTATGCTGTGCATTAAATGTTGGAATTTTAAAAATCAATTATGTTGATGTTGTAATGTAGCCATGCATAGCTACACACGGTACTTGCTAGCAACAGCTGTAGCAAACACAAAATTGGTGAAAAAGCCCTCTGGACAAAAGGCTGAATGAACAGTAAATATGTGTGAACAGTATCAGAGGTCAAAGGTCATGGACCAGGGGACAGTTTGACACATGGAGAAAGATCAAGGAGGACACTGACATCATCAGAAGCGATGTTTAAACAGAAACGGGGTGCTATCACATCTTATATACAATCAGTCACTCCTCAGCTGTGGCTGATGCTAAAGGCTACATTAGTTGCTCCTAGCATAACACACAGGAATGTCCAACTGAACTTTAAAGTTACTTTATGGCTGATGTAAACCCCTGTTTTTGACAAGGAAGAAGAATGTGTGAAATTTTAAAAAAGAGGATTTGTGGTTAAAACTTAAACCTAAGAGCTAATGAGAAAGTCCACATTATCAAACAAGTCTACTGTGTCTCGAAGTAACTGTCACAAATGGAACAGGGAGGGGGGCTCTGGGGTCACTAACACTAACTAACTAAACATTTGCTCTCCTCCTGTTGTTTTGCGTTGTGTCAACCTAGGAAGCACGAGGTTTTAAAAAAAGGCAACTTAGTACATTATGAAGAGTGAAACCCAATCTGCACAGAAACTGAAAGCAACAACAATCCAACAACTCACTCATCCCGAAGAAAGCTTTTGACAACATCTACTGTGTAGCTAAATGGGAATTTATAAAACACTGTTATATTCATATGACTATTACTTCCAGTCATTTGGGAAAGTAAATCCATAAAGCTGGGTTAGTTAGTAAGAAGTATATTAGAAACAACAGCATAACAAACAGTTATTAGCATCTTACTGGCCACAAATGCAACTAGACCATCAGAAAGGAATAGGACTGATTCAGTTATTTCATTAAAATTGTATATTCGGCACAGACAAGGATTAAAATCAGTTTTAGGAAGAATACTTTACCTTTCTGCTGTGAAATGAATTACTCCTGTGTAGAGTGGAGACAGCCTCCAATAGCTCGTGTCTTTGCTACTATAGGTGTTTTAGCAGATGCACCAGCACTAACAACGATTTCCCAGCAGTCAAATCCTGCATACACCACACAGATAATGGAAGTGATGATGGAAAAACGTTTTTTTATAGAGGGGCAGATGACACATGATTCAGTGAAGCTTCTCAGAAGGTACTTCAGGCTAAAAGCTAGAGGTACAGGTCCTGTCATTAACAGATGTTTATCAGCAGTTTATCAATGTGGGAGAATCATTGACAAATGAAACAGGAGCAGAGAGCATTATCACTGATGTGTTCAGGCGCTTCACCGTGGAAACTGAAGACAGTGTGACAGCTCGTTATTGAATGAATGATTAATTTCAAGGACTCTTAAGGGTAGCACTAAACATAAGATTTAAGATAACATTCAGGAGCCTGGAAGACAACCAGAATATTCAACATTACGTACGGTTAGTAGTGGCATGGTGACTTGGCGGTTAGCACTGAACTGAACTCCTGTCTGGCTTCCTTTCCGTGTAGAGTGTGCATGTTCTCTCTGTGTCCTTGTGGGTTCCCTCCGGGTACTACCAAAAACACACAATTGAGAACTCTAAATTGACCACAGGAGTGAGAATGAGTTTTGTGTGGGGATGAGTTTGACTCTCTGTATGTGTCAGGCAAGCAACAGACTGGCAACCTGTCCTGGGTGTACCCTGCCTCCCGCCTGATGACTGCTGGGATAGGCTCCAGCACAAACACGACACTGAAAGTGATAAGCAGTTACTGAAAATGGATGGATGGATATTTGGTTAGTTTAATTTATACTCACTGCTGAGTTACCCTTAAACTGTCCATCTCACACTTAACATGAATTCACAGTTGACATGGGTAATCAGCAGTGTGAAGATCCCTCCCTCCAACTTCTGTGTCACTCACCTATATATCTCAGCTGTTTTGTAAGTAGCACAGAGACACAGTGTCTTCAAAAGTGTAAGTAGTATTTTTACCCAGTCTGCTCAGCTGACAAAATCCTTTTAAGAAAATTACATTTAGAAGGTGATCAATAGGAAGGTGTTTGCACTAACATAGTGCCCTGTCATTCATCCAAGAGAATGCAATGTGATCTGCATTTATTACTGTTGCTGCTAGACCAAAATCCATCCAGCCAAGCACTAG
This sequence comes from Datnioides undecimradiatus, assembly GCA_008933995.1. Lineage (NCBI taxonomy): Eukaryota > Metazoa > Chordata > Actinopteri > Lobotiformes > Datnioididae > Datnioides > Datnioides undecimradiatus. The sequence continues at coordinate 2,348,430 of WARS01000033.1, read as the reverse complement.
CTCTGGGAGTGTACATTGTGTCTTTGACTCTGCTCATCTCTGTTCTGTTCATCTGTTAAACTGATGAAAATACATTCACTTCCATATTGTTTTCACTTGTTGCTGCATGGCGCCGCTCTCTCTCTCTCTCTCTCTCTCTCTCTCTCTCTCTCTCTCTCTCTCTCTCTCTCTATATAAATAATATATTAATAAAATATTCTTTAACTGGACAAAAAGTGAAACCAAAGCTCAGACTGAAAATAATGGGCTGGTTTCACTGAGCACTTAAGAGTGCAAAGAGATTAATGCTCTGCTGTGTCAGTTCCTGCTCCTAGCTGCTGTATGACATGATTAGATTGTTTCCACCTTTCCTTTGTGACCCAAACACTGATCTTTCGATTCTTTCTTAGAACCGAGATCACTGCAGGAAATGAAAGAGGCTGATTCCTCCCAGCTCTTCTTTTTTGGAAAGCTTTATTTAAGGAAACAATTACAGAAGGCAGGTGAGAACACTTAGAGCTCTGTATTATATGAAAAACAAAATTCCCACCCGACTGTAAAAAGCATTATCAGGTAATGATAAGATAGAATCAATTTACAAAAAAAATAAAAATTTCCTACACACCTAATGAACAACATGTAAACTCTTATTTTAAAAAGTCAGGCACCATCAGCAACATTTAATACAGTTATTTTATACCCTGACACTGATCATTGGGTCAGTCCACAACAATTCCAATTGCCCTTAGCACTGATTCTATACTGCATAACACCCACTTCTCTAAAATAAGACATTTTACATCCTCGATATAAATGTATGTACTTGTTTGTTTCTTTGATCAAAACCATTTTACCCAGCAGCAAACTCTAAAATATCGAGCCATCTCACAATCAATTTTTTCCCCACCTCCCTATGACCTGATTCACACCTGTTGGCTACAGTTAGTCTTAATGTATACCAAGCATGGTGCCTCTTTACTTGCCAATGACTGTGAATCTGTCCCTCTTGGCCCCTAACTTCAGCTTCATCCCCCTTCTAAATCCCAGCATATAGCAACTAACTAAAAGATCTAGTCTCTTCTTACTCTGCATGTTTCAGAGGAAACAGGCAGAGGTCTCACACTTCAAATTAATTTCTAAATTAAATCAATACATTTGCCTTGACCCCCAGATCAGCCCACTGCCACCCTCGTCCATTGGCTGCAAATAATAGAAAACTTTTTCCAAAAATAAAGTGTCATTTCCCACAGTTGTTTGAAATGTGAAAAAGTCAGTTATTAGGGTGACTTCAAACTGTGAAATGTTACAAAATGTGTCAACTGGATTCCAACAGTTGGAAATGGTTGCTCATGCTTTTGTGTACTCGATGAAAAGGCTCTTCATTTCTTCTTAAACCAACCAGTTAATAGGTTATACTGGGTCTAAAAACTCTGCATGACTACTGAATTAAGTAGTCATGCAGAATCGAATCACTTACATCACTGATTATATCACTACATTGGCTTCTGATTCAATTTGGGATGCAAATTAAACAATTTGAAAAGATGAAATAGGGGTTTTCTGGCAGCCTGGTCCTTTTGATACCCTCTTTTCATCTATTTTGCACTTTAACAAACAAATAAAAAGCAAGAATCTGTGCCGTTGGAAAAAAAAAGAAAAAAACATTGATGAAGAGCTGCTTGGCAAAGGCTGAGAACTTAAACACAACATCCAACCCAGCCCAGGATTCTTCTTGCAGCTGTCTAGTCCTTGCAGAGAAGGATGGAAGGATTACGCTGTGGATCAGATCCATATTGGACACAGGAGACTGTGGCATCCTGTATGTCTTGACATGGATCCAACAGTTACCAGATGGAGTAACTGTAAAAGTTTTCATAGCTCTATTGTTTTGTTAAGTAGGATTCATTTATTGCTATTGCTCATACTTAGGAACTTAACATTTCAGTTATGAACTACATTGACCAGGACAGCATTACACTGCTCATAGCATAAATTGAAATCAGAAAAAAATAAAGTGATGAGTCACATGATACCACTGCTGCATGACACTGTGTTCTTCACACTGACACTGAGTCTTCGTCATGACCATAATGGACCTTTAATGTCTAATCTTCTACCTGGTTTGGGCTCTGTCATTAATTGCACAAAAATAGGCATGAAACCTGTCATATAAGAGAACATCAAAAAGATCAAATTGTAGGAAGGCATTCACTAGTAAGAAGGAGGGGATGCATCCCCCATCCTCATAATGTGTATTCAGGGAATGAAAGTCTTATTCCAAGGTGGAAAGAGGATAAAATTATTAATAAGGTCTATAATTATACTTGATTATTAAGTTTAAGTATTAAGTTATTAAATACAGTAAATGAATATAAAAGCATTCTACCAACACATATGGAGCACTATTTTGTGTAAAGTGTACATAACTTAAGTGGTTTTCTTTATCTCAGGGCCAGCTCAGTGATATTCATTTCAGCCAATATAATATTGTGTGTTTATGTGTGCATGTGTCTGAATGGACAAAGGTGGTAATCACAACGACACTGGACTTCAGATTGACCTTTTTATGAGTGTTGATTGAATTAAAAGGCTGAAGATGAGGCTTTATATAATCCCAGCTGCGTCTTCATGGGATTATTCCAACCCCCTCTGACCTGCAAGGAGGATTAACACAGGAAAGGCTGACAAGGTCAAACAAAGACGTGGAGCCACAGCCGTGTTATGCTGGCCTACGAGCAGACCACACAGCTCACCTATGAGCTCATTTTAAAGGATGTTAGCTGAACTGCAGATGGCGAGATGAGCAGGCTGTTTAATTCATCACCATCATAGTATTATCTGGGCTTAGTAGACACATTTTGATGCACTGAATATGCCTACCATCCTGGACAAAAACACACAACAACAAAACAAGGCTTTGATTCAAAACACATCCCAAAATGCTGCCAACAAAGAGTCTCTGCCATTTGCAAGCTCAGGGCTCTCTCAGTCAAACCCCACCTCCTGCTTATTCTAGACAGAAGTATTATTGAACCAATGGTCTTCAGATTGTGCCACCTGCTATGCTCACCCTCACCAGTATCAACAAGCCCTGATAATCATTTACACATCTTCTAAAACACTACCCCCAACTCCCAACCTGCCAGCCCTCACTAACACTGCATGAGCAGAGGCATCTTTTCAAAACGGACGGGGTAAGACTCAGGCTTACTCAACAATGAGAAATCAGAGAGTCTTATGCCTACGTGTTTACAGAGACCTGACAGCAATATAACATTCCGGTAAAGCTACTGCACCTGACAGGCGAACTGTATTCTGAGCCAGCAGAACACAAGATGAGAGAGATGTTTTCCATCAGGTGTGTCTGGTGCTCAAACACTGTCAAAGTCACTGTCAATGGGAAAATGTTTCCTTAAGTGTTCATTTTTATTGTTAAGATATTGACTATATGTTTCACAAGTGCTTTTTGCTTGAACACATTATCCAACCACATACCACTTTTAGAAAGCACTGGTGCTGTGGCCTCCTGCACCTCTGTCAAGAATCCGGGTGTCATCTTTGATCAGGACACGTCTTTTAACTAGCACATAAAACAAATCTCAAGATTGCAACAATCATACACATATTGTCTTCACATTATGTAGAAAAATTCATGCCTATACGTTGATTATTGGCTCTATTATCAGACTGTCCCACTAAGCTCCTAAAGACCTCCAGCTGATCCAGAATGGTGCAGTACTAGTACTGACAAGAACTAGGAAAAGATATCAGATCTCTCCCATATAAAATCCCTGTCCTCACCTACACAGACAGGCAAATGGTCAGGGACCATCTTATTTTATCTTATATTATTAGTGCCCATAGTACTCTAGGATTACTCTACTCTACATACCTTAAGTTTAGATCACTGTGCTCCCAGTAGCAGAGTTAGTGGTTGTTCCTAGAGTTTCAAAAAGGGATGGAGACAGAGCCTTCAGGTACCAAGCTCCTCTCCTTAAGAGTAGTCTTAAAACCTCCCCATTTGATAACGCTTTAGTAAAGTCTGGCTAAGGTGAGCCCTGAACCATCCCTCAGTAATGCTGCCACAGGCCTACGCTCCAGGGAGACTTCCTATGATGCAATGAGCTGCCTTCTCTCCTCTCTGCTCTCTCTGTCTGTTTCAGGCCACCCAGTGATGCCTTTACGTAGCTCAACACCATTCTTTCTTTTTCATTATTCTTCTTCTAATAATGTTAATAATAAGAAGAAGAAGAACGGAGTACTCTGGTTTCTGCTCACAAATGAAGTTTTTCCTGTCCCTAAGTGTTTGCTCCGCGGTGGACTGCGCGCATCATCTCCCTCACACCATATTCCCTGCCTCTTTTCGCCTCCAATACACTCCTTTCAAGACTTGCTAACATTCATTATATCCAACAAAGACACACGTTGTTGCACCCCTGTCTCACTGCACTCTGCTGTGTGTGCCTTGATCAGCGCCACGCTCTCCTGGCATTTTCTTTTTGTTTTTATCACCTGTATTTTCTTACTCTACATTTGTTTGTTCTCTTGTTTTGATTTCACCAGACACGTGCGTTCCACTGGCACACACACCACACACATACACATGCCTCCATTTGCCCTTACATTCCAAGCTGACATTCACATGCACACACACACACACACACACACACACGCCATGCCAGAGACACCTGTTTCATTATGTCCAGTTTGTGATGATAACTTTAAAGAAGCCGTCACTCACCAGGGGTGCTCTGTGGCTCAGAGGTAGAGCATCAGATGCTCAGTGGTTCGGCCCCTGGCTCCTCGCTGCATACAAGCTGCCCCGGGCAAGACACTGAACTCCAATTGTTCTCTCTATGCTGCAACATTGATGTGTAAATGCAATAGAATTCCTTTTTGTTTCTAGCTAGATAATGTAAATAATGTGTATAAGCAGTCCATTTACCATTTAATACATTCATTACTGGTATTTGTTCTACAAAAATCACCTAGCCAAACTACAATCAGATATATATGCTTATTACAAAAACCTATTCAGAATATTATATAAAAAAACTGAATTCATCATAGGTCAATATTACATTCTCGGCTCATAATCTAAAACCAAGAGGTATGGACCTAAGAAACTAAAAGGCCTACTTGTCCATAACACCAGCAATCCAAACTGTGGGTGCTTTATCATTATAAACACATAAATTAGCTACAGCAGTTGGAATGTATGATGATTACAGCCAAAACACTGTTATCCCATCCTTTTTCATATTTTTCCCCATTTTCAATTCAATTCAGTTTTATTTGTATACACCAGAGCAGGTCTAGACCAAACCTATTATTGTCCACTCATAGCAGGAGGCAACCTCAATACAGTTATCAACTCATCACTAGATAAGGCCTCATCACTAGGTAAAGCCAAGTAATAAATGCAGCTGGCTATCCACAGAAACAATAAACCATTGATGAGTGATTTGCTTGAGTAATAGATGTCACCCATCCAACAGCACAAGAATATTTCTCACCAGTTCACCGCTTATATTCACATTATAGAGATTCTCACCAGCAATTCAATTACTTTTTGATATTTCAGACACAAAATAACGCTGTAAGTCATTATAAGTGACCGCTACTCCAGAAACATTCATATGATAAGAACCAGCTGACATGAACCCATCAGCAGCTGGCACTTTAACGCATCAAAGACCCTAAGTTTAAAAGTTACAGAAATTAAAAAAGTTTGACAATTAAACAGGAGTGGGCATTTTTCCAAGATGTAATGAATTCTCAAGGCGCCCCCACCACCATCACTGTACCTGTATGGGGAACGACTAAGGCAGTACTAAGAGGCTTATTATTAAATAATTTGACCACCATTTATGAAATAAAGGGATGGAAAGCAAAGCTTAGGTGGAACCGCAATATTTAAAAATATTTATACAAGTCAACCAAGAGAGTGCCAGAAGTTATTTAAGATTATTATTTATTAATATTTAAGAAACATTAACGCATTTCATAAATTAGAATAATCACCTCTCCTACACAGACCTTGGACAAAATTTGAAAACAGTTGGAACATATTAAAGTAAAACAAGTCTTCCATCCAAGATACTCCAAAGTTTTAAGAACTCTCTCCTGCCCACTGGCATCTAAACCAGCTCATCACACCGCCCTGACTCACTGATGCTATCAGAAAGCAAAGGGCAGGACTCAGGGAGACAGCGAGAAAACGGCATAAATCCAGTGACCCCTCAGCACCCAGGCATTATTCTCTTCTGTCTTCAAACTGCCAAAAACCACTTGTTACCACAACAAAGATCTGTGTTGTAACAGACCCTTGCAAATTGTTTGTTGTCTTTAATTCACTCATCAAGCGGCCTCCTCCAGCACCCTTGCTGCTCACCACGCATTTCATTCTCATTCATCATGAAAAAGGTATCTGCCATCAGCAATCTGTAATCGGCCACACTGCCCCAACCTAACAGCACTTCACTCAGCTCCTTCTCCCCTTTGACTGAGGAAGAAGTGTCCAAGCTTCTACTGGGCTTTCATCCAACTACCTGTCCTTTGGACCCATACCATCCAATCTACTTCAGGCCATTTCGGCTCTGATCCTCAAGAATTACAAACATCACTAACTTCTCACTCACTACTAAGCAGGTGTTTTCCCAATAGCTTCAAACAAGCGCTGGTCACTCCGCCGCTGAAAAAGCCCATGTTCAACCCATCTCAGGCTGAAAACTACAGACCGGTTTCTCAATTCTGCCCTTCTTTATCAAAAGGCCGGAACACACCGCCAGTCCTGCTGTATTAATACTCGACCTGTTGGCCTTTGACATCAAGTAACCACCAAATCCTCCTCTCCACCTTCCAGACAAGCTTGGCTTCTAAGGATCTGCTGATCTCCACTGGTTCAAGTCCCACCTCTGAAAGATCTTCAGAGTATTTGGGAAAGGGCGACAAACTTACACTCCCTATCCATTAGGGGTCCTCAAGGGTCAGTGCCTTGTCCCTCCTCTCAATAATATACTCACACGGCAAAATCATTCACATACATAGTTTCTCATACCATTGATACGCACATGACACATAACTCTTCCTTTCTTTTCCCCCTGATGATCAGAGGATCTCAGCATAAATCTTACCATGCATTACTGATATCTCCAAATGGATGAAAGAACAACACCTCCATTTCATCCTTCCTAAGACCAGCTCCTGGTCATCCGAGCAAAACCCCATTTACAACAGTAGATCCAACTTGGATCACCTGCTCTAATTCCCATAAAGTTGGCCTGTAAGCTGGGGGTCATGATTGAAGACCATCTTAGATTCACTGCCATCAGTGGCCCCTCAGTTGCTCAGTCATGTTGCTTTGCCCTGTACAATATCAGGAAGATCAGACCCTACCTGTCTGATCATACAGCACAACTCCTGGTACAGGCCCTCATAATATCAAGCACTGACCTCTGCAACTCCCTACTTGCTGGTCTCCCCACATGCACATCAAAAACACTGCAGATGATCCAGAATGCAGAGATGTCTGGTCCTAAAAAGCATCCTCTGTTCACATCACATCACAGTTCATATCCTCCACTGGCTCTGAAACGCCTTCGTTTCACGCCAAATTCAAATCCTTGACGCTTGCTTACAAAACTATAACTAAAACTGCTGCTACCTGAACCCCCTCATACTATAAGTACTCCATCCTGCCTTTGGTGCTAAGCCAGTGTATAGACAACCTTCAACACACTGCTTAAGACTGTTGTTTTCAGAATACTCACACATAACGCACAATTACTTATAAAAAAAAGAACATTTGACATCATACTACCTGTCAACATCTTGGTCCCATTTCTCTTGACTCTGCAAAACATTTCTAAAGCACTTGTCCACATTGCTTTTCCTACTTAGATCTTGACTTGTGTTGTTCTTATTCTATATTTACGTTGCATTGGATATAAGTATCTGCCAAATGACATTGTTGAATTGTATATTTCTTCATTGTAAAGCCTCAGCAATCTATATTTGTCAGAAAAGAAACCTGGTCCATCTGCACTCTGCTATTCAGTAAATTAATAACTAAAATACAAAAAACAAAATTCAAGATTCCCAACAAATGAATACAGCCACAATTTCTCTCCTTTCAACAAACATAACCCTGCCATTGAGTTAATGCCCTAACTCTCTCATCAACGTGGAAATAAAATTCATCAACAAAGCAGTTTTAATACAGTGGTTTAATTATCTGAATTGGTCCAGAAAAACACAACAAACAAAAACATTTTTTAGAATACATGCAATTTAAATCATCAATCCAATCTAAATTTAACATTGTGGCCCCAATCTAGATCTCTTCCTCACCACACCTTTAATTGTCTATGCCTTGTTGAAAAAGCTCCAGTCAAAATCTACAAAAATTGTATCACATTCTGACAAAACATTTTAATAAAATGGGAACTAGACTTGACTGGCATTTCTGATGCCAGTTTCAGGAATCAAATCAGGAAAAACATCTACCAGAAATGCCAACCTACAACTCATACAATATGGACAAAAAAATGTTTAAAATGGGATTCTCATCAGAAATCTGTTACCATTGCAATCAGTTTAGCCTGGATACCAACATTCATGCCACCTGGCACTGCACTGCAATAATCTATGCTCATATCCTATTATTCCCACTCACTTGCTTACTAGGAGACACAACATTCAGCTTAAAACCAAATAAACAATAAATTACTGCTTGTGCCTCTAACTCACGTCAAGAAAACTATCCTCTGTTGTGATGTACAGAATGTAAAAAATCCACAGTATAGACTTCCCAGGTCTCAAAATTAGAAATCATCTATAGCCAGACAAAGACCAATATGTATGAGGCTGTTTTCTGTCTTCTGTTGCCATCAAGCACAAGCATATTTTTCATGATGTTGACTAACCGTCTCCCGAGGTAACCTCTGTTATTATTTGGCACTGCACAAATTAAAAAAAAAATGAATAAGTTATACTCGTGAGATGCTGCAAATCAAGGCATCATCCTTGCAATCTGTAATTTTCCCATAGGTGACAGCCTGACCTGAGCTGTGTTTCAGCATGTAATAGGAAATGTAATGATGGTGAAGCTATGAATATTGCAATTGTAAATGAAAATATGAAATATGCTTGAATATGATCATGGCAATTAAGCCTCTTTGGCAAGTACAGTTACCTCCATCTACCGTGAGCTAGGAGAAATTAGCATGGGTTACCACAAGACTTGAGGTAGTATATACCTAATAAGTAACCACTGATAATAATACAGCCAGAATAACTACTGCATAAAATCTGTGTTGTGTAACAAATACTGTTGCATATCAGAATACAACCGTTAATCCTGTTGTTGCTCATTTAGCTAGTGATAGTTTGCTAACATTTTCCATTCTGTAAAAACTTTTAGTTTATTAGCTGGTCTTCATGTTTTACACATCACAGCTAGATAGCTAACACATTGATAATGCTGTTACCAGGGTAGTAGCGCAGTAATCTCACATAAATACAGATTCTAAAACATCTGAACCATATTTTTTGCACTGTATCATGGCAAAGAACAGAAACATAAAGGAACCGTTTTTGATGGTTGAGCAATAATTAAAGATACGTTCAATAAAAGCATTAGCAATGTAACAGATTGAATATAAGACTCAAAGCATCTTTTTCTAGTTAGTCACCAGGTGGGCAGTACAGTGTTTTGTGTCTGTTGAGTGCTGATTTCACCCACATGTTCGTGAGTTAGTGAGATGCAATGTTGGAGAGCAAATAAACATCCTATACCTTTCTCTCCTGTGACAGTAACAGGATTCTGTCTTTAGTTGGCTCAGATAGTTCAGAGGTGCCGCTCACCCTTGACCAGCAGCAGTAGCTCGAATTAATGTTTGTACTCAGAAATACTGTTACAGATGATTTCTACCAATTGAAATAATAATACAACGGGGACATTTATGAGGACAAGACAGTCTTGAGGAGTTTCCAAAGGATACTAAAAGATAGTATCCTCCTGACAGTTAAAGTTCAGCCCACTGCCACTGCTTGCTGCCTTATCAATAGACTACAGAGTAGCTTCTTCACCAGGCTGTGAGACTCTGCATCTTCTACACTCTACCATAAATTATAGTATATTTTAATGACTTAGTTAGTGCTACATTATATTTTACTGGTTTTGTGAGTTGCATAAATGGACAACGGCTTGCATTTCAACATGTGTGAATGAATACTTAAATAAATGAACTGTGTACATTAAACCTTCAGTTTATTCTTACCAGTGTAGTATATAAAGAGCAAATTCAATTAATTCAATTCAATTTTATTTATATAGCCACCACAACAAAAAGTCATCTCAGGGTGTCTTTACAAATGAAGAATTGTATTCACACTATTACTAAAAAGGTTACACCCAACAGTTCCACCATGAGCAAGACTGGCAACAGTGGAAGTAAAAAACTTCCTTTTAACAGGCAGAAACCTGACAGATCCTGGTTTCAGGTGGACGGCCATCTGTCGGACCGGAAGTTGGGGGGGGAGAGAGAGAGAGAGAGAGAGAGAGAGAACAATATAGAATAATGACAGCAAATGACAGCAATAGGCAGCAGAGGACACGGGCAGGTCGGTGGAGCCACAGGTCAGATGTTCAGCTCTGGGACACAGGTATCTGTAGAGAGGTACAGAGAGAGAGAGACCAGAGAGAAACAAGCACAGCACTAGGGGAGAGAGGACACAGAGCTAATGGAGTTTAAGGAGAGAGAGGGAAGAGGAGGAGTGTGGAGACGATCATGGGATGTCCCCCAGCAGCCTCAAAACAGCAGCATACCAGGGATGGCAGCACGTGGTAGTTCAGATGGTAACTAGAGCTAGCTGTAGGCTTTGCTCTAACAAGAAGGTTTTAAGTTTTTACTTTTAAAAGTAGAGAGGGTGTTCAGCTCTCTCTTGACCCAGACACTGGCAGCTGGTTCCACAAGAGAGGAGCCTGATAGCTAAAGGCTCGGCCTCCCATTCTACTTTTGGAGATTCTGGGAACCACAAGCAAACCTGCACTCTGGGAGCGAAGTGATCTGTTGGGTTGATAAACTAAACTGTTAATATATACAGTATTAACACCAGTAACTGTGTTTTGTTTTAGAAAACCTTCTGAAGTCTTGGATGCAAGTTCCCATGTTTTTCTCCTGGACTCAGATAATTAATCTGCCTACATCTCCTCCAAGGAATCAATTATCAGAAGGACTGCATGCACAATCTGTAGCTGTGGAGCTTGTCAGAGCATAAAATTGAGTCATATTGGCTCATGCATATAGGATGTGTCACAGTTTGATGGCTCTCTAATGTTAAATGTGGAGCTGTAACATGCCTTGCAATTAAATTCAGGTCAGTCCATTTGAGAATCTTATACAGGGACATAAAAGCAGTTATCAGCATGAAATATAGAAACACTAGATAGATATCACTGGGAATATGGAAGATCTAGGTGTGCTGGAAAGTATTTCAAGATAATTGCTTGTAAGACAGAAAAACAATTTGCCCGCTTCTCCTTGTATTAATGGCTGCACTTGAAACATTCAATTTTCCATATTTTTCTATTTGAATCTAATTGTTGTTGTATATTTTATATCATAACATGTTATAATAACATTACTGACCATTTGACAAGACTCCATGCATTTTGGAAGCAGAACTGGAAGTTAAAGAAATTTAAAATAGCAGAGACGGAAGTTATATAACAAAGCCTGCAGAAGGAGGAGCTTGGAGTTGATAGATGGGTCTACATACATCAAACTTTAAACTTGAGCCCGTTGTTCATTTCCGTGGTTTCTTAATCATCAACAATTGTTTTCTATTTGTGGTTATTGTACTAACCATCATAATGATTGTTCCTCAGGCGGAACTGTGACTTTAAACCAAATGTTTCCCAAACAAAGTCCAGGTTTTCTCCATGAACCTAAGCTATTATTTTGTGTCTAACCTGACCAAACATTAACTAAACATACTGTTGTCCTGTCATCAAACAGAATAAGAAGGCACAGATAAATGATTAAAGGGCACTCAGACTACTACTCCAACTACTTTGAATTGACTTCATTCTTAATTTTCTCTTTGAGGATTTTAGTAATTTTGATGCTTGTGTCAAATACCCACCTCTTTAATTAAACCATTCTCGTCATCAACAACAGACCACTGAAGTGTAAATAAACACCTGAGGAGCAAATGTCATGCAATATCTGAAAGATGAGTCCCTCATTAAACTCAGGTCAAGCAGCAAAGCACCTCAGGGTTTCTATCATCAAATGCAGAGAGCGGAACAAATAAGCCTAATGGCAGGTATGTAGTATCTATTACGCTGTACTGTCATAGTAATTAGAGGAAAGTTGTTGCATTAGTAGTGCAGTTTTGCAAAGAGCTAGGGAACATTATCAAAGAGCAATTCATAAACAGTGGTGAAGTCACAACCGCTGCTACCTAAGCCTTTGAGGTAGTAGGGGTCTTTGAATGCACATGCACATAGGAGATTAATTCCATTTAGATTGAAGAAAGGATTTACATAGTATTGCTGCACTGGTGAACCCTACAGTACAGGAGTAGGCACAGACGAGTGTGTCTCCACAGCTGCCCTTTAATGGACCAGCAAAAACAATTTCTTGGTGACAGAAATTATCATCTGTGTTCGCCCGCTGTAATGAAATCAGGAGTGTGGGCCAGGTCACCTCCCATCTGCACTGGACGCCACACACTGATGCGAGAGTTTGATTAAGCACAGGGATGTAGTGACATTGTGAGGGGATTGCAAGATTACCGCTAAAATTATAATCATGATTATTTTGCCCAGTTGAGGTTATGGTTACATATCACAAAGTCATACTTTTACAGTGCTAGCATTTTAATTAGGATACTGCCTTTAATGTCACATTGAGATTCCTAAAGCTATAAATAAAACTTGCTTCAAAATAATTAGACTTTTTAGTTTCTGTTTAAAGAATGACATTGCATACACACAAACACACACACATCTTTATATATATATACACGTGTGTGTGTACACATAGTACAAATAGTAGTGCACTCCCACTATAAAATACAGTCTAATAAATCATATTATAACATACAATATAAATGATCTTTTTACATATGTTACATATTCCTTAAAATTCCAAAATCGTATTGTATTATCTGACTTCATCCTGATCTTCATCCACAACTGGCACAGAACCTCAGTCCTTGGGTTGAAAGTGTCCTTCAGCGATGGCATTTCCGACATAATTTACATTGTTGACCTAACTGCATCATGCAGCACACCATTTAACAAGTGTGCAGTGTCAGTGTTATTCCCAGTGAGCTCTTTGGTTTCATTGCAATGCTCACAAATACATAAAACGTATATATTACAGTACTCTTCTGCTCTGTCTCCACTATAAATAGTTTGATTTAAAGAGTTTTTTCAACTGCTGTACAACTGTGTTACACCCATATCCACAAACACACAACCCGATGTAATGTATGCCAGTGAGCACTCATACAGAGACAGACTGCAGAGACAGTCACACATACCATTATCCACAGAGTGATTACAGACAGGGTAGTTTATTATAGCTCAGATAGCCATCAGCCTGACTCAGAGAAGGCTTATACTGTAGTATTATGCTAATGCATTATCAGGGAGGATTAAACATTTGACATTATATAATCTATGAGCTGAGCCCATGACTGTGATGCTACCTAGTCCAGTTTACAGGAAACAATCCATTTGAAAGTCCTGTTCTGTCAACCTGCAGTTAACCCCCCCATCTCCAATACACGCTCAGACTCAGATCTGTATTATGAGTCACAGGAAATCACATGACCAAACTTAACCTGATTCTTTGTTACAAAACAAGAATGAATTAATGATCAAATGTATAACAATGTACCAGTATATAATGTACAAAGGATGAGTCTGTGCTCCTAATCCTGGTGGATTAGTTAAAATACATTTAATATCAGAATTTTGCCCGTAGTGATTATCATCAACACTCCCATCTGCATAAAATCATCCATAAAGTGCCTAGTGAGGACTTAAATGAAGTAGTAATCAACCATCTTTGCACATGATTAACTATCTGTATTGCTTCTCTTCATCACAAATGTGACACCACTGATAACAGAGTTTACTTTTTGTTATATTGTAGCACATTATTAAGTTATCAGAAGGAATTGAATCCTTGGCCATGAGTAAAACAATAGAATTAGATCAGCTTGTTAGACTGTAATCTGCCTGGACTATACTCTTGTAGATGTTTGGTTGGTCAGAGGACTGTGTCACGTTGGACACAGTCTGTAGTGCTATTGTCACTGCATATAAAGTTGAAATGAAGATCATTATACTCTGTGGTTGCTAGACTTTTTGCCCTGTCAAAACTATGTGTGCTTGTTCCCCCAGGACCCATATGTGTGTGGATGTGACCGGATTTGTCTAAACTGTGATTACTCTCTTCTTGTGTCCAGCCTCCACAGTCTTGTTTGCCGGCATCCAAAGCAGTTGCATCAACATTGTCAGCCCCCTGGTTGCCGTCATGATCATTTTGCCTATCTGCCCCTCCACCAGGCAGTCTACCTGAGACCCCCAGTTCACTGTTCTCCAGCTCTGGGCTGGTCCAGCAAAGATTTCTGGCTCCTTTGCCTTGGTTTGTACCTCAAAAAAAGTGGGTGGGATCATTTTTGAGTCTCTAGCACATACAGTGATTTACAGTCGTGGGGCAATTCATTTTTTTCTTTACCTCAGCCAGAAGATGGTGAACTATGACTGTGACAGATATTTGCAGAACACATCTCATCATTCTCCTCTGACAGCAAATCCAGCCCACTTACACATCATTATTCAGTCTGCTGAACCCATCTCCTCCATTTTCACTTAAGGTCCTCTGATGACAACATAGAGACCCCGCCAGCAGTTGCTGTCAAGAGTCAAGAGTGCAGCAGTCAGAGTGTGATTTAGTTATTAATGTGTTCCTCAGAACAACTCAACACGAGCTGTTGTGTGATTGTGCTTTCTGTGCAGTCTCATAATTTTTCTTCACTTGGCAGCTACCCTCACTCTTGCTTTTGGCAGGCTGCCTGGCTGGGATATTGATGTTTTGTGTGTATTAGTGTGACTAGAACCAGTCATATATAAGCTAATACATATGCAGTGATTAAGGAAACCTATTAGACGCTGTAATATTTTTGCCTCACAAGTGGGTGGACCAATTAGGAAGCCTCATAACACAAATTTACTGCTGCACCTCTACTGACCATGGGCCAAGGAGGAGTTATCTCAGGATAGGTTTAACAATTACAACATGTTGATTTTCTTTAAAATACTTTAATCTAGATTTATCTGAAGAACTACTGGCCTGAGAGCTGCAACGTGACCAAAACAAACTTCTTAAGCAATCAGTATATGCTTAAAAGTAATAGTAGTTAATGCTTGATAAGCATTTATTAAGCATTAGCTTACTAAGCATTTATTAAGCATTAGCATAGTATTATTTTACTAAGGTAAAGAACATTGACCAAAGTAAATATTTTGTAATCAATATCATTTTTTTTTATAAGCATCTGAAATTCCATCTCTGAACTATGTCCACTGAGCTCTTGTGCACCTTGGTTTAGTACCAGATGCAGCGCACGTTTGTGTCTGGACTAGGTTCTCTTACCAATATACACATCAGGCCTATTCATAGCTACATAATATATAATATAAAATATGTGAAGCAACATAACTTTCCCATCAGGCTTGTCATTCAAAGCCTAAAGCAGACAATGAAGAGTATAAATCAAGAAAAAATCTTGGTGCCAAAGTCTTTTTGTCAGTTTTATTTCCTCCGAGTTGGAGATCAGCTTCAGCTGCTTGAAAATGCAGAACAGTGTATTGAGTGTTCATTAAAATGATACGCCACAGGCTAGCTCAGTTGTTTCACCAATTTAATCTTGTCACATCAGCACTTCAACATATAGTCCACTATTAGTTTTACAATTAGTTCATACTTTTAAGTAGGGTGGTTTAACCAGGGCTGACATGTCTGAGCTCACACTGGATACAGTCACAGGGGTGATTAATCCATGCCCAGGGATGCAGAAAAGATGCAGTAGAAAGAAGAATCACCATCATACTTTCATTGGGTAATAAAAGACATACCTCCTCCTGCAAACAAATATTGTTATGGATTTAATTTGAAAGCCTGGCTTTATAAAGCTGTGTTTTATAGAGCCAGGTGTTCTTCTATAATAAAACTGGTGTATCAGCATAGCCGTAGGCTCAACCTGTCCGTCACCCTGACTGCCACATCTTGACTTGCACACACTGTTTTAGTATCTGATTTATTACTCTGTTATCTCCATGAGCATTGTTCACAAGGAAGCATAATTGTCTCACTTGGTATGAATGAAGCACATAAGCACATAGATTCATTTGAAGGCGTCAAGGCATCATTTCATTCGATTTCAGACACACACACACACAATCATTATACAGTCTTAGTGGGTGACTTTAAAGGTTGTGAGAGACTTTGAGGCAAATGTCCACCAGGCCTCTTTTTTTCAGAGTGAAAAGCACTTGAGGGGTGCTGAGATGAAGTGCTTTCGTGCTGTGAAAAGAGCGCTGCATGTGGGTTTTTATGTCTATGACAGCATCATTCTAACAAGAAAAGTGCAGCCTTTCCTGAAAAGTCAAAATATTTTCAGCGTGAAGTGACTGAAGTGGTTACACAAAAAAAGGAGAGCAGGCTAAAAAAAGATAGGGTGCACACATTCGCATATTCACTGTGGCTTATTTGCAATAAAATGTCTACTGTAAGACCAAACCTAAGAGTTACTGGGAAAGAGTTTTTTATACTATTAGTTTTTAAAAATGGAAAACTACAAAATGGATAAATTTATACATTAAAGGGATTCAATAATCTATGATATCATTCTCTAATAGTGAGTTGACCATAGCTTGATCTTTCTAGCATCTGAACAAAAAAATGTGTTATAGACTTATTAAACATCTGTGTCATAAAAATCAGTGGTGTATTTTTGCTAATTAGTAATTTTAACATCTGTACTGTCAGAACATGAGAAATGATTAACTGCAGAGGAACTCAGAGGTTTACAACTGACGGGCTAAAAACATCGAGGTTGTCCTGAAATTAGTGTTTCAAGGAAAGTTTATTGGATCATTTAAGCAGAACAGTGGCTTTATTGGTATCTGCTTGACAAACTTATCATTCACCAGCTTTTTACCAAGTACAGTGACCCACTGTATAAAATACATTAACCTCACCTTAGTCAACAATTAACCTGTGACACGTTTAATGAGCCTTCCCATTTGTTATCAGCCTCCACACCCTGTCATCGTACCTCTGCATTTCACTACAGATTGGTGGGAAAACCAGTGGTGATGTCATTTTAGAAACCTTCCTTGTTTGCTTTGTTGCCCATGTTAAGGAAGAGCCAATTTTACTTTTTATTATCTTTATTCAAAACATGGAGTCTGGTGATCTTACCTTATTCAAGCAAAGCCTAGCCAACCTTTAACTCGAGCAAATACACGCATGGGTCTGCAGGACTTATAGAACCCATTGTAAATACTGTTAAGTCACAGCTCCAGACCTGGCAGGGTTGCGACAGAGCTGGGCTGACAGCGGTGTCGACTGATGGGTCTAAAGAAAAATGAGCACAAGTGGAAACAAATGTGTGAAATGAAATGGAACAAAATAAAACAGCCAGTTTAGAGTGACAGGATTTGGACGACATTCCCAGTACTTCACAAGATTTGCTGTTCTTTTTCTCAAAAGATATCACATACTGTTTGTGCCTTTGTGCGTTCTATTCCCTGGGAACCCATTGTGGAAAGGTCGTAATTTATCTCAAAGCTGGATGCTTGAGTCCAAACCTTAAAACTGTTTGCAAAGGGATTTTCTGAAATGTGCACAGAGAAAATAAATGGGACAGTTACTTCCAGAAACCCAGCTGGGTACTTTTCAGCTCTGTACTGTCTCCAGTCCTGTGCTCCCACGGGGACTCAGCCACCTCAAAATAATTACTCACCTGGACCTGAAGGGTTCTCCACATGCATCAACTGAGAGCTCTCATGGCTCTCTGTCCTAAGGGGGCATCGTCATATCCAGGATGGCCCTAGGGCTTGGATAATGGCTCACTTCAGCCTGCATAACTTTATGTAGTTCACGGCTGACTTTCCTGCTCTGAATCTGGTTATTTAACTACGACCAGACCAGGGGACAGCAAACACTGCCACTACCCTCCCTGGACTGACACTCCCATCTCTGCATGGGCCCGAAATGTTGACAACTTTGCTCTTGCATGGATGCACTCTGCTGCTCATTAATGCCGATGGACTTTTAATCAGAAAGCTAATTGACTCTCTGCACTCAGAACGGAGGAGCTGTGTTACACAACAGAAGCTGGTAAACATTTACCTCAGACATCAGCAGAGCATACAGCAGTTGTTCTTTGTCAAATATAATTCAGTAGGCTGGGGGTAGAAAGAACCTTAGAGCCCAAATTAAAAAGCAACTGCAGCAGTCCAATTGGCTCCTAACTCAATTCACAGTCTATGTCCACAGAGACAAGAAAGTTGTTTGATGTGATAGTACTTGTTAGTTACAGTATACCTTTATATATGGCATATATAACCATGTAGGTTAAATACTGTGATGGAGTAAGTGGTAGATTATTATTAAATACAAACAATAGCTACAAAAATGTGTATAATAGACAGAGAATAGACTTAAATACTGTGGTGCTTCTGTATGTGCCAAAACACCCATTGTCGGTTCATCTGGTATTTTTTTTATGTGTCTTGATGAGTGAGTAAAATGATCTTGATCTTGTGTTTGCGTGTTCGTATACGGAGCTGGAGTCAGGATATAGTTGCCCTGGCTTGGCGAAAAGACCGGAAAACATATTTCAACCAATGAGTCTGGACACTGAGAGAATGTATCAAATCCCTTCTTTGGACTTACACACAACATCCCTGGCTCTGGCTGGATATATAGATAGAGGGTATAAGTTGTGTGCAGCTGTATGTCTGTGTACAGATATGTTGGTATGAAACCTGATAACCTCCCTGTGGAGAAGCTAAGAAGAATGGAAGTGAAACACACTGCATCAAACAGCCGGGTTGACAGGGCGGATTCAGAACCCAAATGCAAAAATCCATGACTGAGATCAGTTAAACAGTTTATTTACAAAGTACAACACAAAATCACTCAAAACGAGGGAAAAAGGCAAAGTATCAAATAAATTCAAAGACTAAACCTAAAACAAAGACGACCACAAGGGTGACTAGTAGACAAAAGTTTCAAAACTCTCTCAAAAGGAGAGAACAGGTGAATAACAAAAAAATCACTCTTTCGAGGAAAAACACTAATTCTAAACAAAGTACCAACTCAAGAAAAACAGACCAGAATGCAGACAAGGTTTGGTAGGAGTCAAGAACAATATCAAGGCGCTGGTTGTCGGACATACAGACACGACAAACTGGCACGAGACAGGGGGAGACGTGGACTTAAATACACATGAGGAAGGGGGAAACAGGTGCCAACAATCAGGGCCGGGGAAGACAATCAGACAGGCAGGAAACACGAGAGGAAGGGCAAGCCACCTGAAACGAGAGGAGAGTTAGTACTTTCAAAATAAAACAGGAAAACACAAGACAAGACAGAAAAAGCCCTTGACAAACTATTTCACCATGACACGGGTGACAGAAACTAGATCCAGCACAGTTCATGCGTGCAACCCCCCTTTTGCCATTTCTATATTTTTATGTGTGTAGCAGTATAACAAATAAGATGCAGCTCTGCAGCTTTAGAGGTGCTGATAAGAGCATGAACCACTTCACCACGCACAGCCTACATATTTCCTGGTGTTAAATAACTGTATTTAAGTGTAAAAGTGTCTCCAAGTAGTGTCTCCAAGTAATGCATACCTTGTCAGGAGGTGGTCGCCTTGTTTTTCTTTGTTCCACTTCGCTCTCATTTCCTGGTTCTCTGAAAGTGCTGCTTGTTTTCATGCTCCGAATGATGCCTGTTTTCACTCCTCTAATTTGGCTCCAACACTCTCATTTTAAATTCAAATGCTCTCTTATGCTCAGAAACTTTTTTTCTCCCCCCCGTTTCTGTCTGTCTCTTCAAAGCCCAGATGCAGCAGCACTTAATCAGCTGGCTGTCACTGAACAGCAATCTGAGACAGCTCTGTGCTGGCCTAGAAGAACAAGCCAGGGTTTGCTATTTTTACTGTGCCTCTCTGTGCTCCTCTCCGCCTTGATAATTGGGTGATGAAGAAAAACAGGAGCTTCATCTCTGTGCTGCCCCATTCTAAAGTCCCCAGATGCTTTATTTGACACAGTCTCTCTTCGCTCCGGCTTGGCCTCAACCTGTTTGGCTATTCGCCGCAGCACTTCTGCTTCCGATATCCTCTGCTCCCAATAAATGCCGTTTGGCTTGGCTTGTTTCCCGGAGGGATTTCATGCGATCCAATCCACCATTCAGACAGCTGTGTAAATTCACCTTGGCATTTGATCATCTGTTACTCTTTTTTTTTTTAAATTAATCTGTCAGTCCAGACTTTTTGAAAAGTCTACTTTATACAAGCACTGTTCCCTCATCAGTGTTTTAAAGTAGTTTTACTGGAAATCCAGTAACTGTGGGGGATTTCTTTGAGCAAATATTAGGAAACATGGAGAGTGAAATGACAAGATGTAAAACATTGCAATAAAACTTGCACATTTTCTTCTGCACTCTGGAGGAATGTGTTTTTTTATGATAAAAAGTATAACAAGAATGAAGATAGAATATCATAAATTTGACTGAAGAGTCAATATTTCCACATGTAGTTTGTGAAAAAAGAGAGTCTAGTCTCCTGTGTGTGCTCCCTGTAATGTCACAGTAACGTGCTCGGTCTTTTTAAATGCTGGCATCAGGACAGATTTGGCTTGGGTTTGGTGGAAATAATGTATTTATTGTGAGGTTAGAACTGCCAGATCACATAGCCATGCATCTTCTATTTATGATTTTATTTATGAGTTTTTTATTCACAAACATCTGTTACTAGTTCTTGCTTTTGTTTTCTAAGTGTAAGAAAAGAATCATCATCATCATCTACACCTCAGACTGGAGCAGTAAAGCTCGCTGTTCATAGTCTGAACCTAGACTCCATCAGACTCCATCCTCTAGGTCCTAGAGGATAAATTCATTGATTATATCTCATATGGACATGGGAAGCAGATAATATGTCACATTATGGTGTCGATCATTCCTTATCTGTAATAAACCAGCTAGAGATGCATCATAGGAATTAGGAGGCATCATAGTTGATGACAAATAAATAAAAACTCTAATCTGCTTATAGCTACATTATAAATAAACACATTCATTGCATGGGTGTAGGTTTGGTTTTAGTTTTTTTAGCAGGAAGGTTACCAGTAAATGAGCATTTGCTCTTTTTTCCTGTTCTGTGTACACACACACATACAAACACAAACAGTATATGAACTATTTAATATTTAATTAAGGAATGCTGCATATGCATTAATGTATCCATAATAAAAACCCAGTAGTATACAGTTAGACATTAGCAATTCTACTGCATGTGATACTTGGTTTGAAGATGCTGCACTGCTGCTTAAGTTACTGCTTAAATGAAATATCTAGATACACCACTCCAACTGTGCAGTTCATATGTCTTTGCTGGTCATGAGGCTGTTGCCAGGATTTGTATTAGAAAATGTACATTCAAATCAAAACTGATCTGCCTAAACCTTTTCAGTGGAGATGTAGATGTAGTCAAAGATCCTTTTGACAGCTCAGCAGCATTACATGGGAAACCCCCTTCTGCCCATACTAAAATATGAGTGATTTAAAACCTCACTCCATATTTTAATCATTTAGTGATAACTTTGCCTAATCAGCCAGTAAACATCAGTGGTGCTAACTGTTCATGTTAAGCATCCAAGAATCCTCTAAAACCATTCACATTTCACATAAAATGATTCATTCATGAGGAAGTTTATTACAGTTAACATAACTCCAAACTGTTGAAGGCGACTGAAGTGAGTTAATCTGTGAACTATTCTGCTTTGAGCTCTGTGCTTAACTCCACCAAGTGCTCCTGTATCTAATGAGGTTATCCATCCTCCGTAGGCTTCACAAGCTGAGCACTGTGCAGCCGAGGCCAAGCTCAGCAAACTGGCCCTGTCATTAAATACACCAGGGCTCCTTATATGCACTGAAGCTTATATGTTTAAACTCCAAAGCTTCTTTGTGACTATCTTTCCTTTTCCGTACTTATTCAGAATGCATTAGAATGATGATATTTGCTCAGAGAACTTCAGTTTGACTCAGTTCCCATAGCACAGCAGCTTCAGGTTCCATTGTAAATCACCTGCCATGCAGAGGGACAGAGAACAATGCAATCTATACCTGAGCCTCTCCACTTTACCTGCAGTGAGGCTTTTAGCAAGCAACAAATCCATTATCCTGTGCACCCCCGTCTCTTTTTCAGTGTTCCCTGTGTGACTGGAACCACGGTGACCATCTGGCTTCATTCCTGTGCTGTATTGCTGGAAATAACAATATTAATAATAATTCCCTGTTACAGTATTTTTAAAGAAAGGTTTCTAAATATGAATCAGTCTCAAAACTATTGCGTTTTGCTGTTAAATGAAGAGTTTTAGTAAATACATTTATTTTTATGAAATACAGATTAAGAGTGAATTCAAGGTTGGTTTAGCTTAACTTAAACTGAAAACAGGGGGAAACGCTAAAAAGCACTCCAACATCCCTTAAGTGTCCTGATTAAGATGTTTTATCTCTGTTTGTTATTTGCATAATTTGCAAGCTTAATTATATAATGTGACCTACGTGTTAATTGTCATTTGGATTGAGTAAAATTGGCAGCTCAGGACATATACTAAAATTACTGATTAATATAAGTTTATACTGCACTTTTTGAAATGGCAACAGATTCATGGGCATGGATCTCATGTATGTGTGCTGTTTTAGGTGTGTGCTGATTCAGTGTTGTTGGTTTTTAAAAACTTTTTTCTTGGCAGTTTGGCTTGATTGTGTGATAATAACAGGCAGAGGGATCCTGGAAAGGCTGGGAAGAGATACATGGAATAAGATGCAGCAAAGGGTCAAGGGACGGAATCCAATCCTGGCTGCAACTTGACTTAAGTTGCACAGGTTGCGTCATGTCTTGGTCGCTAAGGGGATCCACCCCTGTCCAATGCACAAACCCAATCATAGGCAGTGAGATGGAGTAGGAACGGGAAAGGATTAATTGGAATTGCTGTCATAGCTGGACATTTTCACACAACACACACACACACACACACACACACACACACACACACACACACACAGAACTTCACTTTTTATCACATCACTCTAGAACATCAATATCAACACACACATATCATTTCAGTTGCAAACATTGGCTTCATTGCTTATAAAACATCAGCAATACGTCCCTACAGGAAACCAGTGAAAATACATGCATTTCCCCTTTATACCAAAAGTAGGAAAATGGCTTTATTTGATGGAAAATGGCAAAAACTACAATTTTAAACCCAGGACTCCATAATAAAAACCTGTAAATAAAAACATTAAACAGTGGAAGATTTTGCTCTGATGGCAAAATGATCATAAATTACAGTTTTAACAAGGACATTTCTGTCCTTGACAAGCAACATCATATTATGATTACACAGCATTTTAAAGACATATTATAGGAGCTCAAGGTTCAAACATTTCAGCGGGGACATTTCAGTGTGAAAAAAATATGCCTTGCATTGCATTAACACAGCCAAAATGACTGTGAAACAATGACATTACAAATTAAAAAGCCCGGAATGTTGCTAATGAGGCACAGGGAGAGTACTGATCATCAGGCCAAAGTCTTGGTGCACTGTGAATTCGTTTCCCAGGGTCAGACTGTCAGCAGAGAGCTCTACTATGCCGTTCTGAGGTGTCTGAGAGAAAATGTAATCTAACTTTTTTTTGTTTTGTTTTTGCTCAGTCCAGAGGCAGCCACAGAACATTTTGACTTCACCTTGTGTTG
Source organism: Datnioides undecimradiatus (assembly GCA_008933995.1). Classification (NCBI taxonomy): domain Eukaryota; kingdom Metazoa; phylum Chordata; class Actinopteri; order Lobotiformes; family Datnioididae; genus Datnioides; species Datnioides undecimradiatus. Next base: position 2,324,364 of record WARS01000033.1, on the reverse strand, counting down.
TTGACTGCACAAACACAGACTAGCTGTCTCCACTGTCTTTATGAGGCGCTAGGTTAACCACACTATGACTGCACTGTGACTATGAGCTCCGATAGGATTGTTCACATGGACGTATGAGACTGTTATCAGTTTGTGAGATATTTCAATAAGAGAACACATTTGTTAGTGTAAAGATTAGACAGTTTTTCTGAGCTACTGTGAATGTAACTAAATGAAGATACATGTTTTCTACGTCATAGCACACAGTATCCTGTAGCTGCATCAATACATCCACTGGACCCCCTGCCCCATAAATCCTGGCTCATGTTTCCACCTGAAGGAGAGGCTGAACTAACCTATTAATCATGAGTGGCTCCACTATTTTGTTGTCACTGTATTCAGACAGCTTGTTCCTTGGGTTTCATTTCTTTGTTTTTTCCGGTATGCTCAGGATTTCAGTGATGTTAGCTCACAGGTTACGCTGCACAGACAGCAAGGAGTTCCATCATTTCTTATTGCAAATTCAGATCATGAAAACCTAAAAAATCATCATTATCATCATTACATTGAAAGGAGCGGTGTTCCAGTACAGATCAGAAGTCTCCACATATACAGTCTGACAACAACAGGCAGGATACCGCTGCTTCATTTCATGCACATCGATGTATCAACCTCATGTAGCTACATAACGGCTTTACAAATTCAGGACATTTGATTGGAAACTCACTCAAGGCATAAATACCACAGTAATAGTATCACCTATTCAATGCAGTATTAATTCTATGACAAAGATTAAGACATATATCGGTTAAAATATATATAATATTTATTTTATACTAAAAACTATGACAAAGTGTATGTTCTGTTTTTATAAAGGAGTCAGGGTTAGATATTAGTGAGCTGAATATTAGTGAGCAGCTGGACAACAAACACAAACAAACACAGTATAAACAACTTATGGTAAAACATTAGACCTGTCCCTGGACCACTGTCAGGAGGAGGCTGGATCGGAGTTGCTGTTCTGTGGTTAAAGGAAACGCTGCAGTCTTTTAGTCACACACACACAGACACACACAAACAATACTTCAGCACCTACTTCCAATGTCTGATATTAGCTATAACTGCATTAGTTCAAACAGTGAAAACATTTTGAATAAAGTTCACCTAAATGTAATTGCTTTTTGTTAATGAGAAGTTGACTAAAACATTAAATCAGGAAGTGCTTTCACGCCTCAGTCCTCTCAAATTGCAATGATTTACAGCAAGTGCGTCCATAATATATGTGCTTTTGGTAATTTTGAGACAAATCCATTCTCAGTCTCTTGGAGCAGTTCAGAATTTATGAGTGTAACTGTGAGATTATATCACACTGAAGGAGGAGGCAAGCAGCAGCTGCTGCTTAACTCTTGGTTCTCTGTTAGCGTCTCTCGTGTTGGCTCTGATTAGATAAAAGTGAAGGAAGTTGTATCTGTTTGTATGACCTTGAGATTTCTAGATCAAATGAAAAATGACACTTTCATAAATAAGAACATAATTTATATTTTTAATATATGTATGTATATGTAATTTATTATTAATCTTTGTGTAATTTGTGTGCATTTAAATTAATTTTAAAACACAATATCGTGGTAGTGTTTTAAAGACAATTTGAGTCTGTTAATATAGTCAGAGGGAGTTTTTCTCATTTAATCTGACACTGTACAAAAAATAATAATACATGAAAATCAATGTTGTTTTTAATCATTAACATATTCCAACTTGTTCTTAGAAGTAATGGTTTTTCCCCAACTAATACTTAGCATTTGGTATATAATCATCATTAAGTAAACAAACTGCTATTAAGCTATTATATACTGTATTTGTATACTTCATTCAGTTATTTTAAAGAAAGAACTGTTTCACAGCAGTGTTTTGAACGAGCTGTGCACAGGAGAGTATTTTTTTTACTGATGTCAGGTCAGTAAGTCAGGTGTGAACAACTGTTTGGAGGCTTTTGCCTGACACAAACGTCTTTCTGAGCCATTTGTTTTAGCCGTTGTTTGAGACATTGATTTAATCTGTTTGTCCAAGCTGACGCTTGGGTCAAACCTACAATGATCAGTTAGTGAATGGGACAGTGAACCTGGATGGTTATAGATTTGGGTGTTGGTGTTATGTTGACCTGTGGTCAGTATTTCTCTCTTTTTTTGAAAGCAGTGCTTTAGGTTGTTCATAGTCAAAGCTTAGGTAGATCTGAGTATGAGCCATATTTGAATGAGGCTCCTTAAAGGAAGCTTGAAGATTGAAGAGAAGAATAGACAGAGTGCTTCGTCCTGTGAAGTAAGACCCCCAGCCAGATCTGTTGTAGCTTATACAAACATAGACATGTCTGTTGTTAAGTACGAGCATTAACCAAACTAATTAACTAGATTGTAATTCCCCATTATGCTTTGAATGAAAGGTAGCAGTTGATCTGCTTCCTTTTCTGAAAACCTTTTCTGAAATTGGCACAATTTGTCGAGATCAGTTGGATCGAGTGAGTGGTTTTTTTTAATGGTTGTTTTTTTATAGAACTGTTTTTTAAAAGAAACTTTTAAAAGAAAGATATCTAACATAAAGGTTCAAGGTCTTATTTTACCATTTAAGTTGGTGTGGAAAGAGAAACTGGAGTCCCAGCTGAGACTGGGACATGTCAAAATATATCTAACCCTCTAAGTGATAGTAAGATTCATTGTACTTCTCTGGAATAGCATCTAGAAAAGCACCCAGGGAAAACTAAGTGAACTGTTTTCACTTGGGAAACCTTTTCCACAGACTTTTCACATCTCTTCTTCAAGGCATCAAGAGGCATCACTTTAGTTTCAAAGTGAGCAATTCCATCAAAGATAGACACTTACTGTATAATCAAATTTATTCAACAGCATGCTCGTTGTCAAGGCTGAACTGGCGATATCAGCGCAGATGCTGAAAGCAGTATTGACTTTAGACTTTAGTTCTGAATTGAGTTTTGTGTCCTGGGTCACAACAGATGCAAAGTAATGTTGTGCTAAGGCAGTGATGGTCAAAGTAACAAACAACTATCTGCACTCCACATCAGAAATCTCTGTACAAATGGGATAAGACAAAATCAAGAGTGTGGTTTATCCATAAGGTCACAATATATCACAACATAATTCTTCAATCATCAGTTTTGGTGTGTTATTCTATCTGTCCTAAGTACCTGCAGGCAATTCCCAGCATGGCACTGTGGCTCCCCACACAGTAAAAGGCAGTGGAGGCCTTCAGACATCAAGGCCCATGTTTGAAGAGGTTTGAAGGTATCCTGAGATGTTTGCAGTGAGAAGGGATGGACAGTTCATGGCTCAATGAGCTACTTGTGCACTTCCTATGTCTCTGAGAGGATGTTTTAAAAGCAGGTTGGGCAGTGGGAAGACTACTGTTAACACGAAATCACTGTTAACCTCCAAACATCAATGCCTCTGAAGAGGGTCCAAAGTTCATAAATTGAGTCCATTAGGTAACTTGCTGTCCAGACAGCAGGACAGCCAAGCAAGACTTGGCACAGACTCTCTGACTGCATGTTCTAACTGACACACATAGCATCAGTGGGAATGGCCATGAGAGGAGCACTGCACACTTTGCCCTTGTATCATCACAAGATACTGAACAATGACTCCCTGCACTGACAGATTATGAGCAGGGAATAGAAGAGTGAAACAAGTTTACAAAATGCCTCTGTTTCTGCTTCCAAATCGACAGGCATTGTCATTCCTGACCTTTACTGGGGTGTGCTTCGGACAAGTGCACAGCTGACAGTTCGATCAAGCCTAATGAATTGAGTGTGCAGCTAGGCGCGGCCCTGCAAGGCTCATGGATGAGGGCTGTGGGGAGCACTAGTCTCCACTGCTCCAGTGTGGGAAATAATTGTTTGTGTATTCTGTTATAACTCTTAAAAGCAGAATCTTGTTTATTGTTGAGTAGGTTTTCACATATAAGGAATTGGCTGCCTTGGTATATGGGTGCATTCAATAAACATGTAATGAATAAATATAAATGAAATGAAAGCAAGTACTGCAAATCAAGACAGAACAGACAATTTATAATCACGGCAAAAGTATTCTGGAAACAAAAGGGATCATGGGAAAATATTTGCACTATAATTTACATTGAAGAGCTGCACAGGTTTGTATAGGAATGTGCAAAAATAATGGCCAGAGAATGAATGATTCATTCCAGCAACTGAAAAAAACAGCACAACCGTTTCAAGACACACTGCCTTAAGAGACATGAATACATACATGACATGAGACATGAATACACTGCGGTATAATAAATAACACAGCTACAATAGCTAAGTAGATTTATGACAATTTTATACTCTACTGCTGTATACTACGTTTTAAATAGAGACTGCTTCTAAAAATGCATTGATCCAGCTGTTTTCAATGTGATGCATGCCCATGCTGCACCACAATGGAGATCCAAAACACTATTGTGCAAAATTCTGGTTGTTTGTGCTCAGACACGGATTAGTGCAGCTGTGGACAAGAGTCAGAGTTTAATCTGACATACCAACCTCCATCTTTGGCAGTGTGGGCTTTTCCACTCCTAGGAGAGCTTTCTGGTCTCTGGACCTGGCAATCAGTGCAGATGCTGAAAGCAATTTTGACTTCAGACTGTAGTTATGGATTGAGTGTTGGGTTCAACAGATGCAAAGTAACATGTTACTTTGTTAGAACCATGTTAAAAACTAGGCAGTGATGGTCAGAGTAACAAACAAATATCTGCCGTCCACATCTAGAAACCTTTTTAATCTCTGGACCTGGCAACAATCTTGCAAATTAACCTTAGGTTTGAAACCCATTTCAATGGTCCCTCTCTGATGAGGTCTGAATTCATGGTGTGCACAGGCAACATGGCAGATGTGCCACTGCAAGTAGTGACATAACAGCATGTGATCAAAGTGGCTTCCTCAGGTCACTAACACAGAGTGAAATCAGACCTCGGGGGAAAAAAATGATTTCGAAGAAAAATTATTACTGTTCTCTGCACCAGCCTGAAGGTGCATTACACCTGAGCTATTTCTCCTAACTATGCCACCTTTGTTGATGCCATTAGGGTGCAAGGCCTTCTGCAGTTGACATAACCAACAGCTTTGAAGTAATCCAGTCCAAACGTCTCAGCTTCTCTGCATCAAGTGGGACTCCAAATGTCAGAGTACAACTGACGTTTGAGTGCAGAAGCAGGTCAGTAATATTTAATCTAGCCTCTGAGGCACTTTGCTTGATTCTGCTTAAGTCATGGTTTCATCTACTTCCTGTTTGCTGGACTGTTTCCTCTGTTTACATTCCTCTCATTAAAGCTGTAGATCAACTCTGTCCGTCCAAACTGAGACAGTGTTTCGGATCTTGCAAGCGCTGCCCTGGACCTGTCAGATGAAAAACATAAAATAACAAGAGGTGGCTCCTTACACTCTATATTTCTCGGCTAATAGGCAAGCATCATCAGGGAAAAGAAAAGTAATTCCAGAAAACACAACTGTGATACTGTAATGCAATTGTAATACATTTTTAAACTGAAATGTAATGTGAATGTGAATGTGAATGTGAGGAGATGTGAATATGATATATGAAAATAACTGTAAACTGTATTTTGGTGGTTGGATGCTGCACATATGAATCACAAATCAGTGTAAGCAAGTCTCTGGAGTGCACATTAATACATTTATCAATATGAATAGATTCATATGCATCAGCTATTTCAGGTTTCCCTCCCCTCCCTGTAGATTGGCATGTTTTTTGCATGACTTAGTGCTTGGTGAAGCCTGAAGATTGCATCAGCTCTCACTGATGGGCAGGTAGGACTGCGACTCTTCCTCTGCTATTAAATGTCACAACAAGACAGCGTTTACATCGAGGTTGTCTTCTCCCAACAGAAAATTGAAACTGATGTGTAATGTTGTTCCCGCTGACTGTGAACCTTTAACCTGTGATGGTTGTTTATGATGTCAGGGATGAGTGTGACATTATGGACAGTATCACAGCTTGGTAAAGGACTAAGTAAATTCATATAAATAAACTTGGATAAATGTAAATTTAAAGTAATGTTTTGAATGTATTCGTCATGTTATACATTTATCCCATCTGATTTATTTTACTACAATCTAATTTATACACTATATGTTGTTTAGTAGTATAACCTTTCCATTCTTCAATATTTTACTGTCCCAGAGGGAGAATTGTTTTGCAGCAGCAGAAACATAACATTTATACACATGGCACCATACATAAATTCTTTATCTTAATGTATAGATTCTTACATCCCAGATCACAATGTGAGTGAGGCGGAAGAAAGGAAAACACTGCTGCTGTAGCCTTGTTTTCATTTTAATGTCTCAGACCAGCTGTAGCAATGTGAAGTTCTGATTAAGGCAGTGACCAGTGTCGTTTGCTGTTGTAGCAGGGATGTGTTGATCAGTACTGAGGTTATTTGTCCATAAGATACTTGGAGCTGCTCTCCTGCTCAGCTGCCTCAGATGGGTGCCATATGTATGGAAGAGGGGCTCAGTCCAGTGTGGTTTGTGTTTGATACGATAAAGAGCACTTCTTGTGTTTTCTCCAGTTTCAGGTGTAGACAGTTGTGCAAAGCGAGAAAGAGTTCTTATCAGTGAGTGGTCCAAGGATGGCAGTGCGATTGTAGTATTTGAAGTATCTAAGACCTTCAGCAGCTTTGTTGGTGATGACAGTTGTTAATGAGAATTAAGAAGTAATTAATAAACATATCAATTCAAGGACATCTCAAAAAACTTTTTTTTCAGCAGGATCTTGAGGTCATTCATGCTCTTATGTAATCTCGATTATATTATTGTATTTCAGTACATTCATGACTGAGTCAACACATAAGTTCTAGAATGCTTTTTAAGATTTTGGTGATTTAAAGCACAAAATGATCCAAAAGTATTTGCATTTATTTAACTTTTGAGGTAAAATTAGAAAACTACTACTGTTACTACTACTACATATAATAATAATAATAATAATAATAATAATAATAATAAGTGCTCAGTCTTTTTTGGTACCATCTTTACAGACTAAATATAGGATTTTAAGTATTTTTCCCCAAATTTTCAATGGATGTTAGCTGTTTTCAGTGGATCCAGAAGATGGGAGGATTACACAGGCTATCACATCAGTGACGCCACCCAATTAGTCAAGTTCTCTTATCAGTCAGCCAGGCTTCAAGACCTGTGCCCCCACCACCCTGCCACACTCACACTCACTTATTCATTGCACAATATCAGCACCCCTCTAATAAATTATCAAGTCTCAGACAGTTGACAAAGTCCAGCTTGCCCGTGCAGCCAGTGGACGTGATGAAAAACGAGGTGATAAAAAGCTCTGTCAGGAAAGTGGGTCAGCCTGCTCCCGAACACAGAGGTTAGTACATCTGATGGTCCGTACCGCTGATAGGCCTCATAATTAATGAACCTGTCAGCTTAATGTTGTGTCAGAGATTTATACAGCGCGCTAATCCAGTGATCCAGCACTTTACCAAAACCTCGCACATAACGGTACAGAACACCGCCGCACAGTTTTTCCCAATCAGTCAACTCAACTTTATCCGCTTTTACTTTGCCTTTTATGAAGGCATATAGATGTTACAGGAATGTGTCATTTATTTGCAGGGAAAAATAATTATGGTTCCAAAGTCCCACATAATCTGTTTTATCAGCCTGACAAGACAGCAGCATGCAAAGTGCCTTTATTAAACATAACGTGCAGAAACAAATTAAACAGTAAAGAGTGGCAGCAGCAGAGAGTACATTTATATTCATAACACATGGTTATTGTTAACTTTTGGTTGATACTGATGGTGTGATATTTCACAGTGCAACAGGTAGTAAAAATACAATGAAATACAATGAATTACTAATAGTTCCTAACTACCTACTAGTAGCTAAAGATGTGCTCTTTATGTGTACGTAGATGTTATCTTTGTTGTCACGTAAAGATCTCATCTGTGTTTCCAGGAAAAGTGTAATTTCACTCTGGTGGTTCCCAAATATACAAACATCACGCCCAGCAGTGCCGCACACATCCCAGTCAAGCTGCCTTGTTGTCATGGTTTTGAGTTTTAAGAACATCGGTCCCTGTCATTAGCTCCTGTGATGCTACAGCACCAGTCTTCATCGTCTGTCCCTGAGCCTCAGCTGCAGCAGCACTCTTCCTCTGCTCTGTGCCGCAGCTTCTTGTTTCCCTGGCTCAACTGCTAGTCTCCAGTCCTGTTACCCTGCTGCCAGTGTCCTCCTTGGCTCTCCTGTCTTTAGACCTCATCCAGACCTCCAGAGGGAAATCAGCTTCACCGTCGCCCTCCAGTTTTGTTTTAGTTGTTGCAGCTCAAATGAGATGCAGATGAGCACAGTAAAAGCAAGTAGATGTCAGCTAGCTAGCTTACTGCTAACTTTTAACTCACCCAAGCTCATGAATGCTCTTTTTTATAGATCAATGGGTGCATCCCAGGGTTTGTCAATTAAATATATAAAGAAGTAATTGTGTAGAGCTCAACAGGTTCTGCATTATGGTTTGCTTTTGGGATCTGAATGAGGGGTTTGGACCTGGAAATAGCCATTAGGTCACCCACTGCATCAAATTTACCAAGTGGATTGTATAAAATGTGGAGCCAAGGCCACAATTCGCTCACTCTTATCAGAAAGAAAATGACACATGCAGCTGTTGCCAGGTGTTTTGGATGGAGACACCTGGGGAGCTGACACCTGACTCACTGTATTGGAGTATACTGAAGTTAGAAAGACACAAAAATCTTGATTTTATCTTGCTGGCATTAAAATCATATATCATATGATATTATCATATCATAATTCACCTTTTGTATGCGCTACCTGGTTTTTATGCATAGTTTGCAATACTCAGTGTGTGTATGCATCAGTTTCTATGATCAGTTGTTTTGCGAATATGCAGTTTGAGTAAAAGATTATGTAAATACACAGCATACCACATTTACATGATATGCTAAATGGAATGTACAGATATAGAATCTTGCTAGTGTCTTGCCCAAGGGTGTTTCTGCATGCAGCCCAGAAGAGCTGGGGATCAAACTGCCAATCTTCTGATAAGTGGGCAACCAGAGTTTGGTATGATGACAGTCTTAAGCTTTAGAACATTTACAGCTTCAGAAAACATCAGGATGGAGACCCTCAATCAGTTGGAGGTTACAGTAAGTGTTAAACTATAGATGTCCAACCCAACAGCTTCTCATCAGTCCTCATCATCCTGATCTGCTGCCTCCTAGAACCTCAAAGCCTTATAGATCAACTTAAGTGACTGAGATAAAGATAAGTAGAATAACCTATAAGCCACCTTATCCCTTTGAACAAAAACAAAACAAAGGCATGGAGGTGGCTGCTTGTGTGATGGCCTTTGTTAGGTTTAGACGGTGGGCACAAACAGGGGAGGTAGCCTGATAGTGTTCCTTCAAGGCTTATTTGAAATCTCCTGTGTAAAATAACAGTGGAAGGCAGCAATAAAGAAAATCCCCAAAGTTTCTTCAGGGACTGTGTTTCCTCTCACCTTTGCTGTCACTGGACTTGTTTATTGCACCGGTTTCTCCGGAGTCTGAGGCTGTAAACTGCCAGGGGAGAAAGAGAGGCTGTGGGAGCCAAATTATCAAGGATAAAGCCCAATCCAGAGCAGGTATGGCAGGGCGATTGGTGCGCTCTGTCCGGGTCAGCTCCGGCCTCCCAGTGATTGTGTGTGATTATTTGTTTGTGCCAGAGGATGGATTTAGTGTCAGATAGACAAGCACCGGTAAGTTAATGCAGAAGCAGGCGCACATACACAGAGCCACCCAATAGCTTCATTTAAAATACTAATCCATCACATGAACACGTGCACGCTTTGATCTTTATCACTGATTCATGTAGCATTTCAACTCATGCTCTTACATTTGATCATTTGTATCTAGTTCTCATTACTCGTTCATTTATAGCAGCAATAGTAATGGTTTGATTGGACTTGGAATTGAATCAAACAGATGAAGAACCAAGAAGAAAAAAGCTACAGAAGGAAACAGCAATAAATGATTAATAATAATAATAACACATATAAATTTATACAAGGTGTTTTACTTTGGAATATCAAGGAAAAACACATAAATTTCAGTAAACCAGTAAAAATACAGGGAATGAAAAAGAATAAAATGACCAACAATAAAACAAGACATGGAGGAAACATGGAGGAGACAAATGAAACAGATAGAATGTTCTGTTTGGACTTTACAATATGACATTTAGATACACTGGATATAAAAACTCCACGTTTCAAAAACCTGCAGTTTCACAAATGTGTCTTGTCTCATCATCATCCACTTATCTGTCCGGGTCACAGGGGCAGCAGTCTGAGCAGGGAAGCACAGATGGGGGCCACTTCCACTAACTCCTCGGAGCACACTGAGGCATTCCCTAAGTGGCGGAGGGATGTAATCTCTTCTCTGTGTCCTAGGAGGCATCCACAAATGTGTGTGAAGAGAGAAATAACGTCAATATCAGCTTGATTCCATCTTTAAATGTGATCTTATAACAAACAGAACAATGAAAAAAAATCAAAAACTACATTTTCAGCAAAATTTTAAATACTAAAAAAAACTAAGAATGATTACACAAGTCTGCACAGCTTTACATAATGTGCACTCTGTGTTCAAAGTTAACCAATCACAGTGTCTGTGGAGCAGTGTGGTGGGAGCGTCAGGCTTTGGGACTGTTTCTCTTCAGTTGGGTCAGGTCATTGTGTCAGACAGAGCTCCAAATATTAAGACATTTCGCCACAGAACCCGCTCTGGTCTCATTCGCACTCCAACAAGACGATGACTCAAAGCATGCATCCATATCGGCTGAGGCAAATCAAAGTGTGTCACAGTTGTGGAGTTTTCAATTGTCACTTGATGTAACTGTGGTTGTGATGTGATTGTCATGTATGAAAGATGTTCAGAGTTATTGCTATATGGCTAAGCATTCATTTCACTTAGTTTCTCAACTTGGAAATAGTTGCTCCCTCGAATAAACCAAGCTCATTTTAAAGGATGGTAATGATGAGTCTACCCACGCGTTAACTGGACCAGCTCTATCGGCTGTGGAACATTAAGAATGAATAAATCAAAATAAATCAAAAAAATTTGTTCGACAGGGGGAAATTTGCTGAGCTGACAGCAGGAAGGTAGGAGAGGCATAAAAACAACAATAAATAGATATGAATTAATATAAACAGAGGTAAACAAACAATCAATCAATATCTTGTGCTGTGATTTTGTTGACAGCAGTCACGTTTCTGTCCATTTCATTCACAACTACCCGTGTTCTCTTATTCTCCCTCTAAATGTGAATATGAAGAGTTTGGTGCATATAGAACAGTTGTAGCAGTAATTGTTAGGCCGGGTACCACTAAGTATGAATTTGAGGAAGGTTACAGTTTTCCAATCACTCCACACACATGTGGTGTGATTGATGTGTTTGATGTAGAGTGGAAGCTTACAACTCAGTCCATGCTATATATTTTTTTTCCCCCACATCTGGCTTTACATTTTTAATAAATTTAGTTTTACAAGTTTTATCATTAACAAATACAAATGAGCATAAACTAGATTGCTTTGCCAACTGCTGATTCATAAAGCCAAGAATAATTATTTCACTGGAAATCTGAACAGTAGTCAGATACTGCACTGAAGCAAAGAGCTGGGCTCGTGTAAGATCCCTTACAGAACAGCACTAAATTAAAACTACTGCAAATAAACAGAATGTATCAATCTATTGATGAAAGACACAATGTAAACAGAGCCTGACATGTAGTGCAACACATAGTGCCAGAAATAACAGAGATGGCAGTACAGGTCTGGGCATTACATGTAGAAATGCATAAGCAATAAAAGCAAAACACCCTGAGGATTCAATAATGATCATCTGCACATTCCATCAAACAGCTCCACCGAACCTTTCATATTTTTTTGTGTAACAGATGAGTGACACCTGCCACATCTGTTCCAGCGCTAATTAAAATCATCAGTGGAAACAGCCATCTGCTACCCGTGAATGAAGGTGCGGCATACAGACATAAGCGAAGAGAGCTGCCCCACCTGCTGAGGAGCCGTTCTCCCTCCAACCTCAGCGCATTTCACTTCACTGGTCTGTGGTTTATGGAAGTCAGTCAAGTGACAAAAGGTCAGAGCAAACATGGAAGCTTTAATTATCCTCATTAACAGGATAACAGTTGCTCAGAAAATGTAACTGACTGTTTTAATCGTCTGAATGAATCATCTGCTCATAATGCTCACCCATATTAAAACAACTGAAGATCACATGGGTGCATGTAAGAGTTCAACAACGCCTTTAAATAGATCTCTGGAAGAAAATCATCTGACAGGAAAGTGACAAATCACAAAATGACAAGCTAAAACAGGGTCAGCAGCATTTTCAAAAGTCTTTTAAGTGCTGCCGTAGAACTGGATGCGAGGTGTAAGTGTAGCAAAAGTTTGGTTTTTTAAAATGAAAATGCTTTAGTTTGGATGTAGCCCTGATCTGTCATTGTAGATTAAGTGTCCAGCCATTAGACTGTCAGAGTGAATTACCACAGCCCATTTGTGTTTGGATGTGATTTTAGTCTCGTTCTCTGTTTCCAAGTTTCGTGTTTCACTTCAAACCTGTGTAAACTCTAACATCTCTGGACTTTTGAAGTTTTTGTGTGATCATCGTATCTGGTCCTCAGGGCTTCTGTCCTTCCAAGCTTGCACATCCTTCTGATAACAACTATGTGCTAAGATGTTTACATCATATTCAGTTTTTACACATCTAAACCCTTAATATCAAGAGATGTAACACAACTCTCCAACAATGTAAGATCAGACACACAACAATGAAAACTAAACCTGTAACAATAATAACTGATGTCCTGGGCACATATGAAATGAAGTAAAGGATTCGTGCTAAAAATGGCTACACTGACGTGTTTTACATACCATATTTACTTCAGTCAGCATTCTTGTTAAGCATGATAATATCTGCAGAGCACAGCTGAAGCAGATGCAAAGGTCATCCCTCATCTGTTCAGCAAGTCTCTCTGTAATGTTTGGTGTGGCCTCCTCCTCTTGTGCACCACTGTGGTCTGCTTTGGGTCCCCTCGTATTCAAATTTATGGGGGGACAACTACAAATGATGCTCAGCTGACCATAGTGCTACAATCACAATCATCATCTCTGCAGCACTGGGACAGCCAACCGAAATCAGGTCATTCCTTTCACCTTAAGGTTTAGAGAAGAACAGCCATGCCTCGATCTCCTCCTCTAGGTAACTGCAATGCACTTTATTCAGCAGGTCAGACGTCTTAAGACTGTCGATGGCACAAAATGCTGCTTTCAGGTTTTTAGTATAGATAAGAAGAACCAACTACATTACACCAAATCTTGCCGTCCATAACTGGTTTGATGTGTGGTTTGAAATTGATTTTAAGATTTCACTGCTGTTTGAAACTCGAATGGTCAAGCTCCTGCCTGTATCTGTTATTTGCCAACTCCGTTTGAGCCTGATTGCTGCTAGAGATCCTCCAGCAGGGCCCTACGAGTGCTTCCAAGATCTTGTTAAGACCCTGGAGATCTTTTCACTTGACAGTCGAATTTAGACATAAACATGGCAAATTTGCCAGCCATATTTGGTGGAGCCTATGCATCGAGGCGACCTCATCAGTCCGTCAACAGTTCTGTTTTTCTCTCATGCTGAACAAAAGGCTTGCAGAAAAAAATTAGCCTTTGTTGCAAACGTTTGCATGCATGGACTCAGTTGCGGTGAAGTTTAATCGTTTGAGAGCCAAATCAAATCTCATGGAAAAGCTACACACTTCAATCTCCGTTGGAAATGATTCCCAACAACATTCCTGTGAAGACTAGTGCTTTTATGATTTTGCTGCCATCGTGAAGGACAGGAACCTGCTCTGAAAGCCTTTCTCTGGTGATGAAGAAGATGCACACAAAGACGTGGAGATGGAGTTTGTTGAAAAGTTATGTGATGACAAAGATGCTCAATTTATTCAGCTCTACTCACATATGTTTCTTATAACACTGAACAAGAGCAGACCAATGCCCAACATGACTGATGGCCACCTCCATGACGTACTTGGCCTAGCATCCCTGTTCATATGTTTGATGCTTACTGCTGAGTGAAATTTAATACTGAATGAACTGTTCAATGTAAAACAAATCAAGGTACTCTGAAATCAATAAATGCCTTTAATCAAAAGGCTCATGTTCCCAATGACCATGTGTTTTTTCTCTATGTGGACCTGGCGGGATTTATCATTTTTTTCTTTCAGCTTTATCATCTGAAGTGCATGAATGTGCTCAGCAAATCTTGCCCATTACATTTTAATATTTCTTGTGTAAAACTCAAAATTTTATTTGGTGCTATAGAAAAGGTCACCAACTTCATTAGGATTCATCGCAGTAAAAACAGCAGTTTAATTTCATGGAAATCTGCTTATTATGTTTTAATATAGCTTATCACAGACCAGCTGTGTGTTTCAGGACCATGGAGAGTGTCTGAGCCTCTTCAGCCTGCAAGCATTCAGCACCAAGGACACACTTTAACCATCATGTGAAGTATTTGGCACAGATAATGTTGTTAGTGTTTTAAACCCCTCCTCCATGGTTTTAACACAGTGATGAAAGAGTTTGTAGCCTGTGCCTGTGTACTGCTCTGCTGGGGCTTTGAACTGCCAACCTCACAGCACAGAGCTTTGCAATCAGTGGGCGGGCTTAATCTCAAGAGTCCCCCCGCTGTTCTTTCACAAACCTGCCGTCTCATTCCAAGTGGCACAACACAGTTATTATTCACTAAAAATGGCTTAGGGCCGACTCCCTGTACCCCTCCACTCAATCCTCCCAACATGTTAACTTCCTTTTGTTTGCCACAAATGGAGCTCATGTTCTGTCACAGTTACACCAGCTGAAGAACGCCGGATGCCGATGCCGCCTACGCCAGTGACATTCAGAAGAGGGAGATATAATGTTTCCCGTTAGCACTTGGTCAGCCGAGCTCACCCCCTGTGCCACTGTGGATGTGACACTGGCCACGATATGGCTGTTTCATAATAAAGCAGGTCATATTCCTGCTGTGTGACTCAAACATAATAATAAAATATTAAAATTCTACTTTTAAAGTTAATTTCAAATCATAAATCAAATTCAATATGTTTGTGTGATTGTTATTGGGTGGGCTTTTGGAGATTATTATTGTGACTGCTATTCGTATGTTGTTGTTTTTCATGTTTTATCCTGCAGGTCCTGATCATTCCACGCTTTTACATATTTTACATATTTTAAGTAAAGTTGGTTTTAGTTCTGCTGCGCTAGTGTCAATTTGGGAACCGTGGGAACTGTGGGAAGTGTTTTTCTCAAGGTTTGACTCTAGATCCGGTTTTCTTTGCAACTTATACTAATAATATTATTTGATTTTAAGTAATGGCACATTTCTATGTGGACTGTAATGTTGTGTTGCTGACTCTGTTCAGCTACTGAGGGCACAAACCTCTAACATTCCTTTAACATTCTCCTGTAGTTAATAATTAAACAGGTATTGCTTGCGCATAAAATCAAGTTTATGTTGTTTCTTGAGCTAGAGATAATGGTGGTGTAAAACTTTGTGTCTCCACTGAGGACTAATGGAATATTTAGAGAGTTACAGAGTTTAAGTATCTCGGTGTTTGGATGGACAAACTCACAATCAAATATCATAGAGACAGTCTTTTCAGCAAATCAGGACAAGATTTGTGCCCTTTATCTAATGTATATGTATATCTTATGTCTACATATATGATTCTTTTTGTTGATGGAGATGTGATTCAGAGGCATGGCTTTGCTCCTACTCTTGAACCTTTTAACACTGTTGGTTGTTCTGCTCTTTATTACTGGTGATGGTTATGGATGGTATATGAATCTTTATGAATCACACAGCTTTGTAAGTTTGTTATTTGATTTATACTGGAAGCATACATGCTGGTTGCAGTGGTAGGAGTTGGTGAACTGGTGTTGACTTAAATTCAGTGTAGTACAACTAAAAATAAACATGGTTTTGGATGGAATTATAAGGCTAATGCCCAAAGTGAAAGATGAAACCCCACAAAACTCTAGTATTGAGTCCTCATTTAACCTTTCCCCCTGACTGTCTGTAAAGCAGAGTAACCCTTTTATTCCATGTGTCTCCATGTGGGCGCTTCTTCCTAGTTGACCTCATTAGGATTCAGGGAAAGTTTGGGGTTTCTGTGTTCCTGAAAGTGTACATCTGAGATGAGCTGACTCCACTGGCATTACCATTCCAATCCATTCAGACTCTTCAGTATTTTCACTACTACAAGTCACTGCAATTTCACAGATGTGTGTGAACTCTAGACTCCGCAGCACTTTGAACTTCTTCTCCTTAATAAGCAGAGACAAAGCTGTTGGAGATGCTGCAGAGATCTGAAGTTGCAGATCAGGTCCAAATGTCCATGGCAAATACACAGTTTGACCACGCCCTCTGGAACAGTTTGACTGAGACGTTCAATACTAAAAGGCCTAACAGAGATGCACAGTTAAGTGTGGTTCATTCTTACAATATCATTTTATTGAGGCTGGTTAACGTCACAGAAGTGACTGAGTGTGCACAATAGGGGTGGTTAAAGTGGGGTAAGAGTCAGAAACTGGTTGAGTTTACAGTAAGGGTCAGGGGACTGGGACAGCCAGGAGTCTTTTAGAAGGAAGGACCCCCCCCTCCTTTGAGGAGGTATAAACTGTGAGCATTAAACTGTGAGTAATCAATTTAAACATCAAATGCAGAAAAAAAGCCTATTTTTCAAATTTTGTAAACACCACACCCATTGACTTCTAGACTGTTGAAGTTTATGCGGAAAATACAGTTTGTTGTGTATAAACTATATTTGGTAATGTTGACTGAGGATAATTTTTAATATGTGCAATATAGACTCATCTTATTAATTAATGAGTTAGTTTTATGTTTGATATTCCTACATTTACTTGAGTAAAGAATGCAGATACTTCTCCCAGCACTGCTGCAGGCTAAATTCTGAAGCAGGACCCCCACAGGCAATCAAAATGTTGATTTGGGCCAAACCAGCCGCATGTTGTATATTCCTCCACTGCGTTGTGTATCTCTGGAAATAGTTACGTCTTATTTTCAGCTTTTGGATTTCTCATTTCCTAATTGTGTTGTTGCGAGTTAGGAGTGGTGAAGACGTGTGCATTTCCCTGATGAAAACATCAATGTTCTCATCAGCTGTTTGTTCTGCATGGAGGGAGACTGCATCCCGCAACAGGAGCTATCAGCCATTAACAAAACACCTGCCTTCCAATCAAATTATTTAACGAATGGCTTCAACTCCTGCCATGCTGTGATTTCTGGATTATGATTCTGCAGGATGAGATATTCAGCTGTGTTGAAAGTAGCATAGGAAAAAGGGGTTTGACAGACACTTATGTATCTGTACATGTACACTAGGTTTAGGGAATGAGCCATGAATTCAATAAATTATCCTTTTAATGTGAAGTTTGACATATTAAACTGAAGAATCTGATTGGTAGTTTCAAATAGTAAAGCAGAAACAATGGTATTAGATTGAAGATTTGAGGCACATGAGATACTAAATAAGTAAATAATGTCGGTGACAACTAAGACTTGATCTTGAGTGGGAGGTTTGTGGAATACAGTCACACAGTATAGCAACATCAGTAAATCTCACTGTCATCTCCAATTAAGTCTCAGCCTGGTGATCAAACAGTTGGCTTACAACAGTTTGGCAAATAAATGAAACAGATGCTGCATTTTCCTGCTTTCTTTAAGCACAGACATGCTAAAAGTTCTGCTGACTGATGCTGATTATAGCAGGTCCACTGAAGTCATCCTGTCCCATTTGTCGTTCATTATGTGATACTCTAATTAGGACTTTGATTTGCTTGCACACATGGCACAGCTCCCTTGTCACTGCAGGGTCTTAATATTAACATGAATGATTTTGCTGTATATAAATATCTTTTAAGTTTGTTGGGGTGGTTGGCTACCAAGACGACTAGCAAGACTGAGAGAGGAATAGTCCACATATAGTAGAACGTGGGCCTGCTGGCCATTAATCCACATGTATAGGGGACAAAACACTTGTCTTAGCAGTGGAAAAGCCCACAGGATCAAACAGGGTGAAGAGCATGCTGGCGGCTTCCTCTGGAATTAAAGGGTTGTTCACTGTGAAGTTCACCAATGCCCTGAACTGTGTGCGTTGGTGCTTTGGTTCTCCATTAGGACACAGTGTCAAGTTTTTTGGGCTGAACTAGCAAGATTGTGGCTGACCACGCTACTCGCTGGATTTGATGATAGGGACCTCCCCCTCTTTGCAAAATTCACAAATAGAGAAATACTTCTAAAGATCTTTGATTAACAGCCTGTACCTGTCACATCTGGTGACAGGGCCACAAGAACACAGGGGAAGGCTGAACATGTAAGTGACTGGGACAGAGGTGCAACTCTAAAGTAGATTTATTCCCACAAAGGGCTCACTGGAGGCACAGTACTGCACAGAGGAAAGCTTAGCAATCTGACAGAGAACAAAGGAAATGAACTGGAATGTAAACAGTGCAGAGAGAGGATGTTGGAATGAGATGCGGTGTGGAGAATGATGGAAAACTCAAGTGATCACAATATGGTGGGTGAGAACCAAAACACAAGAACGGAAGTGGAACAAAGAACTGCCTCAACATCAAACAGGTATCTGAAAATAACCCCAAATCTAAAAGCTACTGTTTGTGGTTGAATGTAGAGGGGGCATGTACAGGAACTGTTTCATCAACAGGTAACAACAGCTAAGTGCAGGGCCTGTACCCACGTGTCCGGTTCATACAAAGAAGTTGCCAGGCTTGGTTCCCAAAAACTGTTCAACCAAATCTGACGACTCAGTCTGAGATGCACACCTGTTCATTCACTGCTCACATTCAGTTCACACTCATCCCCCACAATTTCAGGTGGCACCCATCGTTTGCAGTTTAGCCAGTGTTCTTGGGTGATGTGACAGCAGAAATGTGTCCACTGGTGGGTGGTGGGTGGGCAGATTTGGAGATATTGTTTCCACAAGAGGAGTTATCTCTCAGTGTCTCTGCTGTATATTAAGGATTTTCTATATAGCAAATCAGGCCTGGATTTTATATCATGATCATGTGATTCACATGCAATCCTGTGATGTGATGTGATGTGATGTGATGTGATGTGATGTGATGTGTTTTTAATTTAATTTAATTTTAAATTGAACCATTTCTTAACAGAACATTTGCTGTACAGTGATGGACACCACACCATGCCCCACCTCTACTTGAAAACTCTATACTATCAAATGTGCCTTTGTTTATATTAAACCCCTTTTGAAAAAGACAATGTGCAATGCATGACATCTGAAGTTAGGACAGAACTTTGACTGGCAGATAAATGGCATAAAACCCTTTTTCAGTGTAGTACTGAAATGTTATGTGACAGCTTTGGTGTAAAATCATTTTATAGTTAATGTGTCAGTCTCATTCACTGCCCAGATCTACAGTAATACGTCCTCACATGTTCATCTATCTGTTATCCATTTGTCTTGGTGCTAATGGATCAGACAGCTGATCTGGTCCTCGGCTCTGTGGTATTATACAAAGCAGATGGTGGATTTATCTGACTAAGACATGGTACAGTGGTGTATTGTTAAGGCTACAGAGAAGGCTTATGTTCTAATGCACGGAGAGAAGAGATTAAAAATCCGGATGGTGCGTAACTGGCCAAATGCATGGCTGGTGAGAGTTCTGACCTGACCTCTGAGCTGTACAGGGAGCATGAAATCAGTGCAATGCCTGG
Organism: Datnioides undecimradiatus; assembly: GCA_008933995.1. Classification (NCBI taxonomy): domain Eukaryota; kingdom Metazoa; phylum Chordata; class Actinopteri; order Lobotiformes; family Datnioididae; genus Datnioides; species Datnioides undecimradiatus. Next base: position 2,304,488 of record WARS01000033.1, on the reverse strand, counting down.
GCCTCTCTTAGCCTGTGTCCTCCCTTCTGCCATGGCTTCAGTTTGTGTGCGTTGCCAGGAAAAACAGCCTCCCACAAACACTGCACGCCCTCCTCCCAGTGTCATAGGAGCTCTGTTCCAAAAGCTTGCCTCACGTTCATGCTATTGGCTGAAAATGAGAGTCCCGCTGTCAGCCTGCTACCTGACTGCTTATGCAAAGCAGGGAGGTATCTGTCCCACAGGCCATCTGCGGACACCTTTGTGCTTTGCATATGGCTCCTTAAGAGAGTTTTCAGAGGCAGAGCGGATTAAAATGCATTCAGTGTCCAGCATCTAGTTAATGGATAGAAATGAGGCTGAAGTGCAATTCTATCTGTATTGAATTACATGCAGACCTCGTACCCACCGCAGTCTGAGCCTCTAAGGGCCCTGAGCGGAACGCTGCAGAAAGTACCCTCATCTACAGGTGATTTCTATTCACTCCAAAATGAAAAGCTCTATGTTTCTATGATACCTAAAGTCAGCAAAGCATGAAGGAAATTAAAGAACATCATTAGCAAATATGCAACTTTCCTGGCAAATGACACCACAGCCTTGCATTGAATACTGTATGTTGAAGTGCTTTTGTCACACCTCCTGACTGCATTAGGTTTCCAAGTCATAGTGAATATATGCTCATCTTCTGCATATGGAGCTGGAAAATAAGTTGTACACACCTAATTCATACTTCACATGTAATCATACCTCCTCATCTGTGACATCACCTTTCCACCTAACATTTGTTATGTTACCAGTGAGAGTGTTACTCTATATGTACGTTGCTTTGGATAAAATGTTGCTTTTGTGTTGTATGTGATGTATTTATTTATTATATTGAATTGCATTGTAATGATGATATTAGGTCAATTATTTGTCATAACCTGTCTGATTATCGCTAAAAATGATCTCTTTTTCTAACTCCACCACGTTAACACTGGGATATGTTAACTAATGTGCACTGGTCTCTGGTAATTCGCTGGAAATTCTCAGGAGGTCCTGAGTCTTCCTCTCTCGGTCATGCATGCTGTTTCATTCATTCACATTGTCAAATCTACCAACTTTAACGCCTGGATAAACACACACACTCCTGTGTATTGCACTACTTCTGCTGTGTTTTTGTGCCTTCTGTGTGTTTACTTGCAAAAACAGCAGCAGGTGAAGGGGAGGACTTAATGATGTTTGTGGTCTGAGGCAGTCGTAGACAAAGGGCTTCCCATTGTGCCTTATTTTCAACTTTTCTTTCAGATTAATCCAGAAATCTGTAAAGTACCTCGGTTCCTTTAACAAACCTAAGTCTAAGGAACACTGAATTTCCATGTGACAGCTTGCATGAATATTATAATAACAATAATAAATAACTGTTGAGATTTGTTGTCACCAAAGAGAGGAACATGGGTTTCAATTAAAACATACCTCATCTTGGATCGACTCATGACTATATTGCTGTATGTTTCATATATATCTAATGTTGCATGACTTTACAGCAAACACGGACCTCAAGCCATCTCCCAATATGTGAGGTTTGATGATAACAAACTATGACAGCTAGACTCCAATCAAGCCATGTTCAGGCAGGAGCACTGGACTTGGAGAGTTCAATTCCCTCCAGGCTCCCACAGGAGTGCTTGGACCATTTCTGTTTGTGTAAGAGCTTTCACATTTTTGTGGCACTCTATTCAAAGACGTCTGAGTCCACAGGAGGAGAGCCTGGGAATTCACTGACTCCTCTCTTCCTACATGGTTTATTGTAAAATGAAAGTGCATTAGAGATTAGCTTTCACATTCAATCAGTGCTGCTGGGACTGCCATACATTCGCACGGTACAAGACAAAGCTCTTCTCTTTGCACAATTCAAAACCTCCACTTTTTCCTTGCAGGTTTTGAGTCCAGACGGAACTCCATACATTACTGTACATCAATGTGGAAACAACAGCTGTTTTAAATAATGCACTTTTCCATTTGTACAGAGAATATTTTGATCGACACAAATCACATTTCATAATGGCCAAAACAAGATGGCAACCAGGCCGCATCAGTGATCAGTGTGTTTCTACATGTTGCCTCCCAGTCAGAGACAAATAATAGACAAATACACATCCCACAACATTACTATAAAGAGACAGTACAGTAATTAGGCAAATGATGAACATTCAACCACATCATTTCATGTTCACTGAAAAATGGTAAGGACTTCCAGGCTTAGCCATGTGCCATGCTATGCTATACACTGGAAGATTCAACTGAACAGAGAACATATAGATTCAACATAGATCTCCATCTTTAGTTGTCCGATGGGCTCTGGGGGCAAATTGTATGTTTTAAAAATCTGGCTTTGCATAATTAAGAATAGAAACTGTGTAGGTTAGGAGAAAGACAGGGGTATGGACAACTAAAGCATGGCTGAGGTGTATTTAGAGACATGCAACCACAACACCGAGATCGGGAAAAGAACACAACCTGCTGAGGCAAACGTTATTTGCAGGTCTGTGCGGCACACACAAGAGTCAGACATTCACTGTGATGATCGTAATTTGCTACGTCCATAAAAGATTTGGATTAATATGTTATTTATTTCTTTTTACCATTTAACTGTATACTTGATGTTTTATTAACTTTTTATATTTGTATTTTTGGATTTATATATATTTATATATTTGCATTTTTTGCCTTTATATGCCAACGGTAAGGACATTCAAATCTCATTCCTTCAGATATATAAAATTTATGTTTGTATTGCATTAAGTACAAGCAGCTGCATTATAACATTCAAGTCGGAAGGGCATAAGTAAATAATTGATTAACAAGTAATGACACCAATAGTTAGAAGTTTTCATTTAAAAGGAGTGCTTTGGATGAAGTTGTAGTTATTCGTAGTTAGTTGCAGTTATTCGTTTTGATATTCCTTGAATTTGTCAAGTATGTTCTCAGTGCCTTATCACTGTGGTCTTTCCTTTCTTTTTGCAAATGCCGCTGCCATTAATGAGCCATCTGAACGTGAAATGAAGCGCCCGGTGTTTTGAATGTGTCACATGTCCGTGAATTTCAAGTCCATCGCCCCCCCCCCCCCGTCTGCAGTCAACACAGGGCGCAGTCAGTGCATGGAGGAAAGCACAGACTGCAGGTATTCGTACTCACATCAAAGCGCAGACTACAGCGCAGAGAGCGGATATGTTTATTCGGCTCCACAAGGATCTCCCCTCCTCCCGTCAGCGCAGTGTGAGTGGATATTTATAGAAGTAAACGCGCATCAGATCAGACACGTCTGACTCCGTTAAAGTTTGCTTTTGCTTTTACGTGTTCTCAAACTTACAATACCCTACATTTGGATCTCATCGATGCGAGGAGCCAGTGGAGCTGTTCACTCGCCAGTAGTGTGGACAGAGCGGGCGGTGCGCGCCTCGCTCGGTTTTCACGCGCACAGGGAAACGAGTGATCCGGCAGTACCGGGAAACCAAAACGGGGGATGGGGCTTACAAACGGTATTGGAATAAATGTTTAAGTGAAATCTACGATGCCTTGATTATCGGCTGCACCTCGTGGACAGAGAAATCGAGCGAAACGCCTGATACGGAAGGTAAGAAGTCGCACTGAGCCACACTGTGACTCCTTCCATGATCTGTGCCGTTGATGTGGTCGTGTAACTTAACTACACGTATTTAGCTGCTTGACATATGCTGGGTTGTCTCCCTGTAATCCGTAAGAGATTCTGCTGGAGGGACTCGAGAAGGCAATTGATGTGATGTCTTATGTGTGACGTTCCACAAAGTGATAATTAGACCAAACTGTTTTATGTCAGATTCACCGTTATCTGTTCACCACGTCTGCACCGCCTCTATCACAGTGTCCTATTTAGCTCAGATAGACTCGGGGATCAGCTCAGTGGTCAGTTGCCCCCCCCCTTCATGCAGGATCCCAGACTGATCTTAATGTACTGTAGGAGATGAGATTCTCCAGTGAAGATGCACAGCTCCTGGCTGCCCCGTGATTCAGATCAACTTACTGTCGCCAGATGAATGAAACAGAGCTGGGGTGTCAATATCACATGTCAATGATTTTGTTGCCTCTTGAGTGTTTTCATATTTGGAGAGGCAGACGGTGGTAGAGCACATCCGCCGTACCAGCGAACGGCCCGGTAGCATTGAAACACATGAAACTTATTCAACCCCCCAATGAGCGAATCAGCTGGTTAAAAGCAGTGGCAGCCTGGTGCAGTAGGTGAATTGGCCTGAGGACGGTCTCCTACATGATCATATTTACAGCTTGATAATTGAACGTTCTCTACTTTTTGTCCTGTTGCGACCATACGGGCTAAGAACCGTGAGCGTGCGTGGCCCTCGTTGAGACCCTTCACAGTTCACAACCTTGACTTTTCACATGCTTCTTGATCAGGTAACCATGTGGGCTGGGGGGTGGGAGTGAATAATGCATGGCCTTGTACATCCTCTCAGTGGGGAGGTAGTCACAGATGGGGCTGATGGCTGGAAATTGTTTACTGGGCTGCAGCTTTCTTGCAGAGGATTGGGATATATAGGCAGGCGGTGTGGATTCAGGTGAAGTAGCACGCCAAGCGAGGGAACCTCCGGCCCTAATCCTACTGTCTACTAAGAGATGACCTTTGCCTCACGCGGATTAGAGCCATACTCTAATTGACTTAGCAGTAACCCTTCCAACACATATTTTGGTGTCATGCTAGAGGTGGTTGAGCTGCAGGAGTCGGAGCAGCACCATGTCCTGATTGTTGTGGGGGGGAGGGGACATTAATCTACCTCTTCGTCCATCACTGAGTTCCCAGGCTGGGAGCCACAATGAAACTGCTAATCCCTCTGTAATCATAGCTTAAATCGTTCAGAGCTATGACTTGCTTTACCTCACTGGTGCATTAAATAGAATATGGGCATGAATGTTCTACTATGAAGCATGCAGTATATCACCGAGTTATATTGCTTGTCAGCATGTCAGACTGAGAACTGGTTTCCTGTTGTCTTATATCCCTGCTATTGTACCAGCTCATCACTTGGGATCTAGTAAATACTGGTCTCAGTGCACACTCAGTTATCTTTGCTGTAATTCAGTTCTGATGACAGTATTAGCACCTCTCCTGAGAGAAGAGGTGTTGTGTTTGTCGGCTCTTTTTGCTGCTAAATATCCTGTGAGCTCAATGGTGGCCAGGTTGGTCTTTGGGTTCTTAAATAATACCTTCTCTAAGCAGCCCCTGGGCCTCTCAGCGGATCTGCTGGCTATAAATAATGGCACATATGTCACCATGCTCTTGGCTGACGTACACTAAGCCCCATGCTGAGCTCCATAGGAACCAGCAGAGAGCTGCGCCTCAGTTTTGACTGAGGCCTGGACTCAGACTACAGCACACCTCACACTCCATCGACATCCTTCTTAGCAGCGTTCTCATTTTGTTCCTGCCTCCCTGTCATCTCAGCTCATCATTCCTCTCTGGTCATTCACTGTAACTGTATCCACCTCCACCACCTCTCTGTGTGCAGCCTGTGTGGAGATGGAAGGGCAGCATTAGTAACAGCTTGCTTTTTTTAACAGTATCTTATGTGCTGTGAGAAGTCCAATCACTGTGAGCAGCAGGAGCAGCACTCTGGGACGGGCAGAGACCAGTGATTGAGTCATCATCTCATAGACATACGTGTAGTGGCATGGTGTTAAACAGCTATAGAGGACTAGCAAGTACACACATGACTCATCATCTGAATGGCTGAGTCCATGTTCGCTGTGTAGATATGTTAACAGCATGTCTTTTCCCCCCAATAGAACAATATAATGTACTTAAGGCCAGTTCATGTGCGTGTGGCTGTGAGGGTCTGTCTCAAACAAACTTTGCCATTTGGTCACCAAGTCTGTGGACGGTCCACTCTATGGGCCCACAGACTGTACCCGTGCTAGGTAAGCGAAGTGACTGCACACCTGCTGTCAGCATTAAAAGCTGTGTTCCTACTTGAATATTTGGGCTCTTCTTAACCAACTTTTCCAGAGATAATCCTAAAGTATATAAAACCAGTTTGTCAAATAAATTCATATTTTGAGTTTTCTTAAGTTGTATTTTCAACCTGAGGGTTGGTTTCAGCTCTTGCAACCATTTACTTCACTAAATTTGCAACAAATACAACAAAGTTAGAAATGTCTTCAAGTTCACACAAGTTAAAGATGTTCAGCGTGAACATTTCATTTCAGTTTGAACAGTCACTGGCATTATTTCATTGATTTTCCTCCAATATTACATGTATCCCCTATCCTCTATGTGTGATTAACTTGGATTTTCATGTCTGGGTACTAAAAACAAAGGGTTAAGGTCAGATAAAGATTGAACACTGACTTGACTTGTGTTGCCTAAACCCCCGCAGCAAGAGAAACACAAGTCTAAGTGTCTCGCGTCAAAGTCAAAACTGTAGCACTTCTTGGATTCTGAAAACACTGCTAATGAACATATTCCATTTGCTCCAAACACTGTTTGGCAAAAAACGTTTTGTGGTGAACGAACATAATTTTCAGGAGACCGGGCTGAAAGAAAAGGCAAACTGGCGATGTGCATTTTTTTCTTGCCGAGCATGGGTGGAAGTGAGTGTGTGTCAAATAGAGAGTATGCACTGTGGGTACGTGTGATCAGTTGGTGCAGCTATCAGTCAAAGAAACACTATCTTCACAAGCAACTAAGATTTCTTCTAAACAAACAGTTCTTGAAATTAATTTTTTGCTCTTGGAAACAACAGTTGTCGAAACACTCGCAAGGCTTCATTCAGTAGCTGCTCTGATCACATCATCTTTCATTCACACTGGGTTGGGTAATCAGAGATTTCCACTTTCCACTTTGGCAACATAAAGTTATTCCTGTCCATTAAATCTAAAAAATATTAATGCTCAACCTGGGAAACAGTTTAGTTTACATCACCAACATGGTTAATTGTGAGCATGGATGCAAGAGACTTACCTTCAGTGCATTGTTTGCAGAAATGCATGCAGTCAGAAGTCACTGGAAAACAAAATGCTATAGGCTATGCTTGAGATGCTTGCATGTTTGAGCTGCTATAGTTATCTAAGTGTTATAATTATAATAAAGAACGTCTTGTTATGGGTTGCTTCTCATTCTAACTCTAGTTTTTCACTGACATGGAAGTGACAATGTTAAAAGTCATTCATTCCTTCATTTTACATTATGTATGTATTTTACATTAATACATACATAGTTACATGATGCATTACAGTGGGCAATGAAACTGCATTCAACTAATTGTCAAAGTGTTTCTTTAACTTACACTGAGTTAGACGAAAGTGAAAATCTTGAATTGTTTCTCCATGCTCATTCGCTGATGGCAAAATAAGGGCAAAGGGCCTTTTTCTGGACCTTGAACCAGGTCGAAGCAATGTCATGGTCAGGGACTTAGACCCCTGCCCACTAGGATTCCTCAGTTTGGTGCATATGTTAGTGATCATTAATGTGGCAGACATGTGGCTGTCACTAGTGGCTAATAGCTCAGAAAAAAGAAATTAACTTAAAGTGCCAGCATCATATATAATACAGTAAATGTACATATATATATATACATATATATATATATACACATGTATGTATACAGACACACACACACACGTATACATGTGCTGAATTATACATGACAGTACTTGTCAACAAGGCCTGTTCAGTTATTCAGCCAGCTGACTCAGAGCTGGTAGCCCTAGCTGTCATGTTTCTGTTCGGTGCTGATGATTCGTAATGAAGAGACAAACCTTTGCTTCCACCAGATGCAGCCTGCCTCTGCGGTGCCTGTGGACTGGTGTTGCTTTAATGTCACAGTTAGTCTGACCTACTGTTGTGATGGTCAGTAAAGGAGCAGCCACTGAGTCAGTTACATCTGCCAGCCACCGGGCTGCAGGAATAAAAAGGCTGGAGGTAGAAAGGGCGATGCACAGCGGGAGTCTGCTCCATCTATTCCCCCTCCCTCTTCCCACATGCCCTGATGTCAGGCTCTCATCTGTTGCTATGGATGGTTGCATGGTCGGCTCATTTGCCATCGATTCTGTCTGTCCCTGAACCTCCCTAAAGCTGGGATTATATACTGTAGTCATGCCTGCCAGTTCTCCTGCCTCAATTTTCTGCAAGAAAAGCTGTATAAGTGGATACGTATGAGAGTGTAGTGTTCATACTCTGAGTGATCCGCCGTGGACAGTGTGTTTGTTTGTTTGTGTGTGTGTGTGCGTGTGTGTGTGTGTGTGTGTGTGTGTGTCCTTGGCAAGCCAGGCTGGGAGGAAGTTACATGCAGCATGCCAGGCCTTCTGAGTCTTCTCCTAGGTGGCGGAAGCAGCATTTGGGTTAGTGGTCTGTCGTCCATATGCCTTCCACCTGCCTGAACTAACAGATGACCATCTGGGTGAGATTAGCATTTCCTGCGCCCAGGATTACACCTGAAATGGAACACAAACAAATGCATATATAATGGATGTCCATACACCACTCAAAAGCTCGGTTTTAAGAAGACTGAGCTCTCTCCTGTCCTCCTGTCCATGACAGGGGTTACATCCATTCCTAACCCAGAAATGCAGGTTGTGGTCTAGGATCTTGTCTCCATGTCTCTAGACCACTGTAACCCATTCCTGGCAGTGCCATCTGACCTCTGCAGCTCAACCAGGAGGCAACAACTTCCATCTTAATGAAGACCAGTATCACAGCAGTTCGTGAAATATTCACAAATTTTAATTTATAGATTTGCCTACATGGGCACTTGTAGGATAAATGTAGGACAAAGAGTATATAATATTGTTTATCAAGTTTAACGCTCAAATGCATCTTTCGCTCCAGTTTCTTGGAGATTATTGAGCACGCTCAGGTATTGATCGTCCCATTAATAATACAATACAATTATCCAGCTATCGATTATCAACATAATAACACTACAATAACAGTTTATGGGTGTTCACTTGTATACCCACGTATTGACATTTCCAGCCTTTCCAGCACTCCCCAGTTTGTTGGCCTGGTGTGTAAATCAGACAAATGAGAATGCACACTAGCATCAACAAAACCCAAATAGCAGCTACAATGATCCTCCCAGTTGACTGAACAGAAGCCGAACTGACCTCAGTCTTTGTAAACACAGTGAAACAGGTCAGAACAAGGCCACCAAACAGTTCTGGCACAGAGAAGGGCGAGAGGCAGGGAGAAACGAGGCTCTGGCATGTTGTTGAGCTCAGTCCTGAGGGACTGCTGTCTGGCTGGGTGAGTGCTGACCTGTTAGAGTCAGGATTGGGTTGGCCATACGAGAAGGGATCAGAAATCATGAATAAATGAGCAGGACCGTTGGCACCAGGCCCGTGCTGCTCACAGACACTCAGCACCCAGAGAGGATTAGGGTCTGGTTTTCATAAAACCCACTGGACTCATCATTCACCTTGAACATTCATCATGCACTTCATTTAAATAGGGTTCTGACTATTCCTGATTTTTTGCATAATGGAATAATCCATCAATATTATTTTGCTGATTGTCTAAATAAAGTGTGACAACGTGTCTCTGGGCTCATTTTGGTAGATAAAATGTCAATTCAAAGCTGGCGTATGAGTTTTTTTTCCACTGCCTTCAACCTGATGTGGTGGACACATATTCAATAGAAGTTGATGCAAACACATTTTGGATTTTAAAATCTGTAACATTGTTTACTTTTTGTGAATATATGTATTATGTAAAGAGAAATGTAAAAAACAATTATTTCTTATTTGTACTTTCTTAATAATTGCTGTACGAGCTATAATATTCTTGAAATAAAAATAGTTAACACACTATACATTACCCACAGCAGTAATGGAAAAGAATCAATCAATCAAAAGACTTAAACCATTGAGATTAACAGTGATAATCGTTCATCATCATCATGAAGCAGTTGACTTTCAGCATTGGTTGCACTGACCTCATTCTCTCTGTATTCTCATTTAATATACTCAATGTGAGGAAACCCGGCAACACCAAACTCATATAATAAACAAACAAAACACAAACTATAGTAAACTCTTTGTGTTGTACTGAGTGTATGGGACCCAACTGAGTTGGTAGCAATGGGCATCCTTGGTGTTTACCCAGCAGTCTCTCTGCTTTCCAGTCTACAGTTTCCTGTCACTTTATCTTTCCTTTACGACAATGTATCTGTAACATAAAGATCCTCTCAAATCAGATTATCCAGGCTGACAAGAAACCCTCTTTGTTTCCTGAAATGAGGTCACACAACTGCAGCAGAGAAATCGCTCAACAGAAAAGCTTTTGAGATGTCATCTTCTAATCAGAAAATGCTTTTCTCATTGGAAATACCACGGTGCTCTGGCTCTAAATAGATCATGAGGCTCTGCCTGCTCACTGTGTGAACATTCAGCATAAGTAGCTTATTCCCTGGCTGCAATTGCTATTTCTTAAATTTCCAATATCTGGTAAATAACCAGCAGTTTTTGTTGCCGTGGGTAGCCCCTGTGGGACGTTGAATGACTGGGAGGATACAGTGATATGAAAATACAGACAGAGAGCAGTGTATCTGAGTCAGAGAGGCCCTGTGTCATCTCCTTCCAATGTGGCCATGAAGCACTACGCTCTACGCCATCACATTCATGACTCCTCCAGGTGGCCTTTTCTATAATCTCCAATATTCACGTTGGATTGGTGGCCAGAAAATCATTGCCACAGAGAGACATATGGTAACAATTTTCAAGGCAAAGGAAGAAAAGAGAAAAATGGTGATGAAAAAGTGATGCTGACAGCGAGGAAATCACTGTACAGGGTGTATTTACATCTATACAGATTACACAGGCCAATCCTTTAGCCAATCCATGCCTGTGGATTATTACACTGTGGAGATACAAGGAAGGAAAAGCTTCAGTCTCTTCAGTGGTTTAAGTCATATGATTGATCATTGTTCCTTGATGTTCAGTTGTAACATTCAGTCTATCATTAGAAAAGTAAAGCAACATCTGATAAATGGTACATTTCATTAATTGCTGTGTGTCATTAATTAATGTTTCCAAGCAAAGTAGCTACCTGTTCTCTCTAATCATGAAAATTATTCAAATATTGGTCTGAAAAGAGAGGGGTTAATATTAGCTGGCTGCAGAAGCTCATATATACAATTTAGTAAAAAGCACAGATTAAATCACCATGTGCTTGTTTTGTCTTTTCTTAGTAGAGAATTTGTTGTATGCCTTTATACTGGAGTTATTTCCAGTCCTTTTCTTTACTGAATGATGTTAAACTACCAACGGAGCTCAGAGCTCAAGCTGGGGAACAATATCCATTCAAAATAAGAGCCTGTCTCAAATATGAAGTTCTCCAGAATTAATGCCTGCTTCTAACATTTACTTTTGACCCTTCCATCCCTCACCTTCTGCCCACTGTGCACTGTGTGTCACTTCAAAGACAGTGCACACAAAAGACTATGTATGGCCACTTATCTATACACTATGACCAGAAAACAACTTGTACTCATTAGTTGTTGGTTTACTAATGTGCTGCAGATTCATAAACAGATTTGTAATTGATTGAATAAACATTAAATTATTGAGGACCAGTCAACAGAATACACAATCCCAGTCCTCTTTACCATTTCTGGGTATTCCAGCTTCTGCTAAAAAACTGATCTGGTGTCTGGGATATCAGAAAACAATTACTAGAGGACATAAACTAAAAGATGCAGCCACCACTAGGATTTGCATGTTTCCTGATGACACCTCCTGAGAGGTGTGTATCCCAAAAAAAGAGGAGGGTATGTATGGGTCTTTGCAGTGTGTGCTAACAGTATGTGAGAAAAGCGAGAGGTGTAGAGAAGTAGACGGGGCTGGATTCACGTGCAGAGCAGGAAGTGAGGAGGAAGAAGAAAGAGTGAAGTGTGTTTTTTTGGCATTGCACAGATCGCCCCTTCCTCTCTGTTAGTCTGCCTATCAGAGGGTTACTGTGTCGCTGGTGAGCTGCAGCTGACCTGCTGCCACTCACTGCCCTTGAGCCAATTAGAGGCTCCACTAACCCAATGGTGTTCCCTTCACGCCCTCCCCCCTGGACTCTGCTTCCTGCATGCTGAGCGCCTGAGCCTGAAAGGGAGGATGGTTTTACTTTGGTTTGTTTGTATCTCCAGTTCCATGTACCTTAATTAATTTAATAGAAAACAGGTACATTGAATCAAAAGCCAATCCTGTTTGCTTTGGCATAGCAGGTGTGTCTTGGGGTGTCTGTTGTTATGTTGTTCCCGCTCCCTAATGAATGGAGCTCTGTCCTGCTACTGGCCAATCAGCCAGCTGATCCCCTGCACCGACTCATTATGCACACACACACGCACGCACAAACACACACACTGGCTTGTTTAATAAAACCTGGCACTGGGGCATATTGGTATTTTTAGCCACTCTTTCTATCAGTGCGTTGGGAGGATTGGTTAGTGAATATCGACTGCCCTCAGGAGCCAGAGTGCAGGCCCTGGAATAATGTTATATCCGTCTTAAGCGTTTGACAGTATTGCCCTTTTTTCAACCAACATTTCATTTTTATCAGTGACATACAGCATATTTGCTGTCACGGTCCTAATGTGTCCATCCTCCTTTGTTGTTTGACATAATTAATGCCTCCCTCTCCAGAGATTCATACCACCCAACCAGGCACTTGAGGGAAACAGATAACAGTGGTACCAGTGTTACCACTTTTAGCTTATTAATTACCTCTTACAGACATCGTCCTGGGAGATAATCAAACAGAAACAGATGTCATTCCAAAATGTTCAATTCACTAAACCGATGGCGTCGCTTTGGCTTTCGTTCACTTTCACTGCAGAGAGAACCGGGCCTCAACAATTTACCATGATAGATAGTCTGACTTTGACTAATGCGCAGAACCCAGCCTTTTCCTGGTAGGCTTTCAATGTGAGGTCTGCTGAACATGTTGCATTGACATTAGCTACAGCACAGTAGCACTGTCACAATTAATGAATGACAAGAATATATATTTGTTTAAAAAAAGAGATGATTCTTTTCTTTCATAAAGTTATTTGTTAAAGAGAAGCAGCATTGTGATTGCATTGTCATATTGGAGTGCAGCAAAACTCGGTGCACATGAAAACGAGGCAAAGATCTATTTTTATTATATTGTATTGGTGATCTGGGAGTTTCCCACTCAAATATCAGTCTGAAAAGCCCCCAGTTAGTTTGGCTCTAGTAGATCCAACCAAACAAGCAGCGAGACCGTCTTTAATCAGTCTGACCCCATGTTTTGATGTCATTGGCCTGATTTTAATTATCTTCTTTTTTATGGTTGCTCATAACAGTCTTGACTGAAGCAGGCAAACCCTCGGATGTGTCCAGTTCACAGGCCCCTGGATTTTTAGACTGAATTTGCAGAGTTCATCCACTTAAGCGTTGCATCATATTTCATGCTGCTAATGGTGTAGCTGCAAAAATGCTTACAGTTTCCCGGTTGAAAGGCTTGGTCATTAGGCTTACGTTATACCACATATAACGTGAGCTTAATGACCAAGTGTTATGTGGGAGTGCCAGCTCAAAGCCGGAGCTTGTTATCGTTATTTTGCTCACACAGATGCATTGTGTAATTGAACTGCTTGCTGCATAGCTGTTGACGTGAGACAAACCCTGAAAAGAGGACGGAGGAGCCCAGGGGACCGGAGCAGCAGAAAAGGCTTTGAAGTGAAGCTAATGGTGGAGGAAGAAATCAACCTACATACTGTACTGTACAGCACAGCCAGGAGCACGTGTGAATGCTATTCATGGCACGCTGCTGTGTGTGGGCCCGCGCTCTGCATCTGGTCTTCTGACTGTACCACACGAGCACAGAAATGATCAAATCCATATTGATATTTCATGTACACTCATTTATTCATCACTGGAGCAGGAGTGTGTTGGTTTACTAGTTTTAAATCAGGACAGGATAATATGAGTTCACGCTAAAACTACAGAATACCTTTAGGGGCTGTTGAATGATTTGTACACTGTCAGGCAGGCTCTCAGCCAAATAGCATACATTTTCAAATGGTAACCAGGACCTGATCAACTTCAATGTAGAGAGAACCAGGCTGTTATTCAGAGCTAATTTATACAAGACAGATGAGACAGACATGTATTTAATTCTCCTTGTTTTTAGGTTAATGCAAACTCAAAACTTTCCATTTTTGTTTTTATAAAGCAAGTGAGTTTTCACCCTTGAGCTTGTTGTTGGTGGTAGTGCTGTCCTTTCTCTAACATGAACACCGTCTTCAGTCGGGAAGTGAGTCGGCCAAAAAGGTTAAGTTTAATGGGGGTAATCCTTCCATTTCCTGATAAGCGTTTGATGCTAATATCAAAGTCTTGAGGGTGACTGCTGATTTCTTACAGCAGAACAATTATGAGCGTGCTGTTACAGTGAGATACCTCTGGTACTTGGAACATATTATTCAGTTCTTATTCCTGTTGTCCTTACACCCAGTAATGTAAAAAAGAGCAATAAGTGGGTTTTTTTTATATATTTTAATGTCATTTAAAATTAACATCATACAGTAAACCATTAACTACCAAACACAGTCGTGTTATATAAGTGGCATACAGTAGTCTCCCCTGATATAATCCTGTCATATGCTACAATGCTGTTTAAAAACCAGACTCACTATTATTAATATGAGTTATTAAGAATTAAAACGTGAACATATAGGAGAACAAATAACACAAGGATCCATTGAAACGTGGTTACCATCCTGATGAGAAATGTGCAATCCAGTTATTCTCCATGAGCCCCTCTTCCTTATCTCTAAATAAGACATTATCCGATTCATGTAAATACATCCTGACTCATTTTTTTACACATATGGAATATAAATTTGTTTTTTATTCATTGTTTGTAATGCAGTATCCATTACCCATGCAGTGCATGTATGGCTGTATTTCTCAGGCTTAAAAATAAAGATTAATGTTCTCACTTCTGTACAATTCTGCAAAACATTAATTCATGTCCTCGATAGATATTAATATATTTATATTAATATACCAATACACTGATGTTATATTTACTTGAGCACATTACACAAGTTCACTGTGTCAAAGGGATTGTAAAATATTTAGCAGAGCCGAGTGAGCATGCAGAGACGATTTTCATGGATGATGCTTCATCTGTCTTTATAACTCATATCTGATGGCAATATGAACTAAAATCAATGTTGAAAGGAAACATGCACAGAGCAGGAGTAACCCAAGATCTGCTTGACACTAAAGGGACTAAAATATTCAACACATAATCGTTTTATTTACGTCACAGACGTTGCTTGCATGTGCTAAGGGATCCATCCCTGCCTGTTGTCTTGATAAATTCATAACGCGCACGGTGTTACCGCATCCAAGCATCCCATCAACCCAGCAGCTATGTCACGCTCGCTACTTCATTCAAGAATTTCCAGCTGCTTCTGCTCTTGATTGTCTTCAGACATACTCAAGAATCCTAATTATGACGCGCCGTGTCAGTTGGTACAGAAATAAATGGTTTAGATGTTTTGCAATCACCACAAACCTGCGGGCAGATTATCATAAATCTGGATTTTGTTCTGATCATGTATACAGTGAGATGAATACCTGCATCATGTGAGTCATCATAATGCAAGTCATTCCATCTTTTTTCAGCCAGTGTTTATTATTTATCTTCATTTGTTCCCGTGATCGTATTACAACTCGATTATTTGAACACCCGTTTTTATATAAGAATTACGGTGTGTTACTGGCTGCCATTCATCCAGCGTGTGGTAACTGTGACATTGCCATTGTTTTGCTCTCAGTTCAGCATGGAACTGTCTGGCAGGACTGGTGTTGTATCTTTGGCCCACATTTGGTGTCCAGCGGCACAGTCATTTCAGTATTTTCACTATCAGTGAGGACGGTCCCAGGGATTAGTCCCCCCCCCCCCCCCCTCATGCCATGTGACCAGGCCTGAGTTGGCTGCCAGCCTCCTGGATTGGCCCAAATCAGCGCAGTGTGTTTAATTCTGTAAATGAAGGATCAGAGCGGCATAATTACAGACTGCATGTTGATATCTGATATAGTTTCGGCTGGGGTGCCTACTGACTCACGTAGAACACACATAAATGATAAAGCATTTCTGTCTTATGTCAGAAATGGATTCAGTTTGGATGCTCATAAAATCATGGTGTTAGCAAGTGTTTAAAAATGCTTTTTTAAAGGATTATGTGGCTGTTAATCACCACTCCACTTATCACTGCATTGTTAATACACAATCCTTAATGAAAGTATATGAGAATTCACCCTCATAACAGGTGAATAAGGACTTATTTACGACCTGAAATGCATGGTGTGTAAAGTAAGTAGAATTTGGACGCAGCTTGAGTTTAACTTGTGAGCCTTGCTTCGGGACTTTGGCCTGATCTGTCTTGACCTGGAACAGTGAAAACAGTGACCTTGTCTGGCCTCTGTTTTTCTACTGATGACTAATTCAAAGTCTTCCTGAACCCAGGTGTAGGATGTGAGCCAGACTCTAAAAAAACAAATCTGTTGACAGTTGTGTAGGTAGCCTGTAAGTCTAAATAGAACTGCAGAAATGTTTCTTTCTACCAGTCAACATTACACAAACTAAAACTCTGAGCCTTCAGTGAGACTTGTGATCCTTTTTCTTCTTCAGTTTGTCTTTAATGTAAGTCAGCCCATTTTCTTTCACTGGTTAAACTCATTCTTGTAACCTCTGCGGGGGCTTGGCTCTCAGGGTGACAAGGGAGGTAAACTGATCTGAAGGACACACAGCACTAATGCAGCTCGATGCATTAAACATGGCCCAGCAGGCTTCCATTAGAAGCACGCAAACTGTACCGCCACGACAGGGATGTCGTCCTCCAGCGGGGCCTTTCTGGTGCCGCCTCTGTACAGCCGGTGACAGTGGGTGGGTGAGACAGTCACAGGTACACAGCAAGGTGACACTCTGGACCCCTGACTGCAGCAGGAAAGAGGGAATAGCTTTGTTTTTCATTTCACAGACAGTCCACAGTCTGTAGAAGCTGTTTTGGTCAACTGATTCTCATGCAGCTCTGCTTTTCTAAACTGCTCCTACACCTGAGGGAGTTTGAATTTAATTTACTGTGTGGAGCCTGAAATCCAGATACTTGGGTCTGTAAAGAACCCTTAAAGAAGAACGTAACACCATGGCCAGCAGGGGTGTGCTTTGTGTCACCTGTAACCACACACAGCAATGATGTCACAGCACACCTGAACATCAGGACTTTCACGGTGTCTGAAGGGCTACTCTTTAACTATTCACCCATGTTCTCTGCAAAGTGGCTTTGATTCCACAGCATTTGCTGTCATGTGAAATTCATATACGTAACATTGCCTGGTTACACATGGCAGAGGTTGAGCTTTACCTTGTCAGATTAATTCATTAAGTGGCTACTGTAGTAATGTTAATGTTAACCTTTCCAACTGTAACTCTTTGTATTGTTAGCTCAGTGTGGGACCCTCTGTAAAGGACTCGCTACAGCTCTCCCACTTCACTCCTCCATAAGTCATCCTGACCCTTGTGCTTAATGTGCAAAGTTATGGTTTTGTCAGCAAGCTAACAAAGAGTGCGACATAGACCAGGTACTTGGAGCAACTGGAAATGTATTTTACATATCTTTATTCATTTTTATGTAAATCAGAGCTGACCCACGACTGTGTGTCTTTTCTCAGCATCTTCCTCTTTTGCTCATTCTGTCACCTTTTAACAAATGTTAGCAAATGGTAAGTGTAGCCTGAGTGGTTTGGAGGAGATGTGTGAAGGTAATGTCACGTCTGTGACATTGTTTCGCTCAAACACACATCTCTACCTGATACATATTTTAAGGGAACATTTATTATAAGATTAAAAGAGCCTAGCAAAAGCCTAACAAAAACTAAATTCAGTGTCTGAACTTGTTGCCTTGTTTCTGTGGCGAAGGTCTTCCATACAGTGCTTCTATACCAAAGGTCATCTCCTCTCTTCAGATGTACTGGATTGATTTCCTTTTGTGTTCCATTACATTGTATCAGCGTCATTGGAAAGTTGATTTAAATTCAGCACATTCGCTCTCACCCTGTGTGTTTTATTGTTGCATTACATGTTGTCCCTGCTCTTTGCGGAACAGAAGAAGGAGAAGATCCAGCCTGGTTTTTTGGAGCAGATTAACACATCAGATTGTGGTATTTTCAAACTGACTGTGGTGAAATTAGTCCTCACTGATTAAATCTCCCTGCGTTAAAGTCATCCCAGCAGTCTGAGAGGAAAAAAGCACAACCTAATGAATAATTGTGTCATATATCCTATGGCTATGTTGATTACAAATTACTTAAGTGCTCCCGAAGACATGCAGTGTGTTTTATTAATGACTAACAGAGTCAGTAGGAAGTAGTCACTGTTAATGTGCTTAAGCAGGCCTTTGAATCAATTGTGAATCACGAGAAGTGATGACATGCAGGAAACTCGACTCAGCATTTCCCGGCCTCTTCCTATACTTTCCATCTAAAATATTTAGATTTTTTATTTGTACCAATGATCCCTGTGTGCAGCTAAGCACTTTCAGCCCTGTTTGTATACTCTCCAATGGAATATTTATGACTTATATTTGCTTAAAAATTAAGTGCAGCCTCCCTGAATTGAACCCAGATTTAACAAAAAATGCCAAGGCTGCAGGGAGACAGCAGGGGAATATAAATCACCTCCCGACCTCCCGGTTAAAATATTGCTAGCGTTCCCATTGGATCATTTTGCCCACTGTGATATAATTTTCATCTTATTAACATTAATAAGAACTTTTGAGCCTCTCGGAGCTGCAGAAATGCCAGTGGTCATAATATTTTTAAGAACACAACAGTTTTCTTTGGGCATAACAAATTTCTACACTCTCGCAGCCTAATTACAGCCTCTTACTGATCTGTCTCTTGTGTGGAGCAGCATCTACTATCTAAGTGTGTAGCCTCACTACCAACTCAATGGGCATGCTACATCATTGTGTTATACATTTAGTACACGTTCTCACTCAAGGTGTCCAGAATACATAAAAGAGACATAGAAGTAACTTTGTATGACTTCCTCACCACATCCTATCTGCTGTAATCTTGATCACATTAAAAAGCTTTGGGATGCAGCTGAAGCACGCTGATTTCTTGTTAATGGTTAGGCCTCACAACACACTTTTATAGTGGTTTTCTGATCATGTTGCAATACAATTTGGAGCTCTGTAGACTTTGTGTCATCACTAACACCTAAAAATTACAATCCATGTACAAAAACTGAGTACTGATTACTACTTCTGTTGTATACTGGATGTTGCTTTAAATTCAGATTCGGCTTCACAACTTTTTGTGTCACAACAATGCTCAACAACAAAGTATACTGTTACTGGTGCAGTATTCAGTATCAGCTGATGATGGCTCACAGAGTCAGAGCATCTGTCACAGGCTCCTATTTAGTTGAAAAAAGATACATTTTGGAAACCACCCAGTGACAACTGATTGATCCCACCAGCTCTGAGTGGGATCAGCCAGACATCTGCGATGGAGTGGGGGGTGGGTTTGGATCATGACATGACAAGATGCCTCATGAAACCCTGCTGTTTAATGTAAGCATGATTCTCTAACTCCCTCTGTCTATTAGAGATAGAGTTATACTTAGAAATCATAATTCTCACTCTATGATTGTTGTTAAAAATTCTTTTGTGGTATGAGTTTGTAGTATTTTTTTGACAATTTATGTATTCTTCAGATGTTCAGAATGAAATCACTCGTGATTACAGCAGCGGTTTTGGTTTTTAATAGAGATGAATGCTTCCTAGTAGCTGATCCTGCATTGTGTTTGCATTTTCAACAACAAACACGTTGTTCTAAATGATATCTCAGGACAATATAAAGTGAAAAACAAAATCTAGATGAAATGACTTTTAACCCAATTTTTCAGCCATAGTTTGAACACAGTCAGCAGTACCTGAGTTGTATCTGAAGGCATTGAGTTCAGGCTCACAGCACCAGCATCAGCCCTCACTGATAAGGAAAGGTGCAAGTTTGACTCCTGAAAGGTGAAACGCAGGGCAACAGTACTGCAAGGCCCTCACACTGTTTCTCATTATGCCTACCTCTTTGAGCGCACAGTGACAGCTAAAGGTGACTCTGACTTTGCGCAAGAAAAGTGATCGGTGCAAAAAGAAGATTTTGAAAAGTGAGGAGGACCCCCGCTGCCCCATCCTCAGTGGAAATGATACCATTGACCATTCAGTGCATGCGTGGTTAAGCTGACTGATGCTAAGCTTGATCCCAGCTTCCTATGATGTTGTAAAGACATCAGCAAGAACCCCCAAGATCAAGGCAGCTGCAATTTTCAGAGCCAGATGCTGCAGTTGCCCTCCGCTGACTGACAAACCAAAAGTGCATGATGGGAAACGCCTGGCTTCCCTTTAATCTAAATGCTCATTGGCAGAGAAACATTACCTTAAAGCCTGACAATAAAACTTCTGTATAAATAATAAGATAAATGAAAACTGAAAATAGCCTTGGGTCTCCTGCAGCTCTTCAGTTATTACATATATTAAGCTGTGTAAGTCATATTGCTTTTCAACTTTTTGGAACAGATCATTAGTACAGTAAGACTTTTGTGGTGCCGTCCCTGTCTTTAGCCAGGTCAATTGCATTTTTATAGCAGCAAAAAGATATTATTCTTAAATAACTGGTTCTGTGGAAATTTGTTGGTTTGACATCCATTACACTGCAATGACTTCAACCTCAAGCCTCAGTGTAAAGAGTGGCACAGTACATAGAGATGATGCTGTGGTACTTTCACACAGGAGACTGGGCAGAGTGTCCTTTGTGAAACCAAGCATCCCTGTTGCTGTATATATATGAATATATACTTCTCTTATTTCCTCTTTTCAAACACAGTTCAGCAACACATCCTCTTGGTTGGTTTTACAAATCCCATATATCACATGCATCGAACCATGCCTTTGGAACGGGACTTTGTCCTTCTGTGAGTATGAAAATCAACAAGAAATGAAAGTTGTGTTCCATCACAGCGGGCCTGTCTATTTTTATTTGGAAATCGTGTTGTTGTTCATAGCGCCGCTGTTCAAATATTAATAGTTGTGAGAATTTCTTTTTTTCATGTTGGTGCAATGAGTTGTCTGTGGGCAGCACAAACACAAGGGGAAAGACGTCTGCTAAAATGATCTCAAAAGTGGTGCTGTCAGAAAATGCAAAAAAAAAAAAAATGTAAAAAAAATGGTTACAGAGGAAGAATAATGATGAGAATGAAACTCATTTTAATTAATAACAAAAATAATAGACTAACTTATCTTTTCCTTAGTGTCCGGTTGTAGAAAGTAAGTTAAAACACACAGACATATGGAGCGGTACTAAAGGAAATCAATTATTGTCTTCAGAGATCCCTTTAATGAGTATACGCACAGTCTGTTTTGTTTATTTATGCACACAGCTTTTTAAATAACTCAATAGATGCATATATCATCTCAGAATAACAGATCAGTAGACCTCTGCCCACTTATTGCGGAAACTCTGGCTGCAGAAAGCAGGTCATAATATAAATAGGATTTAACACCATCCTCTGTACTTCTATGTGCTTTAAATTAGTCTCTCTTTGTGTGTGTGTGTGTGTGTGTGTGTGTGTGTGTGTGTGTGTGTGTGGTGTGGATCAAAGATTTTGGACATCAATGGAGCTGTGGATGCACAATTAATATATTAATGGGATGCATTGCATGCATGATATTGATGAGATTTGAAGTTTGAATTTGAATTTGTGGTTTCACAGGGGAAGTTCAGCAGCTTTGCGTTACACTTGTATAAAGTTCAGGGACTCCCAAGAGCCAGAATAAACAAAGTGCAGCAGTGCTGAGATATCTTGACTTTAAGTCCAGGGCATGGATTGTGTAGGTAACCCAGTCTTTTCAAACTCCCCAAAGCTAACCCACTGACATCAAGGTGGGGCTTTGACTTTGTGCCTTAGAGAGCAAATCTTAAGTACAGATAATGTGACACAAATGTTTGGTTTGGCGGAATGCTCCTTTAACAACCAGTATGGCACTGAACTGTAATTAAACAAACTGCTCTACATCATAGTTTAACTATGCCGACCCAGTAACTGCTGAAAAACTCACACACTAACATGAAAGCAGCCTACTAATACTGCACACACTCCATACTGTATATCTGCCTAGTGTTTGTGGCCTGCTGTGCTCTTCAAATAATTAGAGAAACAGTTGAAATTATTCTCAGATACGTTGCAGACACTGCTCCTCATGAAGGTAGTGTAAGGAAGTGACAGAAACCTGAGGGCAGATTTAATCACTGATTTGCGTCTCTTCTTTAAGCCCCTTTTCCATCTAAAATTAGAATCTTAAGTTGAGACCCTCATCTGTCGGAGGCTGGCTCTTAGAGTCAGGAGGGAGTTAATAAAGCATCAGGAGGTGCGAGCTTGGCCATTTATCTGGTCTACAAGGACTGACAAGCAGTTTTTTCCCAAACGCCATGCGGGTGGCAAACCAACTACTGCTGCCATCAGTCATTCTTAGAGAACGCTGCTGCTTTTTAGAATTAAAGTTACAACTGTGCCTATGTGCTCTCATCTCTTGACCCACTTAAATATACATACCTATGCCAGATCTGCACCTATATCTATATCTATATTATCTATCATAAAAAGTGCTTGGAGTGGTCAAACGGCCAGAAAGGTTTTTTATAGAACATTCTGGGCAGACCAGCTGTTCCATTTTGCTCCATTAACTGAGTGGATGTTGTTTCCACAACACAACATATGTGCTTTAGGTTAAAATAAAAACTCTTGCATTAATATCACCAGCATTCGCAGCCAGACCTGAGCTGAGGATGAAGTCCTTTGATACAAATACCAGTGTTAAGACCCTTTCCTGATGCATTCCCCTGCTATGTAAGCGCTCACGGTGAAACTATGTTCTGTTATTCTGGAAAATATACGTCCCGAGTTAATAATGCATCACTCAGACTTCCACTGAAGAGACAACAACATCAGATATGGAGCGATGGCGAGACCATACCCTCCCTCAGATTAATACATGAAAGAACCTGAGACGCCGTGTTCATCACACTTCTACATTGTGTTTGTTCGTCTGAGGCTGAACTAGAGCTCATTAAGTCATCTTCTTCTTCTGCTATAGATTAATTTGTGCTGAACATTTTGAATATTAGACATTTGGCTGCATCGTCACTGGGATTTCAAACAGTCTGGCAACAGAATTTGAAATTGGCCTACTATTTTATTGGTTGACACCTAATATCAGACAGAACAGAGAAAATATATACTTAAAGATTTTTCCTTTTTCCCAAAGGTACTTTTGTTCTGCCTGTAGTGTTTAGAGAAACTTCCAATTGGCCAGCAGGTTTCTAGCTGTCTAACTGAATTCATTCACAGCTAGTGAGAAGTCTAAATCATGTTGTAAAAACACAATATAAGCTACTGCTATGAAATTCTTTCAAATGTCTCTGTCTTGCAGACTGATGTGCAAGTTTGTGCACTGCATTTTGCACTGCCATGCCAAATTTCATGTTCTAATCACCTTTATCGGACCACACAGGCCTCTGCTCTGAAAAATGAGAGCAGTGTGGAGAGGCAGACAGTAACCTGTGCTGGGTGGGATTCTAACCCAATTTGGTGTGAAAGCACAGGCGCACCGTCTCTGATGATGAGTGCTTCTCCGGGTGGATTTGGGAGACAAGAGAGGATGGATGATGAGGGAGCGAACCAGCAGGCTGCTGTAAAATCAGCAATTAGTGTGCGTGTGTGTGTGAAAGAGAGAGAGAGAGAGAGAAAGAGAGCATACATGTGCATGCTCATTCAACATGTATGTGTGGGTGAGCTCACCCCACGACATTGTATATTCTCCATATTTTCCACCTTAGTTAAATTTCACTCCCTCCCATCCAGATTCTTGCAGGAGAGCGGAGTGTGATGACTCATTCTCATAGCTGGCGGAAGCGATTAAAAAATAAATACACAGTTTGGGTGCTCTGTGACTCAGGGGGCTAAAACGCATTAACTTGTGAGGTTGGAGAAACGTGGAGTTGCAGGTTTCGAGGCCGGCTCTGTGTCTTTTTCATTTTCCCATGCCAGGTGGATCAAGGTAACGACTAAGAGGAGCTTGATAAGATAAAGAGGCATTATAGTGAGTGGCTTGTGCAAAAAGTGTATAATAAAAAGATGAATAACATGTTCCCAGATATTAGTTATTGCTCTGAATAATATTCATGGCTACAGCAAAAATGATCTTGAGGCACGGGGTGAACATATGGCTAGGTGATACAGACTATATTAAATATCATAATATTTTTGACAAATTACCTTTCAAAAAAATCAATATTGTGAAGTTAATGTAGAAAGTGCAGCCACAATATAATATATCAATATATTGGCGTGCCTGAACATTTTCATGCACAGAATGTGCAGCGCTTTTACAGAGACCATGCAATAAAATCACAAATCAGGCTCAGTTAGTGGGCTTTAATGGGAGTCTGTCTTGCAGGGTCCCTGTGAACACACCACAGAGGAAGCAGTGCATGAAATATATGCAGCTGGATTCTCCCATGAGCCTCCTGCATACAGTCTCTGCCATGGTGGTGGATATGGACATATTCAGGTCTTTGTATCACAGCGCTGCTCTTAGGGTGCCTGCGAGGATGCAGAGCACTGTGTTTGTGTGTAGGTGTGTGTGTGTGTGTGTGTGTGTGTGTGTGTGTGCGTGTGGCGGTCCCTGGATTTAGCCCTGCTAATCAGATCAACTTGGCATGAAAGACAAATAGGCCTCAGGCAT
Organism: Datnioides undecimradiatus; assembly: GCA_008933995.1. NCBI lineage: Eukaryota > Metazoa > Chordata > Actinopteri > Lobotiformes > Datnioididae > Datnioides > Datnioides undecimradiatus. The sequence continues at coordinate 2,279,658 of WARS01000033.1, read as the reverse complement.
TAGTGTGCTCAACCTATTTAATTGCAGCATTCTCACTCTAACAGGTCACCACTTAGTGTAGAACCTGAACACACTTTTGGAAGAGCCACATGCTTACCTGGGAACAGCCACTTCATTCCGTATTCAATGGTTTGGTGTAGTTGTTATTGTTCCACAATGAGCCATAAACCTTTTTGCAGCTTCCACATAGCACTAATACCACGTAGCTACTTCCTTACTCTAATAGTGCAGTGGTTGCCAGGTACCACAGGACTCAATGAGGTGCCTCTAATTAAACTGGCTCAGTAGAACACTGGCTTCAAACAACAGATTCAGCCAATTCACAAAAAGTACCCAGTCATGCAGATATATTTAATTTTATATGTCTGAGATATTGGTCTCTGATATTTCTGCCTCAGGCACAGTGTTTTGGAGATGAATGATGTTTCATTTATGGTACTGAGGATGCTAAAGGTGTCACTTGAGCTGCACTTGGGACATCCTGGCTACACCGTCTTGACTTTTTGACTTGTCGGGTGCAGGCGCCTTCTTTTTCAGTGTATTGTTGCTTTGTAGAAAAGCCAGTCCTGCTGCTATATAAAGATACTGGTGTGACTGTGGCTCAGATGCAGAGGGGTTGTCCATTTATCAGAGGATTGGCAGTTCGATCCCCAGCTCGAACAACCACTTTGGTCTGCATGCCGAAGTGTCCTTGGGGCCATATGCCTCCTCTGCTGATGGCTATTCCATCAGTGTCTGAATGGGTAAATGCTGACATGTAGTGCAAAGCTCTTTGAGGGTCAGAGGACTGAAAGGTGCTCTGTAAGTACAGTCCATTCATAGTCCATACCGTAAAAAGGTGAGTGTGGGTGCTGTGATTGGCTGTTCAGTTGCTCAAGAGCTCACTTAAGATGCTATGCATTATAAATTGTGTTGATTGTGCAGTTAGGGTAGGGTGTGTATCTCATTCTAAGATGTCTCATGATGCACGTGTAGGTTTTGCAAATTCATGTTGTATGCATACATCAAACACTATAGAAGTGTCTGTGTAATTTATGTGATTTATGTTGCAGGTGAATATTTTCATGGTTATGTATCCATATCCTGACACATTATTGGTAAAATGAATCTTTGTATCCCAAGGGTCCTGATTTCACTGGACTTTTTCACTGTAATGTCCACCGAGCGGCCTTGTTTGAAACTTAACAATGACATTATAAGGATGATAGATGAGATGTTGGATCCTGCAGGGTCACATCGCCAACAGCCCCCCCATACTCAGTGATGCTTTAGGGTTAATAGATGTGATAGTAATGGTGAATGCTATTCTGATGTTTATGTGTGTGTACTTCATGTCACCCATACCTACGTCGGTGCCCCATTTGGACAACCCCAGTCATCAAAGTCTGGACACGCCTCTAAAGGGTTTAAATGGAGGCATAGGTACAGAATGGAGGTTGTCAGTTCCCCCGCCTTCAAAAGTTACTGTGACGTGCCCTTAAGCAAGGCATTTAGGCATTTCTCTAATCACTCCACTGAAGCTCCTCAGTGATCCATTGCAGCATATTATGTATAGCTGAGTTCTTCTTCAGGTCATGATTGCATATAAAATCAATCGATTCTCCAGCGCTATATACTCCTACCTAAGACACTGTGGCAGTGCAATTGTCACGTGACTTTCCTCATGGCTACATTCTCTGGGATTTGCCATCATTTGTTTTTGCTGCAGTGACGTGATTTCACCACTGATCAAACACTCGTCTCAGTTTACTTCAAGAACATACGGTGAAAAACAAACAGTTGAGAACTGGCAGCCAAAAACATACAGACACAAGTTTTCTGGCTTTAAAAGCAGCTCTGACGTCTGTTTTTACAGTCAAAACGACCGCCTCAGTTTTACATTACTAATGCATTAACAGCAGAATTGAAGGCTCAACAGCCCATGCTGATTCCATATTAAAACATAATTTCAGTTTGATTGTCCATGCTGTCACTCCATGAAGTCATTCACTGAAGAATTGGACATTTAATGTGCTTCTATGTAGGGAGATCATTAGATTTTGTTTGTGTGTCAGACAGAACAGTTCCTTCCCCTCCTCTCTGATATAATTATAGCTATTAGGTGTCCGTCAGGGTGCACCATGCCCAATAGAATTTGACAGCTGCTGCACACTTGCAAAGTTGTTAATCACTTACCATTGTCTTTATAATGCGCTTGAAGCTGTCTTAGACTGCAGGTCATTTTTAAAGCCATAAAGCTTATATTTATCAGTGAGATTAATATTAGCAGTAATATTATTCACTACAGTTTGTAGAAGTATAAAGTCATTTCTTCAGCTGTTTTAAATAGATGCAGTGGCTAAACACCTGCAGGAATATTTGTCTGGCAGTGTAAATGTAGCATTTAGGTCTGTGTGTATGGTAACAGTAACTGGCCTGCAGGGAGTCATAGGATGGCACCTCTAGAGGAGACTCAGTAAACATACTGCTCCATGAATCTAAAGCCATATTAAGTCAATCTTTGTATCTAACAGCACAGAACACTGACTGTAAACACACACACAAAAGAAACATTTCCAGTCTTCATCAGTGCTGAAGGACGAAGGGCATTTCAGTTGACTGACAGATCACTTGTTAAAAGCATTGTGGTGAACATTTTGGCGATCTGTTTGGTGATGTGATTATGAAACCATCCAATAGACACAGAGCAATGTTAGCATTTATTTGGAGTCATGTTTCTGGACACTTGTAAGTCCAATATTAACTCTCTTAGCTCTTCTTCAGCTACCTTTGTCTACTGTTTGGTGCTGAATCATTTCTGCTGCAAGAAAAGCCAATGGAAGCACTGGGACTGAACTGAAATAGTTCAAATGCTGTCCTTAAAATGAAAACCATGAGCTTTAAGAATCTAAAAAGCTCTGCAGAGCCGACTGTAATAACAATAATAATAATAATAACACTTGGGGGGTATAGTGTATTTTTTGGTTGGAGCTGAATCTGCTAAAACAGCAGAACAACAGCCATAATATCTCCTCTGGTGCACTGTGATCTCAGATTGTAAATGAGAGTGAGGACTTGTAGGAACACTCTGTACATGTGCACACAGCCTTAAAAAAAAAACGGCACCGCTCATCTCTTGTTTGTGCTTTGTTTCGCTCCGTTGCTGCCAGTCACAAAAGTTCATTTGGGCCGTCAGGAATGATATGCATGCATCACGCTCAGATTAAAAGTTAATGTGCTCTTACCGGCTGGCTGCTTGTCAATTGAATGGCCAAAGCAGTAGGAGGCAGTGCAGCGAAAAGCTAAAAGGATCTGCTCCCTCAAGTCTGAAGCCAAGAAAAAGCTTTGTGTCTTTCCCCAAGTCAGTGCCTGATGGTGGTTCGCCCAGCAGCCAGTAATACATCATAAGTGCAAACAACCTATCAGCTACATCAACCAGTTACCAAACCATTGCTCTTCGTCACAGCTTACGGTGCAGGTTGTTGTTTTGTTTGCATGCAAATTTCCTCTCGTTAATTCTTTGCTACCAATGCATTCATTAATCATACACGAGTGTATCAGTCACTTTCAGAGGAAGAACTGGCAAGTGCTTACACACATATTTGTCTTCGTGTCAGCGCTGCACAAGAAGTTGAGTTGTGACTTCATCAGCAGCATTAATGGCATGTGCCGCTTGCTGCACAAATCGGCCACACATGTTCCAAGACAGTCATGTTGCAATGCAGCATTTTAAATGCATTGTAAAGCTCAGCTTCGCAATACCTTTATCGTACAGTCAACATGTTAGAGTTCAGTTGGGATCGACGCACGTGCCGCCCTCACTGTTCAAAATCTAATTTTTGTCCTGAACCTTTGCATTAAATGTACAAAGCAGGACACTGGCAGACCATAACTACACTGCAGCCCCAATGTGTGCCTCTCCACATCAGCTGCTGCATCGGTATTAAACCACAGTGCAGGTGAAGAGACAACGTTGGACATGAACAAGAGCTTTATTCCTTTTCTGTGGCAGTTAATATAACACATAGGGATACCCAAAACTGGGCTATATTGCGAGCTTAATTAGAAGCTGATGAACACTAATGGCAGTTGTAATCTATTGATACACCCCAGAGACACATACGAAGTGCCATCAAAATGTTTTCAGATACGACTTGAGCCATCCTCATTGACTAAAGAGCATTAAATGTTCTTGAGAACTGGCAATGTTTATGTATAACACAATGTATCATCTAACATCACCATGGGTTCCCAAGGTCAAACATAAGGCCCCACACATATATGACACTTTTAATATATATTTTGATAACAGATAACATTTTCCTCAAAAGAATCCAGCATCAAGCAAAGCTAAGTTAGTAAATGTTAAATTAACTGTTCAGGTCTAAATTGATTTAATTCATCATGGAACATCAGGTCTCTATCAGTAATACTAGATGTGATTTTAAGAAGTACTTTAACAATGAAAAGTTACAGTATATTTAATTATTGTGTTTTACTAGTATTATTGTTCCAAGCTCCATAACCAGTTTCATTACAACATCTCATTTTCTACATGTATGAGTGGCGCATGTGCATAAAGAGTAGAAGTCACATTTCTCTGTTTTTGTTTTAACTTTACTGCTTTACTCAACGTTGACACACCTAGTAGTGTAGTTTGTACATTCAACATGTTTGCATGAGTTTCCTTCACGGATGGAATATGACATAAGAAATTTTGTAATTTTTCACTTATTATTTAAAGGAGGCAAAGATTCATCAGGGTAGTTAAACATTCAACTGCGTCATGGCTGTAACTGCAGTCGCAAGTGACTCAGTGATTTGTTTCATTAACATACCTAATGATTTACATCTGGTAAACTATTTATTTGACAGAGCGGCAAACTTGCCAATCAGTTTTACTGTTGTACAATATTTCCTGTTTTATTTTGTGGTGTTTTCCTCTGCCCTTGATGCACATCATAAAAAGATGTGTTCCCCATTTAAATACATGAGCCTGGGCCAGACTGGCTGCACTTTTAAAGCAGCTTTGGAGGCTGACAGGCAGAGTAGAGATGTCATCGCCGTGGCAGCAGTGTCAACCTACCTGAGCGACTGCGGATGGCCCCGTCAGAAGGCAGCCACGTGTATCATGCTGATGTTTATTCATTTCCCAGCTGAAGGTGTATATTTAGACACCGACAAGGAGAGATGCAACAGGAACACGGGGGGGGGGGGGGGGGGCATTTTAGGTGGAAGAGGAGCATTCCCAGGATCAGCTGTCACTTAGACCTTTTATATTTCTATATCCAGTGGTTCGAAGCGTACAAGCTGCCTTTTGTGTTATACTGTGTTTTACTGGGCTAACCATACAATGATTTAATTATGTATTGCATGAATACACAGATACTGAATCATATATTGAACACGATTGATTATGTGTTGGGTTTGGACTGTTAATTGGACAAAGCAAGCAATTTGCTCAGGCTGTGTGAAGTTGTCATTTAGACGTTTCCCTTTTTTTACAATTTTAACCCTAAACTGTAAGTTTAACTTGATTATTGACTTCATGCCTGCCTGTTAGTTCAGTGTTGACCAGCTGTTGTATTTTTAGTATTCTAATGTTTTGGGGGTTTTTTGACTGACAGTTCAGTTGGTTTCACACTTCGGTAGCCTCTGAATGAAGCCCTGTGAAAATAAAGATGTGAACTGGTTTGCACATTTACAAATATATAGAGCCTTCTGAATTAACCATAGAGTGAGTGAGAGTGAGTGAGGCAAACTTATGACAGCTTGGATGTGCTAAAAATAAATCTAAAGCTTTGTAGTTAATTAAAAATATGAAGAAAGACTAATTAAATCAAAATAACAGCAGTAAGCTTCAGTGTTTGGAGCTGAAACAAAAAGAAAATGAGTGTTAATGCAAAATTTAGCCTTTGTTAATTAATTTAAATGAAAATGTATAAAGCTGATGTTTATGTTTGGTCTGTTCTTTTTACAGTGATGGCACTGTAGCTGTGCGTCTGCAACCACAACTCAGCAACTAACAGGTGAGTCAAAGGTCATTAAACTCGTTCAAACCTCTAACCAACCATCATTATGATAACATAGACCAAAAGAGCCTTAGTTGTATTTTTGAAGGTTCTAAGCGGATCATTAGTGGATCCTGGAGACTTGCATGTTGCATGAAGAATGTCATCATAAACGCTTCTAACTCTGTTAACACGTCCAGACTTCCATGTGAGCTTTGATATAAGAGCTTATGTTTGAAGCAGGATAAGTTCCACCAAAACTATCCAAAACTCCCAACGTGATGTTCTGGGTGTGATGCAGCCTCCCATGACTCAGTGAGAACAGACAGCTTGAGATGTGTGCTAGCAGTAGCCCTCTAATCCACACCAGTGATGGGCAGTGTGTGTGAGGCTTTAGCCGGACCTGATGAAGGAGAAGCTCTTACAGGCCGAGACGACCATGATCTAAGTAGGCAGCCAGCAAGGCAGCGGATTGAGGTCACGTCAGCCTATCCAGAGCCAACAAAAGTTAATGCAGCTAGCTGGCTCGTTTTGTGGACTTGTGGTGACTGGATGTGTTTTCGTACTTGGCCGTGAAACTCTTACTCTTATAAATGCTTGACAGATACACAATCTGTTTCTGGAAACATGTGAAGCAGTAACTTTCAACCATCTCAAGAAAGTTTTTAGATTTCAGCAAACATAACTTCATAAATGCATTGGAGAGCAAACTGAAGTAGAGCAGAGGACAGGGACATTTGTATTTGTGACAGTGATAGTAAATGTGCTCTGTTGGTTGACAGCCAGAAACCCATCAGGACTCATTGAGTTGCTTTGTGTTGTTGTTTATCCCTGCCAAAAGAGCCGCTGTGCAGGCTCCCTGAGCATCTGACAGCTATCAGAGACAAGAGGAGGAGGATCTACATCCTGTATTCCAGCAGAGCCCCTAGAACCAATCCTGTGATGCACCACAAGTCACCAATCCATTATTAACACTGTCTGCAAACATCAAAAGGGGTTCACTCAACCACATGTGATAGGATGTTGATTGTATTCATGAGTGCAATGACATTGGGTTTTTCATAATCAGTAGGCTGTGCGTCCCCTGGGACCAGTACCCTTTTACGCTCTGCAGTACTAACTAACTAACTGACTAATTTGAGATGCAGCTGGTTAAATGGAAATTTTAAAAAAAGAACTTTCTCCCATTATTCAGAATCAGTCTTCAACTTTTTTTTTGGTTGCACTAGCAGGTGGATTCAGTGTCAGCTGCAGGAAACATCTACACTCACAGCACCTCTTGTTTTTGAATTTGGCATCATTGTTTGGTGGAGCTGTCATGTTCCTTGAGTGGGTTCAGGGATTTGATTAAGGTCATTAACTGAGTCCGTTCATAGTGCTGTTCTGTGGGACACTGTGTTCTCCATTGGTTCACAAGAAATTCTTCATAGCTTTGGTGCTGATTCCTTGTACTTTATTCAAAATGTTCATTCAGACAGAGGTCCATTCGTTTATTCGTTTTATGTTTACTCTTGGCTTGATAATGGATGATTCTACTGCCCCAAATATGTTATCAGCACAGCAGCAGAGTCATGCCACAGTGGTCTGCTGCTTTAAGTTTCTCCTTCAGCACACATATTGTTCTCACATGCTACTTAATTCCAGTTTGTTATCCTTTATTGTTGGTTCAGTGTGTTCAGTGTTAAGCCACTGTCAGTGATACTCATCATGTCCTGCAGACATTTCACATTAAAAGCCTTTCAGCAGCTTATGAGTAGAGCAGACTGGAATTAATCAGTGATGAAAAACAGTATTTCTGTTACAGAGACGAGATGAATGGTACGACTCTGATGCTGCACTTCTGAAAACTGTTATTAGTGCTGTTTAAATTAGCTAAATTTTGATTTTGGTAAGCAACTATAAAGCAGTCAACCCCAACCACCAATCATTTCTATCTGGCCTTCACTGGCAACAGGCCTTCTTTGAAACTACTATTTTAAACCCGGCCACCTCATTTGAATACTGGCTTTTGTGATTTTGTGAATTGATCTACGTCAGATTTTCTTTGATAGAGAATTAAATTCCCCACGCACATGCTATAGTTCAGCAAAGATGACAAGCCAAGACAAAACAGAAGAGGAAATAAAGCAGATTCCAGATCCTTGAAATGGACATTTGATGTTCTTGAGAACAGAGTGAAGCTGCTGACTGAGGCAGACATTCTGTGATATTGTACACAAGAGAGGGAGACAGCTATATCTGAAATGTCTTTGCCTCTGTAAACAAACAAACAAACAAAACAGGATTCAGAAAGCTGCAAAGTACATTTAGTTGTCTACAAAGGTGAGATAAAAAGGGCTTCACTCCAATAACCACGGTCCACACTTGACTTCCTCTGATTGTTTCCAGGCAGCAGCTCTGCTAAAGGTTGCTTAGACTTGGAGCAACCCAGCAGCACCATGAATGGTCTGTCTAGCTGCTGCTAGTAGAGGTGTCATCTGACTGAGGGCCTCATTAAAAACACTTTCCCTGGTGGACTACTTTCACCCACAGTGAGAGAACAGACACCTGGCTACTGTGTCTTTAAGCTGAATCGATTTCTGTTGCAGCTAACATACAATCCCACTGCATAGCATGCGGCGCAGTCAGGGGGTGCAGGGTGCTGCATACAGGCAAGCAGGTCAGACACACCAGCGTTACAATGCACTGTGAGTGCAGATTTTTACTCACTTATTGTGAAATGACCATAATATATCACGGATAGGGAGAGAGGGTGGTAATAGGATTATTGATCAATACTAATGATTCAATTACTTTCGCAGGCTGTAGATTTTGTGGCTCTCAACGCCTGCTCTCTAGTCCAGTAACAAGGCCAAGAGAACTCGAACATCAGCGAGACTAATGAGGAAACAGTATACGTTTCGCTGTATTTCTCATAATGATATACTGGCTCATTAAAGATTCCATTTAGAGCAACCTTCCTCTGTTGAGAAAAGGTGACAGGATTTATATTAAGATGAGTATTACATTGACTTACAACAACGTGTACAGGTGTGTCCATCTCAGTCCCAATCATCCACCATTTTTCTGACTGTTTGACTGTTTATGGCTTTGGCACACACAGAGAGAAGATGACCCCATTCTTGTCTTCACCTGCAAGGCCCTGATTGGTTCAGTTGTTTTTTTCCAACTGGTGCACACGCTCATCAATCTGCACAACAACAGATTGACTTGAATTGAGAAGTGTAGGTGTTGAAGCAGAGGTCTGAAACCAGGCTAGGCTAGGCAACAAGTTAGAAAGTGAGGGGTTTTTGTTCATCTCTCAGTTTTCTTTTCGCTGTTCCTGTGCAGATAATGTACTCCCATTCTGGCTGTACAGCACTGATTAGGCCTGGCAGTACTACAATGTTCACAGACTGTGAACAGGGGGAAAAACTGTTCAAGGGCAGCTAATGCATTTGTTTGCCGTACATATTCCTGAGAGGGCAAGTAATGTGCTTAGCATAAGAACACAACAGGGAACACACAGCCTTGTTATGGGCTGCAGCCACACGGAGCATCCGGCAAGAGATGTGAAGGTTCTTCATGTTGCTGTGGGAGCATCTGCTCCTCAGACTGCAGATGTGTGCTGATGCGTATCCAGTTTTCCTGTGCTGTATACTGTAGACTACTTGCTGGGCGCCTCCAGTCACAGCTCTCATATAAAAGAGAAAGTGGAAAGTATTAACAAGTGTGTAGGTCAGCACCTTTCAGCGCAGCCTTTGATCAAAGGCACCGCTGTGGACCTTAAAACTCCAGCTGGTATTCCCTGATGTCCATAGACAATTCTGATTACGAAGGCACTCTTTTCCACGCAGGAACTTGTTAATAATTTAGAGGATATTTACATGGGCTCAGTAATAGAAGACCTAGTACCGTGTCCTCTCTTTACTGCCTAAGTGGCTGCAGTGTTTTTGACAGTATGTAAGGAAGTGGAGCTACAAAACATCTTCTGGCCACACTGGGCCCACCTTCACCAATCTTTTCAGAGATCTTCAGGTGTGGATACATCAGAAAATTGCAATCTTACTCATGAGATGGGTTGGGCCAATAACCCTTTTTTAAAGTAACAACCACTTTTACAAGTAATAAATAAGTGAGTTGTCAGTAACATGCTACCTGACAGGAACACTATGTGAGCCTAAATAAATCCTCCCAGTCACATTAACACTCGTATCCCTCGAGGCACAAGCCGAGGAGGTGGAGTTGTAGCTCTTAATCTATTAATCAACCCTAAACCTGAACTTAATTATGACTAATTAATGACTGAACTGCAAAATCACCTTCTAATCAAGTTATTTACATCTGTGGTTTCAGTTCCTAACACCTTATCACTCTGAACTCCTCTAACAAGGGAAGGATTTGTCAATACATTTGCATATCTTAGCCTATTCCCAATTTGGACCAACTCATTTTAAGTGGGATGTATGTTTTAATAAAGATCTGCCAAAATGTTTTTACAGTGCATTCTATTCTGTGTTACACTGATGAGGTTTAATACTGAAAAACCTTTATCTTTAAAAAAAAAAAAAAAAATTAGTCATGATGCTGTTGGCATAATCACTCATTGTAGTCAAGCCTGCTCAGAACTCTTCTGCACATCTGCTATCATCAGTGATTCCACTAATTTGCTCAGGGGTGAATATGAATGAGCATAATTCATGTTTCAGGGCTGCTTTTAATGTCATTTAAAAGCAGCTTGTTGTTACTCCCAAGGCACTGGCTCTTATTTAAGATACAGGCTGGTGTATCCTGCACTCTGCAAGGTAATCAAGAAACAGATGTACAGTATGCAAAATGTATATGGTGTACATTGTTTTCTTGCAAGCCCATCAGAATGTTTTAGCACTTGGCCTTTATTTCACTGACAGTGATTAAGATTCAGCAGCAGACAGAGGGGAAAAAGCTGTTGCAGAATCATTGCTTAAAAGAGATTGCGCTGCCTGGGCAGGTGTATCCCAGGAGATACTTACCCATACATCTTCATAAGCATCAGTGCACCGGGTCCTCCAATATGTATGTGCAGCCGCAAATTTAACTGAATAAACAACACTGTCCAAGTAATTCATTGCAGGCCCAACCCTGACTTTTCCTTCTGTACTGTAGCTGTGGATGTAACTCACATATCTTCTTTTGCTTATACTCACTGCAGCCCCCAGTGATAACCATTTTTTATTTTATTATTTTATATATATATATATATATATATTTTGCACAATTCACTTGTCTTAACAGTTATTTTGCAGAATTTGTACCACAAATGTTTATGATAAAGTTGCAGTCTCAGTGGAATTTACTAAAAGGAAAATCAGCAGTATAAGTTGTTGGTGTTTTATGGATTTAGCTTTGTTTGTATTATTATGCCATCATTAGAGTTGCACTAATCAGCAGAATTTTAATTTTCTCCTCCATTAGCAGTCCATACATTCTAGTTTATCATTGCATTGGGATGTTTTTTTAAATTCAAGGAGTTTCAACCCTGAACAGCAACAGATAGATGGAGTCCCCGCACTGTTTATGGTGCTGGCTGTAGATTCTGCTGAGACTGATGTGATGATTTGATGACTTTGTAAAGGGTGGCTGGTGATGGGGAAGTGGAAGGGTGCAGGGCAGCAACTTGAAAGCACCGAGGCAGAAAAAGGCAGCAGAAAAATGATAGGCCAGTGATAAAGGGGTGTCTCTCTGCTATTGGATAGATTAGACCTGTGGTGAACAGCTGGAATCACAACTGAAGCCCAGGTAATGACACTAAGAAGTTATGAGTGAGTATGTGAGAGACGGTGAATGTCAAGATGGATGAGAATAGAACTCGGGCATGCGAGAGAATCTTCCTGACTGAACATTTACTACAGCTCAATATAAGTGGAGTTTAACATTATATCTACATGTGATTGGAGTTTAGAGATATGTTTCTCTCTACTCTTTCAACAAGTGAAGGCTACATGCCGGCAATATCTTTGAACTCCACATTCTAAGTACCATGAGTTAACCAAATTGGATTTCTCCCTTTTACACTTTTGCTATTGTTTAACTTCTTCGAGTGTGAAGTAATTAGTAGCTTTCAAAGATATGCTTTCGAAGTAGCTTCCCAGCATTGGTAACCTTGAAATGTGAATGACTCTGAGATGTGGCACTGGCACGACTCAAGAAGCTGCAGCCAGTTTGTCCGACTAAGATGCATATCTCTCAGATGAATTGTCATCTGGGAAAGCCAAAGAGGTCCTCTCAAAATCCCTGTACAGGGACAGGAGGCGGTGCTCTATACATGTTAAGTTCTAATCTGGAGCAGTTGCAGGTTATGCATGCAGCATAAGCTACCCTGACCATGCATCCCAGTAGGAGTTGAACCACTGCAGAAGCCATGGAAAACACCTGGGTTAGAAGGGTTAAACTTCCTGGCTCATAGTATGGGCTTCTGGTTTCCACACCACATGACTGTCCTCTGGTTTGTCTTCTGGTATGTTCAGACTGTGTTTCTAAACCTTTTGCTTGACCTACCTTCTTTTCACATTCCCTGAGCCATTTTATGACAGCACTGTGGATACAAAGATAGTGATGATGTAATAATGGTCAACTTTTAATACAGTAAACAGAAAATGATCAGTCTCAATACTTTCTCTAAAGTCTGTCTCTACTGAATGTTCTGTCTGTCTACATATAAATGATAATTAGCTGTGCTATTCCACTATTAGCTGCAGTATGAAATTAAAGCAGTGACTTATTCATAGCATCAGTGCACTTCATCATCTTTGTGCATTATGCTTCTATTGTAATTGCACTGAAAAGAAGAGAATAAAGAGAATAAAGGATTGTGCTTCATCCTTCATGTGACTGCAATTTAACAGATACAATATGCCCAGTGTGACATCACAACTAAATAAACAAGTGGGCCACAACAAATATGGATATGCAAACATGCAAAATCAGCAGCAGATTGTTTAGATTACCAGGTCATGGGCTAAAGTCAGTGTTTAATTTGGATAGCATACTTTAGATGTCGTCTATTAAACTATGTTTTGACGTTTTTCTTCTTTTTCTATCCTCCAGTTAAGTTAGTAATATAAGTGTGCAGTGTCCAGGTAGACTTTCAAATTCTGATTGATTCTGATTTTGATTCTGGTGACTGTTGGTGTTGGCACAAAATCTACTTGGTAGATTCAGGGAAGAGATGCTGATTTGGGTTAAAATAACTACTTATGTATATAAACATCAAATTTTCTATTGGTTTCATGTGGGAAGCAAACCTCAAAGGGTTTAGCTCTAAGCAAGTTCAACAAAGCCAGGCATCAGCTGCCCTGTCACAGATAATGGTTACCATGACGGTGGTTTCTTTGTTAATCCAGGTTTTAATCTTCAGGTTTTGTGTGCCATCCCAAAAAAGCAGATTTTTGGAGATCATCAATTTCTGCTAGAACTGTATATATAAAAAAATATTACAGAAAAAAGCAACATTGATGCAACAAATAGGGCAAGAGAAGAATGCTGACAGAAGATTGTTAAGCAACAGTGACTACCATTTACTTCTAACGTGAAAACTCCATATCTACTTAATCCATTCAAACATAACAGAGCAAGTAGCAAACAGTATGGTTTGGCACTGTCCCATATTTAAGAATATAGGAATAACTTTTTAAACTTTAATGAAATCAAAGTGAAATTGATTTTATTGATTTTATATTTTCTGTGATAGATACCAGCAGACTAATAAATTTCCTAATCAGTGTTCCTAATCAGGGTCCGGTGGGAACGTTATGTACATGGTTTGTTCTACTGTACCTGGGTGCCACATGGTGGTTGTTGTTTAAGCCAGACGCTGCAGCTTGCAACAGTCCATTGCAGGGACAATGGTGGCTGTCATGAAGCAAGCATGAACCCACTCCTGTGACACTGATATGTTAAAAATGTTAGTGCTGACATCTGCTTGGTGGTTGCACATGTTCTTTGTACACAGTCAGGGCTATTATTAGGCCCAGGATCTTTACTGATATTCACTCTCATTAGGGTTTTTCCTTTTATCTGCTGTGGATGCAAACAGTGGCAGGTTGTCTAGAAGCAGAGTAGACTTGACAGTTGACTCTTTGTCGAGGAGATCAAAGTGTAAAATGTTTTAAGCTCATCTTTGCGACGTGGCTTGACACATGATTGAAGCACTCCTGCCTTTGTAGCCTGTGAGGTTCTCTGAGTTCTCTCTCCAGTCTCCGCTGATGTCTCCGCTTTACCTCCTTAATGCCAGCTTTCAGTTTCGCCTTGGTGGCGTTGTTTGCTTCTTTGTGATATTGCCAAAAGCAGCTTGTTTGGCTGTGGATTGAGCCTTTACCTCTATGGTCGAGGAATTATTTTATTGTCTTTGTGATCAGCAACATATTTGCAAATATATGATGTCGCTATCAGTGTATGACGTGCAAGATTGTGTCATGGTTTCGAGGTGATTTCCTTGTTTGTTGCTCATTTCCTGTTTTATTTTGAAAGGTTCTTTCCCTTGTGTGTCTCTGTGTACTTGTGTCCTGTCTTTGATTAGTTCATTGGTTTCACCTGTGTATCATTGGCCTGTACTCCCCAGTCTATTGTTGGTCCACTGTGTGTGTTTGAGTGTTGTTTGATGTCCTTGCTATTTCCTTGTGTTCCTTGTATTTTTTTGGATTTCTGGTTTTGGATTCTGCCCGTTACTGACTGTGTTTTCCGCCTGACCCTTTTTGGATTTGTTTGCTTTTGCTTGGACTGATTTTGACCCTGCCTGTTTTTCAACCAGCCCGTATGCCTGAGCCCAAAAATAAATTGTTTAAACTCATTGTGTGTCTGCATTTGGGGCCATCTCCTCGAGCTCCTCCGTGTGCCACACTCTGACAGTTCATCAGGAGATGTGGTTCTCCTGATGAGCAGTATCTCAGAAGATGCCCTGTGGAGCTGTTGTAGCCTCATCTGTATATGCTTTTACTGTTTTCTGATGGTTTGACCTTTTTAATTAGCAATGAAGAAGTAGGAAGGAGAAGCAGAGAAACATGATCTGAACGACCAAAAGTGGATTATTATCAAAATGGCAAACAGTATTTTTTTTTTCTCCTGGTGGGGATGTGGGCATGCCGGTGGTATTTGGGTAAAACAGTTCCAAGGTGTGTTTGATTAAAATCACTAGCTACAATAAAGATAAATAGTTTATGTGTGTAAGAGAGTGTGTCAAGGGAAATGTAACCAAAAGCAACAAAAGTACTTAATATTGATAATATGGCCAATATCTTAACACTAAAAAGTGAATATTGAGGACACATCGTCCATCCACTCCACCTGCCAGCATCACGGATGCTTGTCTTACTGGAGTCTTTGCCAGACTCTTTGCAAATAACTGTATTGCATATAGAGACACAACAAGGTTTGAAATGATTAAGAAACAGCCTATCCATCATATATTTTCAGTGCCTAAAAAATAAGAAATTGAGGGATTTGTATTTTAATTGTTTTGTTACTTCTTTTTTAAAGTGTTGTCTTATAACAGTAAACGACAGTAGTGGGAATGAATAGGAGAAAGCAAATGAGGCCATGGTGAAGAGAGAATGGGGTGACAACTTGCGAGTGTGAGCTGCAGCATCACCTTGAGGGCCGTATACATCTGCATGTAGGCGGCGCACATGGAGAGCGTCTGTATGACATTGGCGGTGGAATTGGAGCTTATCAGCAAGGGAGGAGGGTGCGTGTGAAAGACCGCTAGCTCTCCTTGAGTTTCACAGATTGTGATATCAGCAGTAGCAAGCAGATACGGTGTGTGTGCAGGGTAATAGTGTTGGCTCTGCCCCAGGGGAAGGATTGCGTATCGCAGTAATGAATTGCAAGGGAGACAACCCTGTGGGGTCTGCTGCCTCATGTGAGCATCTATAATGGATATGTATTGTGTTTCCTTTAGGCATGTGGACTGGCTAATTGGCAGATGGATAGCTAAATTCTAGCTCTTTACTGGAGACCAAGCAAACAAAACTGCACACTGTTCTATACTAGTCTGTCCCAGTCTGGTTTCTCCTGGCCTCATTTTGTCTTTAACTGTTTTGCCACTGTCACATGAGTTTATTATATCTATTTGTTTTCCCTACTGGGGACGGCATGACCCTAAAAAAATGATGATATCCTTATGTAAAAAGAGAAGAGTTCCAAAGTTTTAGCTCTGCTGAATGGAAGAAGAAAACAAGGGACCTGAGCATGTGTCAAAGAATACATACATCTCACGAGGCCTTCTTCTCAAAACACGTTTCACTGTGATAAGTGGAGCCAATTTATATGGAGAGATTCAGTCTGAATCAGCACTTAAGAGTGATATCAGTTTTCTTATATTAAGAATCTTCTTTTGCAATCTAGGAGTTGCCTGGGCCTGTCATAGGAGTCATGTACTGATTGCCTCCGCAGGGAGGAAAAAACTTAATGGCTTAATTTGAATACCTATCCAAGCTCATCTTCAAATCGATCCCTGACTTTAACAGAGTCTCTTTTCACAGCAAATCCTGCATATGCTAAATGTCCCACAGGAACAACAGCCAAGCCCTATTTGATTTGACAGCTCTATTAGCATAATTTGCCAGTGCCTTCCCAATCAATGTTGCATAAACATGAATGTGTTCTAATCTGACAGCATTAATAAGGTTGGTTAGGTTTACACACAAAGATTAAGCTTAAACATGCTGGTTTAGAAAAACAGGATGGTTTGCGTTTGAGGTTAAAGTTATGGTTATGGTTACAATAATCACCACATTAAGATTAGGGAACAGTCAACAACTGTATGAATCCACTGGCAGAAATAGAATGTAATATTTATAATTCTGTTGTAATTATTGTCTATGATTAAGCACTTTACATCCACAAAGGGAGTGAGGTTGATTCCATGCACCCTGCATTGATACATCACCTTATTACAGTGGCAAAGTAAGGACAAACCAAGCACAGGCTCTAGAGAAGGCCTTTACCTGCAACCTATTTCTCCTAGAGGTATGGAAGGGAAACTGAAGGGGTATTCAGTCAGTATTTCAGTCTACCTATCTGTTAATTGCCAATCTATCCAGCTTGAGCCCCAAACTACATAGAACATAGTGTAATTCCGTGCTTTGTTCCCAAAAAACAGTGTTCCCCAAACTGAAGAAAGTAGTTGTTTTAATCAAACCCAACCTTTCCAAATTACTCAAACCATGATTTTTTTCCCTAAACTCATCCAAGTGCTTTCTGTGCCTTAACCTACCCAAACCAATGTTAATAACAGTGATGTCACAAGCCACTAAAATCAGAAATTATGAAATGGCTTTTAAAGATAATGAGAAAAAACAGGTTTTGCCAATTAGTATGGATACTCCAATCTGGTCCAGTGAGATCCTCACCCTAACTGGTGTGAATAGCAGAGAAGGCAAATTACACATACATGGATGACGTGTTTTCTGTATGTGTATCTGTTTCACCCTCCTAGTTTGAAGAAAACAGGCCTCATAAAATTCAAGGAGTGTCTGAGGAGTTAGTTTCTGAAGTGTTTGGTATTATGGTGTTCAAACACTTTAAAGCCAATTACTGTAAAGCGTTTCCTGAGGACAAACACAGCTGTGAGTCAGCATGGACCCTCAAATCAAATTTAAAACTGCATGGTATGAAGAAACGCCACACTAAGCTTTACAGCTACGATGAGAACAATAAAGAAAGCAAGGAGCCAGGTCAAAGTAATAACTACCACATCTCACAGTACAACTCACATTTGCAATTTGATGGGACCATTTCACTAAAGCACTGCACACTGCTAAGAGAGAGCATACATTTCTAGCATGGCTGGCATCAGTGCAATGTAAACACGACGGTGTTAGGGAGGCAAGATCGTGTTCGAGACTGCCTTTGGAAAAGTCATAGAATAACAGAATCCCTTTATACGACTTTAAATGAAAAACAAGGTGGTGCAGTGCTAAAGTCCTGGTAATTTCAATATTTTCCATCAGTTAGGGTAAATGAGTGCCTTCAAACACCAGAGTACCGTGGAAGCAGCTGTTTCTGGTGAATAGGGTTAATCTCACTAACTAGGTGACCTGCAACTGGCCTGGATTAACCCAGAAGCAGAAAAGAGGAGTATAGCCTCATTTAGCGTTCGGGTCAATAATGGACTCACCTCTCTGACTCACAGGTCATAATTCAATATTGTAAATTTTATTTTCTCTAATACATTTGCTTAATAGCTGCAATTGATACTTGCTTGTGATCAAATATTTACATACCAAAAATAAATAATAATTTTGCAGGTGGGAAATATTGTGTCTGCCAGTTCCATAGGGTCAAACTCACTTACTCTACACTGCTGGAAGAACCGATCCTTGACATAAGTAATTGCAGCAATACAAAATACTGTAGTGCATTGTGATATTGCAACTATGTGGTAAACACCGTCTGACCATATAAACAATAGAACCTCTTGATTTACAGAATGTTGTTAAAACACCCAAAGGCTCTGACTGTGACTTTAGAAGACTTACTATTAATGACACAGGCTGCCAAGGAATGAAGTGCAGACAGCATCCTGTTGTTCACACTTTGTAGGAACAAGTCATCCCCAGCTATCAGCCAAGACACCGATGTGACATACATGAGACTGAACGCTGAAATGAACAGTGAGTGAGGCATACATTTAGAGTAATGTTATTATCTTTAATGTCTCTTTACTTTGTTTTGACCGTTGGCTCAATGACACTAACCTGTCTGCCCACAGTGTGCATACCGCTCCCTCTAGCCAACACCACACAGTAAGCAGGCCACTGGCCAAACACTTCCCCTGCATTACTGTGACTCAATACAGTGCCACGCCGCTCCTTAAACTCAGAGAATGCCATCAGCAGGAGCAGAGAGTAGATGGGGCAGGCCACGACACAGTCTCATCTTTGTTTTAATCATAGGATGGAGACTGTGATTGCTTTTTGCCCAGGTAGACGTGTCCGACATGCTGAATGGGTCCGGCCAGCCATTCACTAGCTTGTCCTACCGCAAAGCAAATGGGCCACCCATCTTTATTTCTTGTTCTCAAGGTTGATGAGTCCCTGTGGTTTGATCTGTTGTCTCCACAGACATGTAGATTTATTATATAACATAGCTAAGGTGCTGCTGTTGCAATCTGTAATGAATAACAATTGGTGGATTGCAGATGCTCCATGCCACCTGTGTGTGTGTGCGTGCGTGTGTGTGTGTGTGGTAATGCTGGCTAATGTGTTTGTCAGACAGACCTGGGGGGTGTTAGCTCCTGTACCGACCACAGCTGTTTTATGGCCTCGCTCGGCATTCCCAGAGACGAAGAGGTGGGGTTGTTTACAAAGCCAACATATCCTCTCAAAGCTCCAATCCTCTAGGCTTGAGCTCCACCATAATATTCCACTTTCTCTGTGGCTTCACCTCCATTCTTTATCTATTTTTAATCTCATCTCCATCTCCTCATGCTTTTCATTTGGAAAATTCATAGGGAAGGTTAAATAGGAAATGCAGACGGGATGGATGTTCCTGAAGAAATGAAGACCTGCTGATAATTTGTACTGTTTTATTACAGTTAAAATCAATACCGCTGTATCCACCACTGTCAGGACGTACATTAACCTCAAAACAGGATTTTGAGGTTAATGTAAATAAGTAGTTGAATTTTCAAGTACTTAACTCAGTGAATAGAACATATTTTCCCATCATCAAGCATTTATGAATCAAAGTTCTAGAAATGTTCATATATTGCAGTATATATAAATACTGGGATATAAAACTATTTAGCCTTTATTATAGCCCTGTTTCACACCAAGTCACATGGTAACATGGTCATTGTGACCATCCTTGAATGAACTGTCAATTCACTGAAGTCTCTACTATATCCAGCTCATCTTGAGAGAATTTAGTTTATTGCTTTCAAAGACTGTATGTATGAATGTGAGTAACAAGAAGAAAACACTCGTATCCGTCCAACCATGGGTGAAATTATGAATTTAAATAGACTGATAAGCTTCCAAAAGAACAAAAATGTGATTAGTATGATCAGCTGTTCATCCAACAGAGTATGCATTCCCAAAATGTGTTCATTAGAGGACAGGATCATAGAACATTAAAAGGGCAGTTATAGATAAAGAAGATTCAAAAACCCAGTCGCCAGGCATTTTGTTGAATCCAACCATTCAGTGATATGGGTTTGTCTTTCAAAAGGGTCATTCTGGGACAGAGGGCGTGATTTTCATTTTCTACGGAAACTAAAAGAGGCTTTCTGG
This sequence comes from Datnioides undecimradiatus, assembly GCA_008933995.1. Classification (NCBI taxonomy): domain Eukaryota; kingdom Metazoa; phylum Chordata; class Actinopteri; order Lobotiformes; family Datnioididae; genus Datnioides; species Datnioides undecimradiatus. The sequence goes on along the minus strand of WARS01000033.1, from coordinate 2,259,419 downwards.
ATTTATAATCTCAGTGCATCTCATCCGCAAGGAATGAATAAAGAATTTAGTATCAAAATGTTCTTTTTATGCTTGCTTTATTCTATTCTTTTTTAATGAAAAGAAAGCTGATTTTGCACTTTATAACTGTTTTAGGTATTAAATGATGTTACAAAATGTAGTCATTGTAACTGATTTTGTAATTTTTTGTTTATTTTTAAATTAATCTGTGTTGCTCTGTCACTAACCAGCTGTAATACAGGCTCTCTGATAGTGGACAGTAATATTTGATATCAGCCATTGTCTGGGGTTCACGTTCACTTTGACGCAGTGGTGGAGGTGATGTCTGGCGCTGCCGTGTTTTATTAAATGCTAATGTTTTCAGAAAAGCACTTAGTTCATTTTTGGTTTCTTTGATACACTTGAGTCAGTATTTGTGACAATACGTTGTTTATTTAAACAGCGCTGTGTGATGGTTTATTGAGTCTGTTGCCAAGTGCCTTTTCTACAATTGATCTGCCATAGCTTTAGCCAAAAGTTTATTAGTTGGATTTAAACAGGTTTTCAGTTGAGCCCTGTAAGACGGACCCAGATCATCAACAGGCACGGGATTCGTTGAGGATCTGGTCCAGTGACGACCGAGCTGATTAATTCCGGTGCAGTCACTGGTTTGCAAACGGACTATCACCCGCCCACTGACAGCATGGCAGCAGCTAGTTGGCCCAGGACCTCCAAAAAGCCGAGGTGTGGGTAGCAGTCTGCTGCTGAGAGGGTGCAACCATCTGCCGCTGCATATGGAACCAGTCCACAGCAGCCAGTGCAACTCAGGATTCAAACTCTGCCAGAGTTTGACCCTTACATGTTGCCCATATACACTGGTGATTAACAGTATCAACAAGAACCAAACCGAGAAAAAAACAGAGAAAACACAATTTCTGATTCATTTTGAAAAAATATTAAAAATTTACACAGTGGCTCGATGGCTCGATTCTCATCCAATTTCCATCCCAAAAAATGTCAGTTCAGTCAAATGTAGTGTATTTATAATTAATGTAACTCAGAGCCAGAAGTGCACTGCAAGCTCTGCCAAGATCCATTTTACTCTGTCCCATGTTGAAAAAGAATAACCCTCCCAGACAACAGATGTGAATCACATCAGAAACTGTGCTCTCATTTGCATTTGTCCAGTATGCTTCAGATTCTGTGCATCCGTTTTCACCCAGTGTCAACATTCAGCACCTCTGCAGGAAGTAGAGGTGAAAGCAGAGGCTGTGGCTGAGCATGTAGGAAGTCCTTACACAACCCTTTGATACAAGGCTGCCGTTTCATAAATTGTGAGCATGACCTTTCCCTAACCTCGCTCAAAGGTTTTAGTTGCCTTGACGATGCTTTGACCATCCTTTAACTATAGTTATTATTTTATTATTTTTTAGTTATTTGCTGTAAACAGTAAGTGTATGGTTCATAATGCATCACATTTCCAACTAAATATCCATGTCATCCACAACCAAAGAGACAATAACACATTCTGTAGCACTCCTAATATCATACATATGACCCATTTCTCCATCAAAATCTATAACTACAATGTCACTTGATCACAGAGACTTATCAAAAATATATTGGATTCCTGTACGTCACAGTGTTTAGGAAGCCCTTGCAGGATTTATGATTAGTGAGATAAAAACTGTTTTTTGTAGGTACTGCTTCAAAAGGCCTCCAAAGCCTCTCTTCACGGTATGGAGAGACAAACGTGCAAAAAAACAGAATACACATAATAAAATAAAATAAATAAATTCTTTTTTCAGGTTGGTGCATTAACCCATTTTGCCCCACTGGCAACAATTGTTGCCAAAGTGTATCACTGTCATTTTTGACTCACAATAAAAAATCTCAAAGGTACTAATGCAACTTTTCCACTTATATGCTAGTAGACAACTTAGACAAAGGTACAGGGGGAACCTGAGGCTCCACCTTTTTGTTATTATTTATTATGACTATATTGTCATTTTGTTATTATTATATTATTATTATCATTTCTCTATTATTATTATTAGGTGACATTTGACCTAGTGACAAGCTGTGACTACTGGCAACAATTGTTGCCAGTCATAAAAATGCTATTTTCTTCAAAACAAGTACAAAATGGAAAAAATAAATACATAACATGATTCAGAGGGACTCAACTGATAAAATGATATGCCTTACAACTCTGAAAAAAATTTGGGCACAAACGGGTTAACATTGACGCGCTGATATGTCGGACACACGCGGAGATGCTTGCCCTCACATGGCGAGGATTTAAATGGATAGGCTTTGCATCTCACAGTTTGTTTGTCTCCTGTCATGTCACCCATTACTTTGCAAGGCCTCTTGTGACGGATTTGTTTTGTTAAAACTGCTTTATAAATAAATTTGACTCAATGCGCCTTTTGTTCTAAGAAGGGTGCAAATGCCATAGTTGTCAAGGAATTGCTGGAATAAGTTGCATAAATCTACATTTCCGTTTGACAGAGTTTTTCTTCCAACTCATAAGCAATAAGATGTCATGCTGCATTAGCGGAGGCAATGTTGCTGTGTGATACTATAGCTTCGTTATGAAGAAGTGTAGGTAACACTTTAGAGTTCATTCTAATTTAAGTATACACATCTGACTCTTAATCACCATCTTAAAAGTAGTGATAAAATAATAATACCCGTGACTTATACTTATATACCAAGTCAAACTTATAAAATACCATGTCAACATTATGAGACGTGAGATCAAAACTTATGCTCATATAAACGTGTGCGCTACCCCACAACGTCCACTTCCATCCTGAAATGACCTGGCACTGGTGTTGTGTCAGAGTGTGGCAGCCAGTTGCAATACTGCTATCATTAAAGCTAGCCAGGCTCTAACACTGCGATCACTTCACAATGTTAGAGGATGAAATTGTGTTATTCGTGTGATATTGTCTTAGGGTAATATATGAACAAAATGACACGATACTAATTATTTTTATGATTAACTGATTCATCGGTTGCTCTATAAAATTTGAGAAAATAAATTAAAAAGAATCATCACAGTTTCCCATAGAATGCAATGGTTTTGACTTTCTATCTATCTTTGAGTATACACTTCTTTCTTCCATAGTTTGAGATGTTTCTGTGTGAGAATGAAACAGGCCTCAGGTCTTAAGGTGTCCACGTGACTGCCTGTTGGCACATTATAGCATTGTGGTAATGATGTCATGATCCTAAGGCCGCTTCTGTTTTGTCTTGTGCCATACACATACTCTTACTTACTGGAGCATGGTCTCATTGAGTGTCAATCATTCATTCATCTTGGGGGCAGTGGTCCGGAGGTAAAGTGGGTCGTCAACCTATCCGAAGATCGACAGTTCGATCCCCGGCTCCTCTGGGCTGCATGCTGAAGTGTCCTTGGGTGAGACACTGAACCACATATTGCTCCCGATGGCAGTCCCCAGGGGTGCGAAAGAGTGAATGAATGTTAGGTTTCTCTCTGATGAACAGCTCTGATCAGTGGTTGAATACTGACACGTCTAGTGTGCTTTGAGTACTGCCGACATGGAAATGTTCATCCTAACTTTGCTAACAGTCAACTGGGTTACAGCGTAGCACAGCCATTGGGGAGACGCCCTTTTAATTGGAAGAGTTTGGGTTCAAGCCCCTATGTTGACACCTTAAGGTGCTGATTAAAACACTGAATTCCTACAAGCTGACCCCGACTTCTGACCTTCGGGCAGAAGAGGAGCTACAGAAAATTGGCGATCCTGTATCTCGTTAGCGAGTATTAACAGACTGGAACCGCTCAGCTCATAGAACTCGCACACATCGCCCGCTTCGTTGCATGTGTCCTTCCACTCGGCTGGTATTTAGAGCAGTATGACTTATAATATTTTCCATTTTTATCTGGGGAGATGAGACCCATTCCAACAAATCAGCTTTGTTGCTCTACATCTGTGAATTGGAATAGAAACAGAGCCCTGTGAATTCTCTAAAAATAACTTCTCTGCCATGTGGTTTCTCAGCCTGCTTTACAGCCACGTTTGTGTGACTAAATATTAGAATCTAGTACGAGTAGATTATGCTGACCGTGGACAGACCTTTGATTAGGGTGAAGACAGTGTGTGCTTTTGGTGACACTGATGCAGACAGCTTTTACCAGCAGAGAACAACTGAGATGGAAGATCCTGTGGGTTTAACGCTGCAGTCTACGCGCTGACGCCGTACATCGGGGGTTTAAGGACTTATTTTTGGTGCTCAGGGGGTTGTATAAAGTTAAGCCCCCTGACTCAGGAGCCACACTCCCCCCTGCTGGTTTAGGATAACATCCCAGATGTCACTGCCTCTGTGTCTCTCTTTGTGTTTTGAGACCAAGACTAAAAGATTCCAAAGTCGGGCACGTATCACTGTATCAGTGATATCTGTTGCTTTGCTGCACACACTGTACTGTCGACACAGCAGGTCACATGGCTGCAAATGTCTGCTTTCTCCTTTCCACTGCAATTCTGTAATATTCATGGTACTACTTCTACTGGTCCTGCTAGTCCCGCTACTGTTACTTCCACTTTACTTCTACCTTTACTGCAACTTGTAGTTCTATACTGCTAAAGTTACTAGTACTGCTAATAAAATATTGTTATTTCTACCAATAGTGCATCAAACATAATTTCTGTGGAGACACATTTTCTCCATTCATTTGTGATGGTGGGTAGACTCTTATATACCCACTGAATTACTACCACCACTACTGTACCACTTCTGCAAGAGCGCCTCTACCACCACTCTCTACAATTAGCTAGCTACTGTTGCTTTTATTACAACTATTAGTATTAGTACCACTATTGCTTTGCTTATCTTGATAGTACTAGCACTACTAAGATTTGTCTTACTACATCCTTACCAGCGTGCATGTGCTGACTTTCTGTGCACGCTCGCTGTTCTGCAGGCACTTCTAACTGCTACAGACAGACATGGTGACATCTGCCCAGTCCTACCACAGCCTCCCCAGAGCAGCTGGAGGTTAAATGCACTACTGACGGTGTTGATAGTGGTTAGATGGGAAGGGACAGTGTCACTTGTCCACTGATCTCTCTCTCTCTCTCTCACTCACACACATTGGCAACCTTCCAGTTAGTAGCCCTGAGCTCTGACCTTACGGCTGCTGCCACAGCATGTGTCTGTATGGGGTGAGGAAAGAAAAAGATCCTTCAATGTCAAAGAGGTTACTCTCCAACCAGCACGTGCATGCACACGCACAACGGGAAGTCATTTCCTGTTGTTGTTTTCACTTTGCATTTTCTTGCCGAATGTTTTATTCATTTCCTGGCAAGTTGATTAAGTTAATGAAAGGAGAGACAGGAATTGAAGTCATCATGTTTTATGGATCAAAGACACAATGAGGTCTGTGCCTCTTCGCCCGTGTGTTTTTCTCCCAATTAGCCGAATGGCTGACACTGCCTGGCGAATGCCAGGCCCCTGCGGCTGACGGGGATCGATATGAGGCATGAGAGACACCCGTGGGGGTTTTGTTCATTGGCGTGTCAGAGCTGTCTCCCTGCACTGATATCACACAGCCAGCTTAACATATTCATAATCATCTGCATCGTCTTCTCACACGTTATCTCATTTTTTCCTGTGGTTCAATCAAAACATTCTTTCACTTATTCTGTTTCCCACCGAGGCCTTGGATTACATCAAAGTTACTGTGTTGTTTTTAGAGTACAAGCTTCAAACAAATTAATGAGCGGATGTTGTCGGCTAATTAATATCAACTGATACAGTTTTTGTCTGAACCCAAAAAAGTCACTCCATATCTCATTTCTTCCAGTCTTTAAATAGCTTGGAGTTTATTATTGGAGGGCAAGATCTCAGATAGCTTTCTGTGTGATTGCAGTTGTAAACCATTTATTTTATCCGCTTCATTGGATTTGAATATTGTTCAGTTGACTTAATTGGCAAGCTGCAGCACTCATGAACTACCTCCTCATAGAGAAGGTCAAATGCTAATAGGAGGAGCTCTCAGTGAACTGTGTTGACAAAGTAGACCCTGACAAGTCCTGCGGGTTCCCTCTGATCTGAACTGGCTAACAGTGTTTGTGACACTGCTTATCGCGAAACATGCTGCCTTGTTCACACACACACACACACACACACACACACACACACAATCTTTTCATTAATCCCAATGCAACTTGCAGCTACTATACAGCATGTGCTGAAGTTTACAGCTTATCTTGCACGTGTTGAGAAGTGTCTTGTCCTTGCAACATTATACTGGGATGCACTGTCAAACCATCACCAAGCTGACAGTCTATGTGCACTGTAACATCAATAAACAGTTTCATGCAAAAATAGTTTATAAACATGTAAAGCTTACAGATACAGATTCAGGCACAGAATGGTTTTATGGCTAACAATAGGCTGCAGAGATACATAGTAAAGCCCCACATCCAGCTTTGCGGGTCCTGCTTGTCAAACAAGTGTATTGGTTGATATACCTCCTGTCAGGAGGTTCAACACAGACAGCCACGGAGAGATCTCTGAATGACACCTATGTGTTAGTCATGTTGTTTGTGTCGTGTGTGTAATGAGTCATTTTAAAGCTGTGGTTAACATGAAGGCAAATGTTAATCGGCCATCTGTGATGGGATGCAATGTCTGGTTTCTCACATGATTGTCAGAGAAGTTGCACCCATTCACCACCCTGTCCTTTGCATTGCAACTGTGAATCTTTGTACTCAACTAAATGGTAAGATTTGAGTCAGCATCGTGATTTGTAATTTCCGCCTCTGCTGTCACTGACGCCTCGCTGTGTGTTACATATTTCTTCTCCAAGGTGCCTGACTGTAACGGATATTTGAATTTAGACTTTGGCGGCATCAGTCCAATCATTCTTTCTCACAGTTAGCCAATGTTTGCATGTAATTACAGAGTACATCACACCACTCTGCCGGGTACCTTTCTATTTTAAAGCGGTAAACGTTACCAATGTGGAGGCTGTGGTGTGAGTGCACCGTCAGCTGCAAGCGGCCGACTGAGACTGGCTGCCTCACTGCAGCACTCAAATGGGTCATGGAGGGAAAAGCAGGGGGTGAAATGGCACGTTTTAATAAAGAAATAACTGTAAAAGCAAGGCCTGCAGTTATTCGTGGAACAAAGATATTTATAATGTGCTGCACTGTTTGTGCACAAGTGCCTGTGCCAGCAAGTTTTGTCATTTAACACAGGGTAGCGTTACATAACATCCCATCGTATTGTTTGCTGTCACACAAGGTACTTTCTGCCTGATGTTCCAGATGTTGCAAGCCCGTGCCATATTTGGATCACAGTGTAATTAAGAGCATGAAAGAAATGCGGCGCATGATATATCAGTGTGTCACACATGTGTGATAGCAAACATCATGAAAGGAGCATGGAATTTAGTGATCATGCTCATTCATCAGTCATGTGAATCTCATTTGGTTCTAATTTCACTGGTCCCAGAGTGCCTCACTAGATTATTGTACACGGTTGGTTTGATGGACAGACAACATGAAAGGAATACAGCTGGCACAATGATTCACTGGTGAGCTGGCAGTGTGGCACACAGGTGATGCTCTCACTAGCTCCTCAGCAGAGCAGCTGCTGGCTCCTCCTCTGGGCCGCCTCATGAGACGGCCATGTCACTTTGATTAGGAACCTGGTTGTGTTTCTATTCACAGAGAAAGTGGAAAGCTCTCTATTTTTAACTTTAGTCAACAAAAAATCTGATTTTAAGTACAAATTTGTTGAATTCCTTTTAATTAATGACTAGATTGATAAAGTAAATGGAAACAAATTTAACAATAAACACAATGCTGGAATCTCTGTTCATTCTTCCCTGATGGGTAAAGACAAGTCAGTATATTTGGATGGTGAACTACCTGAGTTGGATGACGGCAGCATCTCAAAACACTGGTTGTTTTCTTTTTTAACTAATCATTTATCTGCAAGTACAAAGTCTCTCTGCCTCCATGCACGTTCCACCCAGGGTGTGTGCTTCTCTGCTTCTCTGCATGTCTGTAACGAATAATCTGTCATGCTCGGTTAACGTGTTGTTAAATTTACTGTAAAGGTGTGCTCCTTGTGAAAGATCACTTAGTTCTTGCGACTTATAAACAGACACTTACTCATTTGGCAAACGCTGAAAACGTGCCGCTGAATTCTGAAAAAGATCCCAATAACATTCAAAAAGCCTGTGTTGCCAAGTAAAAGACATTCAGAAGTGGCTCACCTTTAAAACCAAACAGAGGTGTGTGTCTTTTGGTGCAAGGCTAGGTGGGTGTTGCAGGAAAGAGGAAAACAAAATGAGAGGAAATATAATATTAATACAGAGAGAAAGCAACTGGGAGTGAAATGCGCAGCAGAAAGCTATGAGACAGGCAGAGCGAGAGAAGGTATGTGGAGACTGAAAACTGGGGCAGAGAATCAGACATGAGTGTTCTGCAGTCCCATGATAGAGGCTGCTGCTAAAGTCAGTTTAGCGGCATTGCACTAAAGACTTAATTCTGATTGTCAGCATTAAGTAGTTTTGAAATGAAAGCTGACTAAACGTCTCAGACCGATTAATTGTATTGAGTCAGTCTGAATGCGTGGTAAGGAGGAACATGGCCTCTGTGCGAAGAACCATAATTAGAGAGTTGACCGCTGCCTGGAACAGAGAGAATAATGTGATCACAAATCATAATCCATATTGAGCAATGGCTGCAGTGGGCATTAAACTGGAGGGAATAAGCAGCTTGTAGAACCTAATGAGCAGCGCTCACTTCGCTGTGACTCATGGCTTCCTGGGATACCTGATGTGTTTCTCCTGCTTCCCTGTCAAAGTTTGGTGCTGCTGGTGGAGCGGTTGTATGCGGACATGTGTTTGTATCACAGTCTAACCTATCCTCTGGTGCACAGCACTGCCTCCTTTGAAGACCCTCTGTACACTAAACAGAGCCAGCGTGAGTCTAGCTCAGCAAGCAGGCTCGATGCTGCAAAAAAATATCCCATCTTCTTTCTGTTTGGCCTCACCAGCCTGAGATGAAGTCTACAAGTGGTTTGAGGTTGGGTTGCAGGGATGATGCTGGTTTTGGTGCAAAGATCATGTTGTTATACAAAGAATAATGGTGACTAAAGGCCTTTTAACTGCATTTAGAGCTGGGATAAGACCTCCTTTGGCACAGGGCTTGGACACAGCTGGTTGAAATCTAGTTGGAATAAAAACAGCAAAGGAATCTTAATTGTTCAGTGATGTGATCTGCTGTGAGCATTCTCAACTTGCTCCTCAAAAGCTTGTTTACTGGACCGGCTATGAACTCAAACAATGTCCAGCTACAATGATTATTATTGACCTTGGAAACCATACGTAACAAAAGTATCTTATCTCAAGGTCAGAAGCTGATCTTCACCAGCAAACGCTGTTCTCCATCTACTCGGTCAAAAGCTCTGCAAAACCTGATGAACAGACCTGGATTTCTGTCTGAAGTCCCAATCTGTGCCTTAAAACTGCGAAATGAACTATAAAAACGACAGTTTATTACACTGAACCAGTGGATTTAAATAAAAAAAGAAAAAAGGTAGTTGGGTTTCTGAAAGGTTTTATTATGTTAGTGACGTGGGTCTTTCTGGTTCTAATAAAAACAGAGCCTGCAGATTTCAAAACAAAAGAACCCTGCATTCGCTTCCTTTTTACCCAGAAAGCTCAAATATAGTCATAGCAAGATTTAAAGAAATCCTCTTGGACCTCTATTGTAATACCCACAGTAAGTCTGCCATTTTGATATCATTATAAAAATGTCAGGGTTTGTTTTTTTTTGGCATTTGCAGTCATTTTCAGTCATTCTAGAATGAATTTGCTCTTGAGAAATAACTGGATCATCTTCAGATATGGTCTGTCAAATATTTACAGCACTGTAAACCATGACACGTTATTTCCATGGAACAGAGAGCTACTTGAAAAAAAAAGTGTAAGAGTCTACCAACTATAATTCATCCAGATGGATAGAACTGCCCTTTAGTGGAGCAACCTTTCACCATGTGTGTAATAAGCTCTCAGCATTGTTTCCACACTGTTTACCACCACCTGTTTGAGGAACAGCTGGCACTTTGCTGGTCCAGATTTGTTTTAATAGTCACACTCTCTGCACTACTTTTCATAGCATAGATTATTCTGAAGCATTGTTTAGGTGAAAGGACTCCACCAATCGTGTCCAAGTCCCACTTTCTGGGATACTTGTAGTCGCATAAGTTGAGACTGTGAGAAACCACTGGAACGTCTCCACGGGCACACACTGGCTTGCAGAGTCCGTATAAGAAGATAGGTTAGGTTACATGCAACGTGTGCTTTCAAACAGTTATGGGTTGCTGTATTCATCCATAAACCATGCCTTCTCCCCTCCCCTGAAGTGGTACCTAAACGCAGCTCCAAACAAGGAGTCATTCTTTACAAAGTTGCAGGTTCAGCTGAAGCTAATATTAGGCTTGGGCAGTGCTGGCTAAAATTGGATGCAGGCTAACATGACTCGCAAGCTAACATTATTGTATTGTACTCAGAGATGAACAAGAGATACAGCTTCATATTGTTGAAGATGGGAAACAGTAATCTGAATGCAACCGTGTGCATTACTGGCCACTTCAAAAAGTTACAAACTAGTTTTAGGAGAATTTGGACGCAGCTTAAGTCTCTGATCAGCGCTGATGTGTGAAGATTGGTAATCATAAGTCTCCAGGGCTGTACACTGTGGAGTTTAATAGCCTATGCCAAAAGCAGAACAGAGGAGATTTGCTCTGAGATCGATGTACAGTGTTATGAAAGTCATTGTGTGCTGACAGAAGGTTTTGGAATGCCCTGGAAAGCAATGCAACCGTGGCTGCAATATAGGCTGGAGTTTGCCTGATGAGTGCGTGGACAGTGATTGATTGAGGTGTGCTCTGTCTCCCCACAGCAGGCTGTGACAGTGAGGATGTGTATGAGGCCCCAGGCACTGCAGAGGTGTGAGGATGGAGTCCTGACCTTAGGTGGAGCATCCGCTTCATAATCACCACCCTATTCACTGTGAGTATTTCAGGGTTTCATCCAGTGGCTGATGAGCTCAGCACAAAGACATCTATATGACTGGAAAGACTACATGAAGTCATAAAGGAATTGAAAAATGTCAGAGCTGAAGACAGAGAAAGGGCAGCCTCTTAGGATATTAAAACAAGGGTTGGCAGGTATGGATTAAACTTTGGAACTAAAAGGTTGTGTTATTGAAAAGTCAGATTTGAAGAACACTCAGGTATTATTTCATCTGTGAACTCGGCTCAAAATATTGACGTACAAATACAAGTTTTAACGGAGAGAGCTTTGCACAGTATCTCAGCAGTCTGAGCAGACACACCAATATTGGATGATTGTTCAAAACCCTGATTGCGTTATTTCAGTTTTGATGCCAGCATTTATTCCTTATCAGAGTCAGGTTCCCTACGCATGCATCTACCACCTCCACAGCATACACACCATAAAGAGCACAACGCTTCCTGCACTGATGCTGAAAATTGGCTCTACAGGGATGATTATCTTCCTTTTTCCAACAAGGCCTCCCTCTTTATTCACACAATTACACTTATTCATCATTTTTGGTGCATTGCAACAACATTTTTCTGCTGAAGCTCTGAGCAACGACTTAGTAGTAAAATATTAACTTTTAACTTTTCAGCTTGTGGCGTAATCAATGAAATATTACTCTGTAACAAGCACAAGGTATTTTATCACAGCCTTTGCAGTGAAATACATCTGAATGCCCTCTATTAGTCCACTGCAGTTGCAGTTGAATTTTGCCAGTCCATCATTATTTCAGTGATCAGCAACACATGGAAACTGTGTGAGGACATTGTTACTGCTTGAAATTCTACATGTAACCACAACAAAACACTATTTTCCTCCCCGTCTGTAACCGCCTGTCCGGCACATCACAAGCAGCTCATGCAGGCAGGATCTGAATAAAAAGAAATAATTCAAAGTTCAAGTTGTTGATTAATGTATTGATTATTTTTCTATTAATCAATGACATGCACGCTAATATTTAAAAACACCCATCACAAGTCTTGGTGGTGGTGCGATTCTTGCCATTATCCTATTATCCTATGGTGTTATGTGTGACCAGAATCCAAATGTTTGCAGTTTACAGCGAGAATCAGCATCATCAACATTAATTTTCATCTAAGAAAGCCCAGCACCAAACAAATCCAGACCCAGATCAGAAATGACTCTAGTCTACTAACAGACATCTTTGAACTTCAAGCCATTAATCCTAAACTGTTTCTATTCTCTCAGGTGTCTTCTTCCATCACAAAGACACAATTCTACTTCTTTAAGGCAGATTACACTGTTTTAAAAGCCAAATGGCCAAGAGTAGCTGACAATGTTATTACACTGAGCACTGAGCTCATCCAGTGAGGTTGGACATGACAAAGCAGCGAGCTGGTATAAATAGATTCTGCTGCTGTGCATGTGGACCCAAACAGTCACTCTGCTTTTAATTCAGCTTCTGTTTTGTGCTCTTTCTGCTGGCTTTCCAGGAGGAGTGTGTGTAATGTGGCTGCTTGGGAGCAGATCATCAGGGATTGGCTTTTATTTAAGATTAATATTTTAACAGTGGGGAGACCATGGAAAGCACACTTCCTTGAAAATCAATGTTTGAAGGCACTTTCCTCAGGAAATTTGCACACTGACCCCAAAATGTCAACCATGAATTGTGTCCTTGGGCTGACATGTTGGGGACAAGCAGCATAAAAACAATAACAGGAATGTCCCCCACAATGACAGGGCCTAGGGAGGAAAACAGCCACCTTTGAAATCATTGTTTGAAATGAATGCTATTCTGTTTTTGCTTTCAGTTTGTTTTACTGCATTATTTCAGGGAAAATGTGTTAATTGCGATCTGAGAGCCCCTCTGGAGCTGTTCTTTTAACTGTAGTCAGTCATTTACCGTACTGTGTGAAACATCCCGCTCAAAATGTCATTTTAGCAGCATAAAGCTGTCTCGCTAAGCTGACAAACTCTGGACAAACCCAAAGAAACAACTTATTTTGCAGATAGTGTCAACTCAAGTTTCTGGCATCTGCAGCACAGTGGTGCCAGAAGTGAGCGGGTCTCTGGGGCCTCTTCTTATGTTGGTTTGTTGCAGCATTACATCAGGATGTTGTCCCTATATACAAGTGACAAGACAAAATGTGGCCTGATATCCCCCAGAATCACATTTGTACTGGACAAGTCTAGAATATAACTTATAAAAATTCAATGTAAAGGAACAATCAATGATTAAACCTAAAGTAATTCCATCAGACATACCAACGTACCGAAGCTGAGAGCTGACCCCTTGAGTCAAATGAAGCCTTCTTAAAAACTGAAATCTAAATACATGTGGACTAAATAAATATATAGCTGTAAACTAACTATTCATTAGCTGTTTGTGTCTATATTCAGACTTATGGACAAAGTTGGTAGCAGAAAGTAGTGAGAACCATCTAGCCACTGGTTTTCTGTTGCTGCTGAAGACAAACCCTGACTGGGCTGTTAACAGCTGCCTCTGGTCCCTCCATATGAAGCCTGTCTCCCTTTAAGAGGTGGTTTCAAGCAGAATTCCTCCATTAGTTTACCATTAGTCGAAACGTTATGCAAAGGAAATGAGCGTCTGTTTAGACAGAGTGGAAATGTGAGGCACGAGTGTGGAATGTGTATTAGAGCAGGAAATAATTCATGTGTGGAGAAATACAAGAAGCCCCTTAACTGCTGCTGAATTTTTCATTGTTATGTGGTGCATTCAAGGACCCAGTGTGGGGAGAGTAAATGACAGACAATGGAGGGTTGTTTTTTTAAGAAGGAGAAGAATATTCTTTATCTTTCTCATCAAAGAAGGATGGATGTAAAGTGAAATAATAAAGAGGGTGACCCATGTGCTGCTGAACAATAAATCAGAGAATATAATCAGGGTAAAAATGAACTACACCAAAATTGTTTTGTCTCCCATTAACTATTTATTTAACTTAATTAATTAACTGCTAATTACTCACTGCTGATCAAATGAAATCCAGAAAGCCTTTGTGTATGCAGATATGCAGAGGAAGAGGTTACACATCGGGTCTGGGATGCAGACTTGGTCAGGTGGGACTTTTAAAGAGCACCTCTCGCTAAGCTGAAACAGAATGGGATCAGATTTTCAGCAACATAGTTGATCTTTGACTTATAGTGATGAAATATTTCATAATTGCTGGTATTTTACATTCATAGCTCCAAACAACAACAAAACAAATTACTGTATCTGAGAGTGAGAAGATGAGATGAACATCAGTCTGCTGTCTGGGATGTTAGGGTGAGCGGTGTGAGTCTCCCAACGCCTCTCCAAATGAATATGTTTTGTTTTTTTTTCAAATATCTGATTCTTGCACACTGTTGTTTTGCAGCAATCCTTGTTTCCCAGATCGCTGTAACACAGGTGGGGAGGATAAATTTAGCAATAAAAAGCACCGGTGGTAGAGCGGGTCGTCCACCTATCAGAGGACTGGTGGTTCGATCCCTGGCTCCTCTGGGTTGCATGCCAAAGTGTCGGGTATGAATGGCTAGTTATCATATTTCTTCGTTTCCTTAGTTTCGTTTGGTGTGAATGGGTAAATGCTGACTTGTAGTGTAAAGCACTTTGAGTGGTCAGATGACTAGAAAAGCGCTATATAAGTACAGGCCATTTACTATTTACCATTTACAATAACAATGTGTGGGGAAATATGTAAGGTTGAAATGTGCCAGAACTCTGGGGACTACTCTTGGGAGTCAAATTAAATATTAAAATAACTGAAAATAATAATTCAAAAAATAAACAAAAACCACCAATCAGAAGGAAGAACAGAATGGAGCTGTTCAAGTTGGCAAAATTAAATCATTCCAGCTACATTAATTGTGGTAACAGGAATGAGACCATTCCCACACTTGTTTCATCATCGCTATGTGTGCAGTGTTTCGATAACTAAGAGTTCCACCATGTCTC
This sequence comes from Datnioides undecimradiatus, assembly GCA_008933995.1. Classification (NCBI taxonomy): domain Eukaryota; kingdom Metazoa; phylum Chordata; class Actinopteri; order Lobotiformes; family Datnioididae; genus Datnioides; species Datnioides undecimradiatus. The sequence continues at coordinate 2,244,408 of WARS01000033.1, read as the reverse complement.
CTCCTTCTATTGGATGTGAGCTAAACCGTGCATGTCTGCCTATTGCGCAGGATGCCTCCAGAGTCCAGTTTTCATGTACGTGTTTTCGGCGCTCGTGAACTCTGAACTCCAAGGGTCACTTTGCAAAGTACTGTGTCGAATTTTAACTCAGCTGGATTTGCGGTGTGAGGGTCATGGCCTTTCCAAAATTGCATTTTTGGACCTGTGCCCTTACCATGGCAACTGGACTCATATAGCTTAAGAAGCTTTAGCACATCATTTGTAGTTTTAATGGGCAGCGTTTTGTGTTTCTAGCTAATTCTGGATCATAGCAATTTGAGCTGCAGCATAACATGACATATAATTTGCAATAGTATATAGTATAATAATAATAATGCCACAGCCCTTTTTTGTACTTATAGTAGTATTTATAGATTGTCTTGAACTTTCAGGTTGCACTTATTTGTTCATATTTGTTGTTTGGTCTATATTAATACTAATATATCAATATTAAGCTCTATCCAGCTTCTGTTAAGCTTGGTCCCATAATGCACACAGTCAGTTTCGTAACGGTGGGACCTGCGGTTGAGGAAATGTTAAGCATATTCCTTAAAAAATTCAAACTGTTGGAAAGTTCATCACGCTGGGCTGCTGTGATCTGAAGACTTATTGTAGAATACTTTGAGGTGACGCTCAATCGGAAATCAATTCGACTTATGTGTGAGAAGAATGGCCTTTTCCTAAAATACATTTTTTGGGCCGTAATTACAGTGCCACTATTTCATGTTTCATCTTTCATTCCGGCTCAATAATAAAATAATAAACTGGCACAAACTCAATAAGGATTTTGCCCCCCTTGGGACTTGAATCCTAAAAAACAATAAGCCCTAATTGAAAAAAAAAAAAAAAAAAAGATTATTTGGAGCTGAGCCCTTTGAAAAAGCGTTCCCCTATTCAACAAGACATTTAGCAGAAAACCTATTAAAGCTTTCCATCAAATTCATTATCTTTCATCTCTTTTAATTGACTTATAAAAAGCCCATGAATCTTTCATCTTGATAACCTAAAGCTAATGAGCCTTGCAGGTGTACCGTGGTGTAATCATGGAAAGTAGGTTATTAAACATTTTGGTGCAGCAGTGATTTTCTGTCAGAATGGATCAGCTGTAGCTCTGGGAGAAGCTTCCTAATACAAAAGCCTCCCACAGTGCAGAATGCATTAACACGCACGCACATACACATACAAATGCGCATGCATACATACATATAAACATATGTGCACTGAGCCCTGCCTTTGTTACTGCAGGATGCAGGAACTCGTGTGCTATGACACCACGCATTGATTTGTGGGATTATGGGGCTTTAACACTCTGAAATAGACTCTCCTAACTTTTAATACCACAAGTCACAGCTAAATATGCTGCGGTACAGTGTGGCATGACAATGAAAAGGGGCTTGTGATGTATCTCATTCCAAAAACAGAAACCCAGAGTATATTGATTCACACTAGTGCTGTAGGTTTTCAACTAAATCACCATTCTTAACAACATTTTGGACTTGAAATTGGAATAATTCCTCAGATGCGCTCAGTTTCTTTTTAATTATTCATATTGTATATTCTGTACAAACAGGAACATTTATCTGCATGCAACAGTTTTCGTTTAGACTAGATGTTGAATGGAGCATGGATCTGACAAGATGAAGCCATAGTCATGCGCTTGGATACTGACCTACGTAAAGCAAAGTAAAAGCACATCAAATGCTTACGTTTGCTGTATTATGTGTGCTGTATACAGATCCAGAATGGTGCATCCACATCACCTGGTTAATGGACTGGAGTTTAATAATCTTCTGCTTTTAATGGGACATCCACCCAGTGTGTGCTATGACTATCACACACGCCCATACTGTTTGCTCAGTGTTTACCTCTAAATTAAAGGGGGCACCCACAGTGAGGAACTGAAACACTGTCTATCGTTCATCTCTCTTTTACTGATTGCACATAGCCGCATTTCACCTCACACACCTCAAAATAAATAGTGTACACTGATTGTCTGTTCTCCTCAGACTCTCTGCTCTGATTTTAGGAATTTGGCATCATGAAGGTGCTGCTGTGGTGTTGCCCTGTTGCGCACAGTGTGTTGTGACTTTTTACTCAGTGAGAGACGGGAATAAAAAGGTAGCAAAACACAATAATGTAAGAAAATAAAACATAAATGAGTAAATGGGTGTTTGTCCTGAAAACTGCCACATAGTCAGACGCGCTTTATTCTGCAGCAGGGATCCATAAAACCCACATTACTTGTGTCAAAGGCAAAGAAGCTGTGCGTGATTGGATGCTCAGACAGAGCACACTGCAGAGCGGAGCTGTGCTGCTGGCTCACAATCTGCAGCCATTGTGTTGCTGTCTGCTCAAACTCACTGATAATCTATTATAAACCATGTTACGGACATATAATACATTAAATAAAGGTTTTGATTCTATTAAATGATAAAATGTATTTTATGCCAACACTTTTCCTGCCATTCTCTGCCTCCAGTCCTTTAGTTTCAGTTGACCTGATTGTTTACTTCACATATGATGATATATCAAATGTTCCCATCCGCTTGATTTATTGGAAATATTATCAATACATGCTGCACACAGTCCCCAACGTCCCCACAATTCAATATGCTCTTACCTTTATTGCAGACAAAGCAATGCCCCACTATCAAGGAACACAACAGTATGGGAGAAATCAGTGGTTGTGATCCTGGTAACAGACTGCAGCTGGTTTCATTTGGTCTCCTGTCAGTGGCGTCATCATTTGTGCATGTGTTACATGTGTCACACTGCGTATGAGACTTTTGTGGATAACTCAGCTCCTAGTAAACCTCCTGAGCAAAGAACAGTATGGGAATCCTAACTGGGACAAAGCCGACTGCCATAATGGAATTATTCACGAAGACAGCAACTCCCATGATCCCACGCTACTTCACGGCATCACCAAAAGCGTCTTTGGTTAAGGTTTTGTTTGAGAGACCCCTAGTGGCAGCTCGTTACACAGTTACATGTATGTTTAAGTGTGTGATTGTCTTGCTTCAGAGGACAACACTGAGCTCAGATCAGATCATGACAGAAACTAATCTCATTTTGTGCTCAGTCGCTTCAACACATGTTTAACACGGGTGTGCATGCCTGGACACACTGTTACTCTGTTTATTATGGTTGGATCTTGTTTTTTTCTACCTACTGAGTTACAGATTTATCTGAGGACCTTCTCAGCACCACTATTGTAAAAATACAAAATGACTAAAATTGAGCCTGGAAGCTGTTTCACAAACTTTTCTATTATAACCAGGGCCTCACTCGAGGTATGGCAGAGACAGATTTTGATCGTTCTATCTCAGAACACTAGACAGAATAAGAAATAAGGAGATGTGATCACTAAACTGTGACAAGTCAGATGAATATGCAGATGCAGGTGTCATGAGACTGGACAGGTTGAATAGATGCTCGCATCCTATTTACATTCTGTAAACGACTGTGGGATCAGGCTGCCGTGTCAGTGCATCTCATCAGCTTATTCTCCCAGACAGGATTTGTTGATATCGACACAGGGTCTGTCTGTGGTACTGTTATGTTCTCAACAAAGATATAAAGCTGTTAAGAGGAGAAAAAAATCCACCCCACACCAACACATTGCTCTCTTCTCATTCCCAAGCCAGAGCGCTGCCAGAGGAAAAAATGATGACTAGCAAATCCCTTCCGAGGGCATTCATCGGTCAAATTCACTTTCTATGAACTCAGAAGGATCGATTCAGGGGTTGAGCTGGAAACAGATTAGACATCACAACTCACAACAGGAAAGGAGATACATGCCATCTGTTGGAAGCGAAGCTAAATTTAGCAGTGCAATTCACTCTGAATAGGACCGTGTGCTAAACAGCTCAAATGTAAAATGTGGAAATTAGGTGTAAATGTCAGCACAGTAAGAACCAAAAGTCATTACCATTCATCTCCACCCCAGCAGAGCTTCCATAGAGACTAGTTACAGTGACACTGGTGTTACAGAGCTGATCTCAGGAGGGTTTTCCTGTTCTGGAGCTGGCTGCTACTCTATTAATCATAGCTGGACAAGAAGCTATTTGAGCTGAAAATCTAATTCTTCTTTCTTTTTGGTGTGTAGAGTGTGTGATGGAGCAGAGTGGTGTATGTAACTTTCTGTGTATCAGTCCTTGTGTGTTTGTATGAATGTCTCAGCGCTGTAGCTGTGCGATGTGGTGGGGGTGTCACAAACAAATGAAATATGAGTGCATTGATTTCTCTGCAACCTATGGTTACCCACAATGTTTTTCTTTGGGTCGACTCGTGGATCTTCTTTTCCTCAGTATCTTCAAGGAATCACAATTCTCTGCAGGCCTAATGTGCAGGAGTCTGAACAATGCGTTTCAACACAACAGATGAAGCAGCCTGGACAACGTTAAACATGGAGTTAATTATGATTTATCTAACTAAAGAAAACATGATATGAAAGGAACAGGTAATGCAGAAGGAATAGAAATGAATGATTATGATTGCAGTCACTTTGGTCTACTGTGGAAAAAGGTCTGCAGTATTATGAAACAAATATGCCAAACCACCTTAAAAACAGGTATGGTGCCTTATGTCCTGCATGTGTTTCTACAGGGTGCTTGTTAGAGCCTACATGCCTGACTGTGACTTTGTGTGTGACAGAGCATTTCTCAGCTGAAGGTGTGCTGTCATCCTGTTCTCCAGGTCGCCTGTTTCTGTTGGTGTGGGAGTGAAAGACGTGGAGGCTGTGATTAGCGGGCTGAGCCCGTGAGTGAACCTATGGCAGAGAGACACCACAGTGCAGGTAGGAACTGCCAGAAACACAGAGAGGCAAACACACCATCTGTGCCATACTGCAATACAACAAAACAGGACAAACTGTATAAGGACATACCTGGGGAGGAGCCTTCTGCTGCAAAATTCAACTTGGATCCTTTTCTACTAGCTTCCCTATCATCATTATGATTAATTAAAGAAAAACATTTGTGAGGTGGGGTCTGAAAAAGTTTGAGAACTACTGCACAAGACTGTCTCCCTGCATACTAGCTGCTATATGAGACTGTACCTACCCTTAGTGGTGCATTTTGCAAAATGCTAATGTCAACATGCCAGCAGTCTTACAGGGATAAGGATAACATGTTATTTATATTTTTATATTTTCATATTTTGCACATTTTTATGAGATTTCGCAGAAAGCAAACCAAACAAACAAACAGAACTATGCAATGGAGACAATGGTTCATTGTGTATCAGCTGGTGTATGAGCTAATTACAATGCTATGTGCTACAACCTCTGACAGCTTTGGCCTTACTAATGATTCATAATTGCTGTGGCTTCATTGCGCTCCAAACTAAATGACTGGGAGGCCATGTTACAGTGTCTAGAATGGGTAGCTTGTTCTGAGGGTTGTGCTCAAGGAAAGGTCATGGAGAAGCCAAAGCAGAATAGTAATAGTAAATTACATACTGATATGCATTTTGATTATTTGTTTTGTATACATTGAAATTATGGCTTTGCATTGGCTCTAAAGGAAAACCAGGGGTCTGGCTCTCAGCTGAGTTGAGTTAAGCTACAGTTGTTGAGATAAAATCTTCATAAAATATATCCTGTTTGGAACTTGTTTGTTCTAAACAGGATATATTTTATTTTGTTTTGTTGTCTGATTTTAATAATCTAATGGTTGGACTGTTGACCATAATTCTTTTTTGTCTGGCTCAGTACCATCTTGGACTGAGCCTGCTGAGCTGGGATTGACCCTCCCTGCACTCACTGTGATTGGCAGAGCTGACTGTAGGATGAATGTTAGAGATACATTACTTCTGATTGCTGGGGTGTGCTGCAGCCTTTTCAGGATACACTTATCAAAAGGGTCGCAGGACTAAGTGCAGGGAAAAGTGGACTTAGTGTTGTCTTCAGGCTGACGTGGAGCTGTAGGAAGAGACAGTTCTGAAACAATGTTTTCAAAAAGAGCTATGTCAGAGGCTTTCTGAGTTGTATTCAGAAAACGTTCTTAATATTTCAAACCACATCAAGCTGTTCTCCTCAGATATGGAAACATTTGGAAAAGTCCTAATTTCCACCTAAATTCATCATGCGTGTATTCTTGTCACCTCGTCTAACAACTAAATTTACTTTTCTTAAATTAGACTAGGTGCTGGATTGAAACAGAACTGAAACTGTGCAAGGAGGATGGGCAGAAATAGAAATTTGTATAAAATCATATTGAAGCAGTGGAGCAGGAGCAAGTTCAGAAGAAAGCTGATCCATGTGTTCGGAGCCATGATCTATTAGTACTGAGGGAGCTGTGTGGGGTTCATCATTCTTCAAGTTAGTCCAAAGATGTGCTATGGAATGACAGATGCTTGACTTTAAAGGCATTGACAGCAGATGCCCCTTTCATCCACAGAGGGCAGCCATGCATCACCTGCAAGCTCTCAAACAGCAAATCAATCTGTAGCAGCCAGGTGAGACAGGAGGCCACCACGAGCAACACAGTCCAGTAAAGCAGGCATTAATATTAACCTTAACAAAAACCATGTTGTATTTAATAACAGCTAGTAAATTTTGATGTTGGACTCATAATCCTATCTAATGCTAATGTTGACAGCTCCACATTGAGTTAATATTTACATTAGCATCCCTGAAAAACTGAGGTCCAGATTCAGACCTCTGAAGGTGAAGGACAATCTTTGCAGATCCTGTTAGCAGCCCCCTTTGCTACTGTTTACAATACTTAACAACTGACAGAGACTAGTGAAAATGGTGCAGTCATGAATATTGATTATGTTCATAAAAATAGACTTTGGTTTGAAAAGCAAGAGGACACAGCTGACTGTTGGAACTCCATCAAAGCTTTGATGAGGCCATTTGTCTCTCAAGCTGGACAAGTCGCCAGCTGATGACTAAACTTAGTGTGCTGTTTACAGCTTGCCAACTAAGTTACAGAAACCTGTGAAAATAATTGATTAAATCAGTATAATGTGAGTTTTACTGAATATTACATGCCTAAGCATAAAAACTCTTCATGTTGAACACATCTGCACTGTGTTTTCTACTGCTCTGTGAGGGCAAATCAAGCCCCTGGTTAAGAGCAAAATCAAAAAGCTGCTCATTCTTCCAGGTTTAAAGCAACACCACCCCTTTCCTCAAACCACTACCAAGTGTTTAAGCAACTGCAATTAATCAATGTGCGGGACACAGGAAACTCACCCTGGTCCTGTACTTTGTACTCCAAACCAGCACATGAATAATGTTCACCGGCACTGAAGCTTGACACCTGAGACTGGAGGTCAGAGCCTATATCCCACCAGGGCTATCAAAACTCTTAATCAAGGTAATGGGATGCCATGGTGAATTAGTTTGAGTTTGTGGAAAAAGTGGTCTTTTATGTCAAAGTCACATGGTTCGTTATCAGTCCCGCTCACCCCAGACACAGAGGCTCCATGGCATCACACCACTCCTGCCTTTATGTTTTGGTAGTTAGGTTTTAGGTGGTATTGGGTGGTAGGCAGTATTTCTATGAGAATCACATAATCAGTCATTACAGCAAGTCGTATTTGGTGCCAAGGATTGCTCAGCATTATTTTAAAGGTTACACCTCCTTTGTCTTAATATACTGGTGCACGTATAACGCATTTCACTTTCTCACTTCCGTATCTTTGTGAAAGCAACAAGAGTCCTCTGTGCACTTTTTCTCTGTGGGCAATGAAATTTCCAGCAGACAGGATTTCATGTATGTTTTCAGTCACATTCTTTCAGCTACGCCTCTCATCCCTGAAGAGCCTGAGCAGCGATTGCAGCTGAGTGGATCAATCTGAGAATTGCCCATGAAATTCAGAGCGTTCCCAGGCTGAAATCCTTCTGATTACATTTCACGGATAATGTGAAGATTTCAACGCACCGCGCTGAGTGTACACAATCTCTGGCACACCTTCCAAGTATTGAGTTGCATCCCCTTATGAACAACTCCACTGGCGTGAGGCTTTAGAAGTCTGTTCAAATCACCTTCCAGTTCATCTACAGCTCTCACTCAGGACTGATGCAAATGGGATGATGCAATCAATGATGGATTAGAGTTTTCTCTTGCACTCACTCGCTGAGTCGATATTACAATTCAAAGTTTCTGTTTTTCAAAGTTTCAGTTTATCAGGCCTTTGTTTGAATATTACTGAATATAACACTGCTAATATTCGATTTGGTAGCGTCTTATCCAGAGGAAGCTTGATGCCTTCTGCTGGAGTCCATGAAGGATATATGAGCAGAGGAGTGCAGGACATCATGTGGTGGTTAACCATTTCATTCACATATGAGAAAACACAGTCAACAATGCTGTCACCATGAATGTAAACAACCAACTTAATGTCACAAACAAAAAAAAACATTGTTACATTGCATAAAGTGTAAATAAAAACAACTAAATGATTTGCAAATCCAAATATTAAGTTGAATACAAAAGACAACATATGTAATGTTCAAACTACCAGACCTTAGTTTTTGCAAATATGCACTCAATTCTGGATTTGACGATGCAACAAATTCTGAAACAGTGAATAATACTCCTTTATTAATCATGGTGTTGCTGATGTGCATGAAAACGTGGAAAACATTGTTTTGGACTGGCCCTATGGATTCTGCCCTCAAGACCAGAGTGCACCTCTCACTGCCTGTGCTCAGTCGCTCTTAGACTCAGGGTTTAATACGGTCATTGAAGATGTATAGGTGACATGCCCCCAGTGCACCAATCAAATGGGGAAATTGACACATTTCATTTTTCCTTTTATGGGAAAAGTTAAATTTACAGTCTAAGAATCTAATGTAACATTTTCCATGTCCCAGCACAAATTCTGCTCTAATTCAGCTTTTTAATTTTGAATAAAGTGCAGTAGCTACACCTGCTCAGTGGATCGTTGGGGTTCAGATCCTTGGATTAAACAATCAAATTAAATCCATTTTCTCTACTGGATTTTATTTTACATGCTCCTCTGTCCAGTTCTGAATAAATATTCAGTGGGCAATTCTAAATACCCGACAGCTCCAATGGAATAATAATGACCTGTGAGACCCATGTAGTGTTAAACAGCGCTGCTTTCTATGACCTGCTTTACATTAAGCTGGCATGTCACCCTTCATACCTGTTTAAGAACAAGGCGAGTGACAAGCAAATCCCAGCAACATGGACTCCTCCTGCTAAGTCTGATGCTGTGTATGCTTCGCTGATAAGCTGATTCAGTTTGTCAGGTGGTATTACGGCTGTCAGCCTTCATGCTGCCGACTATCATCTCTCAGAGTCAGAGGGGCTGCAGCTCCCCTAGATCAAAGCCACCCCTCCCACCCCCAAGAGTGGAGCAAACCTTGCTCGGGCCCAAAAGGCAGAGCACAACAGGCAGCTGAGGGGTCTGAGGTCAGGGAGGTAGCTCTCTTACTCATCGAGCCAATCAAGTAATGCTGATCCCTGGGAGTGACTGACTGGCAGGACAGCAGGGTTATGTGCAGACTGTCAGCTTTATAAGAACACTGTCATTTTAATACATGCATGAATTCAGTAGACAGGGAAACCAATCCACCGACTTGAGCTGTGTTTACTCATGGTTTCAGTGGACAGGACAGGCAGTGCAGAGGAGGACTCCGTCATTCTGGAATTGCAGTGAAGATGATTACATATTTACCTCAGAAAAAGTTGAATTGGTCTGTGGAGCAATGCAGGGGGGACGCTGTGTAAACCATATGGCAAACCTAAGCTATGATTATCAAATAAGCTACACATATTCCTTATGTACAAGGTGGCTGTGAAATGTTTCATGTCCGCTTGGCTGCGATTATGTTTCCAGGTGCTCTTTGCCAAGGTCTTAGTACAAGCTTTAAACGTGTTACACTTTGTGCTATTCATCCACATACAATATCATCTTCGATTCTATCGGCCACGTGGGTATTGTTCTCAGAAAAAAGACGGAGCTGTGTGAGGATAGTTCGTGTTGTAAGGATGTAAGAATGTTGCATGAAACAGGAACAGACAAGTAAACTGAAGACTATTTCAGGAGCCACAGCCTGCCCTCGTATACAATTCAAAGTTCAAACTTCTGTTCCATTCTCCTGTTCGCGGTTCCTGGTCATTTGTCCACCCCCCTACATACTGTATAAGACAGGATTACCTAACTGGAATCAGATCAATACAGTGTTCCATTTGCTCTGCTCTTCTTTCATATGTTCCTGTTTGTCCATCTCCTGGATAAAATAAAGGAGCCCAGTAAGAAGACTACCCCTCTCACTAGATATAAAATCTAATATTTTATTCATTTGTTCAATAGACAGGAACAAATATGGTACATTACATCTTGGGGGTTTTGCTCCACTCTAATGGAATGTATTTCTGTTGATCTGTTAGGGCCCTGTGTGCTAAATATCCTTATATTCCTAATTTTCAGGAAGTATTAATGTAACATTAATTAAATCCAATAAATTGGTTAAAATTTCTCAGTATCAGTTAATTAAAAGAACTTAATGTCTCTCTAATTGGCTGATAGAGGCCTTCCTCACCTCTCCTCCAAAAATATCAGCTCGACATCCTACGATAAGACTGTGAACCATGTCTAATAGCCTCAGCTCCTACTCTCCCCGCTGAATCATCCTGTAGTCTCTCACATTTCCCTTCTTTCTTCTTCTCTGCTCACTCTAAATCGCTCACATGAGAAAAATCCCCACCACTTCAATCTTTAGCCTTTAGTTTCTCTGTTTGTATTTTTGCAGCCGAAGAAATGAGTTTGTCCCATCTGTTGTCGTTCACCTAAATTATATTAACCCCCATGTTAGCCACAATTTTGCTTTTAGTATTAGAAAAGAAACCTGTTCTACCATTTCATAAGTAGCAGCAGGTGCAGAAAAATGATTTACGTACTAATCGCATATATGAAATCCTTTGTTGTGGCTGACTCAAAGCCATGTAGCCATAAAAAAACATATAAAGCTTGCCAAGTAATGTGTTTCAGTTGCTAAGTGATTGGGTTTCAGCCACAGAATACTCTGACGATAATGCTGAGGAGCACTGTATTGTTTTCATCCCACCTTCATTTGCAGCAAATAACATAAAAACAAGCGTTGAAGCCGGATGTTTATGAGCTCAGACCACTGACTGCCTATCATTTCAAATATATAATATGATCATAGGAGCTGAAGATATTCCAAAGAGCACACCTTTATAAATCAAAAGCTATGTTACTACCATTCATTAATTAAAGTTCAGATTACAGCCCCGAGGAATGCCCAAGCCTCCACTGTTCATTCAGAGCGCCACACACAATAGACTTACAGTGGGAGACAGGTCTGGATTGCAGGCAGGTCAGTCTGGTACCTGCAGTCTTTACTTTGAAGCCAAGCTGCTGTCACAGAGGAATGTGACTCAGCACTGTCTTGCTAATAACAGCATCTTTAGCCTGGAGAATACAATATCCATAATTTCCACAAAGTATTCATAGAGTGGACCGGTCAGACCACAGCACACATTTCCATATTGTGCCTGTCCCTCTCAGATGAGCTCGGGTCCACAAGTGCGTAGCTTTTCTTTTTCATGACTTTGCATGGCATAGCTGTCTGAGGGATCAAAGGTCTCTGGTGTTTTGTGCTGGTGTGTTCCTTTCTCAGACAGTAGCTGCAGAGATTTCTCTTAGATGCCTGCCTTAGATGATGAAATCCTAAAAATCTGATTTGTTTGTTTAGAAATATTCCTCTTAACAATAGGACTATTGAAGTATTTTGTTTTTCATGGTTCAACCTTGTCCTTGTTTTTGAATGACTGCATATTATCATGATTGCATATTATTTGTTTGCCTGTAGAATGTTCCAGACAGGTGGTTTTATGTTTTTACGCAAAGCTTTTCCAATCTTTTGTTGCCCGTGTCTCAACGTTTTTGACAAAATAACTGGTGTCAAATTCAGAAAGAGTTTTTTGGAACCTGGGTCGTTCGTCAGATCATATCATGTGTGTATGAGTTCTGAATCTAATTACGTGATGCCTGAAATTCATCAGGTGTGTTGGAGACAGTGTGGTACGAAAGTCATCTGCTCACTCACATGCAGGGCAGAGGTAGACGGCTGCATATGGCCCACACTCTGCTGAGCCACCAGTAAACTGTTAGACACAGCTGACACCCTGGTTTTTGGTCAGAGTGATTCATGTTGCTGTGTCTTAGTTACAGTGCGACTAACTGCGACAGAACAAATGATTACATTTGAGAGCCCACATTAGCTTGAGGAATGAAGGGAATGCCTGCACACAGCTCATCATATCAGTAGTGTTACAGACTGTAAACAGCCACAGTCGACATGTTTCATTTTGGTGGTGAATGGACTGTACTGTTGTGGTGCCTGTCTAGTCTTCCATTCACTCAAAGCACTTTACAATACATGTCAGCATTCACCTATTTACACCCACTCACACCTATTCTTACAATGTTGGCAGCTGCTCAGTGGGCTGCTCACACACTCAACGGACAGCCTACATTGCCGGCAGCCAGGGTTTGAACCACCAATCTTTTGATACGTGGATGACCGCCTTTATCTCTGAGCCAACGGCAACTGTTTGTATCCTGAATGCTCAGAAGAACAGTTGGTGTGATGCTGAACATACATCTTTGTGGCAATGCAGAGTAACAGAGTAGCAGCGCGGGATAGTACAGACGTTCAGCCACTGGAACTAATCCGGATGTATTTTGTTTTCCAAAACAGCCATAAGCTACTTGTCTGATTGTTATGAGGAAAAGGATTAAACGTCTGCGTTTACAATGTACCTTTATGATCCAAGATGCACATGAGAGCTGTCCTTTAGATCTAGATTTAATGTAATCATGATCAAATCACTGGGTGCAGGTTAGACTGCATTAAACAACACACATCCTAACAGTATCCATGGGCAAGGTAAAACTCGAACAGACCACGTAAACTAAATATCAAACCTCTCACATTAATGTAGCACAACCACGAGCCAAAGGTTTTGGACATGAGAATATTAGAAATACATTGGAAAGTATCAAGAAAAATGTCCATAAATCAGAAATAAAATCAGAAAATAAATATCATTTGTTTATAATTTCCACCACTTTCCCTCCAGAACCAAACAAAGGACAAATTATCAGCGTCTTGGCCTGTAGGGATGACTTGGTCTGATCAACTTTAGTCTTATCTTTCAATCTAAGTTTAGATTTTTTGGTTTTAAACATACTAACTACATTATAACGTATCTGTTTTTTATCATTTGAACACTGTGTTCTGTCTCAAATTATGCAAGATTTGGACAAATTTAATAGGCATAAGTAAAAATGAGTATTGGGATTTTCACCTGATCGGCCATTTTCCCACAGTCACTCAGAGTTATTCAAAACTGCCCACACTAATGCTAATCTCAGTGGAGTCTGACTAACATGCTGTAAACTTTCAAATTAAAGCTGGCATTCACACAAAGGCTGAGTTTCAAACAATAGCCGCGCTTCAGCATGAGTGAAGAAAGGCTGGTTGCTAAGATAAGAGATAAGACTGAACTGTATCAGCTGTGAAGGACAGATGAGGGAGAAACATTTAATGACTCACATAGTGAATTCATTATAATGCATATTCCCACAGCACTAATTCCATCAGTACAGCAACAGAGCCATAACTCATCACTGTAACACTCTGCTGCTGATGTTCTCTTAGCTGAAACACTATTTTCATTCAATCATGTCCACTTTGCTCTTTCATCTTTGTTTTATTTAATGTTCCCCCCCTTCATTTCCAGCAGGTATCCATGTGAAACAAGCAGGAAACATTGAGTTTTATTTATTTTTTATGTGCTGAGTTCTGACATTAGTTTAACAAGTACGTGCAATTGGAATTACTTGGGGAACTGTACTGAGAGTTCTGCAACTGTAAAACTGATGCATATGTCGGTGGTGGCTGAGATTTGGAGGCAGAGATGGTCGTCCACCTTTCAGAAGATTTGGGGTTTGATCCATGGTTCCGCTCGACTGCAGGCTAACGTGTCCTTGGGCGAGATGCGGAACCCCGTGAATGTCATCGGTGTGTGAATGGATGAACGTTGACACGTAGTGTTGAGTTCTTTGAGTGGTTATTACTTGAAAAGTGCGTGGATTTGTTTGTATTCTGAGTGATGTTTTTAGTCATTGGTAGAAATATTAGGGAAACAATTAACCCATTCCCATTTTCCCCAACAACTCAGTGGATTTAATAAATACATTTTTTTGAATTCTTAAAAGTAAATACGGAAGAACCATTGGGTTTGTATTAACAGCCAAAACATATTTAATGCAGATGCTAAAACATGGATGTTCCTAACTAGAGCATGATGAATAATGCATTTTAGCTATTATTATCCTATACCTTATACCAAAGGCATCTCTCAAATAAAGGCATTCTTTACCCTGCAGCTTAGAGCTATTAAACACCAAACTTCAAAAACTCCAAGTTGCTATAAGAGCTAAGGACCACACATGAAAGTGAATCCACAAAATAATGTGCTGATGAGAAGCGAACGGTACAGCAGTGTGGGAGCAGCCCAGTACTCAGTGGACCAGATCACAGAGGCAGTCTGGCATAGCAGCAGATATGTCCTTCTCTTAGGGGACCACCATATGGAAACACTGTGTGTGTCAGCCTGACGTTCTACCAGCCTCCTTCTGTATACTGCCACGAGTACACATGGGCCATGTGGGTATTGTCAGGGTACGGCTAAATCGCTAACACTGCTCTCTTCATGCCTGTTAGCTCTGAAAAGTTAATAAGTCAGATCATTTTACAGTCTGCTGACTACTGAGGCAGTGAGATGTAAAATTTTGCATGGTTAGGATCACACACACACACACATACACACAAGGGGATGTTATATCATGCCTAGGACTATTTTTCATAGTTTGCATCTAAAATGATGAGTGTTGCTTGTTGATGAAAGAAGGTGTGTGATATTAAGTTAGGGTGTGTATTTCTGTGTTTGTTGGTGGTATTTTTGTGTCTTTTGCTGATGACATCACAATACCTCCTCCTTTCTGCTGAAGTTAAATACACCTTAAAAATGGATACAAATTTTTTTTTTTTTATCATTGACAGGAAGAAAAAAAGGGGCATGTAACGCTGTGAGCGTCTGGGGTGGTGGGCAGTGGATGTGTTTGAGTAAGAGCTGAGCCGGCAGGGGTAACAGAGACACAATTCAAACAAATTTGTGCAAGCAACTGTAGTTTTCAAGCCATTGACAGACAGTGCGCTGTCAGCAGTGCTGTTGCAGAATAAGGACCATGTTATATGAAAAAACTAATGCCGCCTCTCGCCTTGGAAAAACAGTTTTAGAGCTTGACTAGTCGGACTAGTCCCTTTTAGATATATACATATAAACATAAATAGCTACAGTTACGTTATGACCAGCATTTATAATGTTTCCTAGTCAGAACTGGACTGGAGAGATCTTGTATTTGAGTTTTGACAAGTCATGATTTCAACTAGGTTATCTTGAGATCATATTTCATACAGCCTGAAATGTACATATCTTTAATTAGATTCTCCTCAAAGCTCAGTGGGTCTCCCCTAATTGTCAGATTATAATTAGAGATTTATAACTTGACTGGTCAAAACATTGTTAGATGTATTTTAATTTAAAGATTTAACTAGTCACAAATCCATCACAGATAGCAAAGCCTGCCTCTGAGTTCTGACTTTCATCTCAGCAGAGAGCACAGAACAGATGACGTCCATCCAACCTTTGCTTGGTTTCATAGAGGCTTTATAGAGTAAAACTCATACACACACAAATAAATATACACATACATTAATAAATAGGAACAGTCCCTCTTCTAATCATCCAAGTAAATCAGAGAATGTTGTGGCTGCAGTTGTTTTCACCCCGGGCTATACTCCCATATCACATTTCACTCAGATTGTGGCGATACATAAATCAGAGTTGCTTTAATTATTGCTTCTGTCCAAAACAGATACATCGTTACTACAGGTATCCTTGGGATATTCCCATCTTTATCCCAAACCAAAACCCCAACAACAGAGGACGTTATCAGGATTAACAAAGCTCAGTCTCCCTGCTCGCTGTCTCTGGGGCTGGACCAAATTTAAGTGTTTGTTTACTCAGCCAGGATTTGAATAGGGCATTCAATACACTGCTAAAAGTGTTTTGTTCTACAGTAAAATTTAATTAACAACAGTGAAATCAGTATGTCCTTGTGTGCATGAACTGCGATTTTATGAAATTATGGAGGGGTTTTTTTGTCAGATTCATGAAATGAATGCAGAAAAGCTCAGTTCTCGTTATTTTTATTAGATGTTGACCCTATGAGAAACACAAAACACAGAAAGGGAAAGTTGGCACAGTGTAAAAAATGCCCAACGCAGTTCATCCACACAAATAAAGCCCTTGAAAGTGCTTTATCCTTGTGTGAATGTGTAAATATGAAGTATGACACTGTGTCTTGGAAACAGCTGTATCAAACCCACTGTATCCTCTGCGAGATGCCTCCTCTGTTGCAGGGCTTTAGCTGTTGATGCCAGCACTGATGTGCAGCTGCAGGACTCAGTTCTGTTCTAAATGCAGAAATGTTTGCAAAGCAAAAACGTCATCACCTGATCAGACTGTCAGCCTGGTAACCTGTGTTTAACTATTATTCATGACTCCTGTTTCTCTTGGCCTTAAATAGTAAACTGACCTTGATCTTACTTTCATAGCTTTTCATAGCATTATTAAAATCGGTAATAACGTTGTTAACACATGATCTTCCTATCTTGGAATAAGATAAGCTTAGGTGCGCTTAGGTGTGAATGCACACAGTGATTATTAGCAACATTTCCAGTGTTTCTGGATCTCAGATATAACTTTGTCCCTTAAGGATGTGATGAAAAGGTTTTAAGATAGCAACTGAGTGAAACAACAATTTGGAGTCATTATATCAAGTTCTATAGTGTGATCACCAGTGGGACAGGAGAACTGGCCCTCAAACAGAGAGCAGACATTAAACTCTGTTACTTGTCAAACTTTCATGTTAAAGAGCCTGCAGTGTTGGTGTGTCAGGTCTGGAGGGCATGCGGTTTGTTTTATTCGCCATTTGCAGGGTTGTGCACTGTAAATTCATCTGCCAGGGTTGGACTGTAAACGGTGAGCTCTACTTCACTGTTCTCATGTGTCTGAGGGAGGAAATTGAGCAAAAAATGACCTGAACTCCACACGATGGTGGTTTGATTCTTGCACATTAAAAGCACAATTGGTTATTTTAGCTGCACCTGCACAAGGTAGTGATTTACAATTTTAATGTAACTTTAGGGAATACTCCAAGCAGGGCAGAAGTGGAGAAGTGCATGTGGTGGCAATGATTGAATTTTAATCAAGTGTGGATTTTTGTTTGTCATAGGAACAGTCTGAGAATGTTGTAATAGCACCTCATGTAAATGAAATGATGGACAAAACTATGAAAAGTAATATATAATAACCAAGGTTTTTATTTCAATACTTTCAATCCATGGCTATTTTACATAGTGTTCACTAGGCCAATCGGAGAAAGCCAGTCAAACTTATGGAGCCAATCGGAGAGAATTTAAAAAAAACCAATAAGAAAATATTCAGAGACATGCAGTTGAAATAAAACAAGCAATCTGACGTAAAGACACAACCAGTTAAAGAGAGAGGCCCAAAAAAAAACAACTGCCAACCAGAGAGAGGCACCTGGAGAAATCAGCCAATTAGAAAGATGAAGCTGGAAAAAACAACCAATCAGAGAGAGTCATGCAAAAAGAGTCATGCCAATCAGAGAAAAATCTATTAAAAAACACAATCAGACAGAGGCTTCTGTAAAACCACAGCCAACCAGAGTGAGGTAGCTGTAAAAACCCAATCAGACAGAGGCAGCACTCTAAACTAAACGCTTAGAGACAGGCAACCAAAAAACAGCCAACCAGAGAAAGGCAGCTGAAGAAAACAGCCAATCAGAGAGAGGCAACTAAAGGGAAAAAAAAGCCATTCAGAGTAAGGCATCTGAAAACATTCACAACATTTGCTCTTCTACAAAAGAATTCTTTATTTTTTTATTAACAAATTGAAATCTAGACAAATGTTTGCATGTTGCAGACATGTAACGATGGAAGCAAACACTTCCAGACCTTTGGCACCAGGAGCGTCCAAGCAGCAGGTGTGCAAACCATACACACAAATCACACACAGTGTGCTTAGCAGGTTGGCAGGCAGTATTGCAAATGGTTAGACTCGTGGCATTATTCTTACTTTCTGAGCTCATAGGAGATGGCAACCCCAGAGCAACTGCTATGAGTATTTGGGGGCACTCAGCTGATTGAGCTAACGAATCACATCTGACACACATTCTAACACTTTTTACAGCATCGGTCTTATCTGCGTATTAATACTTTCAGATCATTTTTTTATACATTGTGAGATTTATTCGCCTTTGCTGTCCCATTCATTTTCATTTCAGCCTTTTCCCCCGTTTCCCACTCTCCATACTCCTTCAGCCAATCCTGCCACGCAGTACAGCTCGGAGTCCCTCGTAAAGCAATGCAACTCATCTCTCAGTGAACACTGTTTAACATGTTTCATAACTTTTCCATCATCACACTCTTTTCAATTTTCATCTACTCATCCATTGTTTAAGACAGAAACTCCATTCAAGCCTCAGAACGTTCCACATTCTTCAACTTTTAAGTCCCATTAATACTAATTAGATCCTTTCCACACTTTCCATCGCTTCTAACATTCTGGAATCTACAATTTAAAGCCAACAACTCAAAGTATTTCACATCTTTCATGTATTTTTGATATCCAACTTTTTTAGTTTAGTGCCAGCTTTTCAACAGTCAGCGTTTACACTAGCACCTTCTTAAAACATCCTCCTCTAGTTATTTAAGTAAAATCACCATATGAACATGAACTGCACTTAAACAATCACCAGTTTCATATCAAACTAGAAGTGAAGCTGTCAAAAAAATAAACCTCGGATCGACTTGTTGAAGTGGGGGTTTGCCTGTCACGTAGAGGGAGGCAGAAATATAATCCCTCCATTTTAATGCAAGCAGCGTGTCCAAGCTGAGACAGAGGACGAGTGGGAGAGCGGCGTGATAAATGCTTGCTGCACTGGAGGAGGCACTGAGACAGAACAAAGGACAGACCCACCAGCTCTCCCACGCCATCTCTATCGCTGCCTTTCTCCTCTGTCTTTCTCATACGTGTACACAGATGCAACTCATGTATGTCTCACATGCCGCCATCATGTAGGCATGAAAATAAAATGCAGTTGTAACAGCGGGAAGAGACATTTCTATTGGCAATGTCCAATGTCCTTTTATAGCGTGAGGAGCTCAGAGTAGAGCCAGTGCTCCTTCACATCAAAAAGAGACTGCTGTGGTGGTGCTGGCATCCTGATTAGGTTGTGTACTGGGTGCTTCCTTTGTCGGATTATGAGTGTCCAACTTGCACGAGACCCCTGGATAGACCCAAAATGTACAGAATAGATAATATATCTCATCTGGGCCTGGGCACAATAGCAGTTTCACCTTTGCACCTTACTTCGTCCCCACATGATGAGTCTTTTGAACAGCATGTGGAACAACAAGTGGAATCGGGCACGTAAATGCACTCACTCTCTGCCGAAATGCAGTCACTCTTTGGACAATGCACTATAGATGAACTGAATGAAGCTCTTAGTGTTTTTACGCTGATATTTTAGGCTTTTAATAATGGACATCTTTGCAGGAAGTGTTTTATTAGTGAGCAATGTTGTTGATAAAGCTGATTTCGTATGAAAGAAGAATGAAAATAGGTTCCGATAACCAGTATCATCCTCCCAATGATTCCTCAGCTGTGAGGATATATGAAATGCTTTTCTGCCTACTGTACTGTCCCTTATTCCTCCACTGTTACTGTGTAGTAGTGTGTCATGATCAATGAACCAGGTCACACTCCTCTTGGAGCTGGCCCACAGTCGTCCACAGTGAATTAAAGCCTTTTGGATTTTGACTTTCCATCCATCTTCTATCCAGAATCCACACAAGTATGGCATGGCAGTCTGAAAGGCAGAGACCTGACTGATCCCAGTGGCAGCTGTCTCCACCAGTATGCACACAAGCTGAAGATAATTGTTGATAATTGCTGAGGGAGCCATTATTTTTCAGCATTTGGCCCTGCAGCAAAACACCATGAGTCACTGTGTACCAGAGAGTGTGGAGGAGGGGAGGGGGCTCTGATACCACTGCGACACCTGGAGAAAACAAACAGGGATTTGGGTATACAGGCTGTCACGGCTTGACGGCACCAGCCAATCCGTCACCTCCAGAACTAATGGCTGGATCTGTACGGGCAAGACGCAGCAAAACTGAGCAGACGCTGGATAAACAGGAAGCACTTATTTAAATCGCCTGTGCTCCCCGTCTGTGCTTCACTGATGGTTCATCTTTTGCTGTTTTCTGCCGTTTGAATCAGCGTTCTGTTGCTGCTAAGTTTGTATTTGCCAGGTGCCCAAAGTTCTGGTCTCAAACCACATAGAGATATCCTTTGGTAGTTCAAACTAACCAAACTGACTAACTATCAAACTAACCTTTATTATATAATCAAATTGTATTATAATGTTTTTATATGTTTATGATTCATGATAATTGATGAAGCACACTAAAGGAATTACGTGGTCTAGGTTCATAGCTCCTTTAGCAGCTTGTGTCTCAGGGAAAGGGGCTGTGGTGTTGAGCATATTGATTCATATATCCTTGGACCACATCCGAGCCACAGTGAGGGGACCCTGCTGAGCTTCAGTAGACCTCCTCAAAAGAGAAGCCATGGTTTGGATTCATTGACCCACACCTTGGTGAGATCTGCAAGACCTGATTGGGTTTTGACAGCTTTGTTAAGAGGCCTCCCCTTCATTCCACCCACATGGTTTGGTCCAGGCAGTTATTTTACTCAGATTTCCACTCACTGGCTTTTTCATCAGTGTTGAGATATAGTTGCGATGTGGTTGCCATGTCATGGACTTGCTAATAAGCTCCACCATTGGATTAGACTTTATCTATCAGCAGCTGGGTGTATTATTAGTTTATCTGTTAGATAAACTCAGTGGTAAACTGCACTGTAATGAGGTTTATGATACACTCTGCAAGCACACGCCAGCAGCTAGGTGCAACCTTGTTTCAACAAACACTACTGGATTTTAGGATAATAGTTTCATTCAATCTGCTAAATCTCCATTTAAATAAGACAAGAATGCAACAAATATTAAAGACAGAGGTTCAGACTTTAAACACTGGAGTGAAGAATAATGTCTAACAGCTAAGACACAACACCAAAACATTGTGAACTGGATCACAGTCCACGGTACTACACAGGATTCAGCGCTCACAGCTGATTGTGTCGAGTAGCCAGCAGCCCATCGCCCATGCTCTAACAGGCTGCCCAGACACCTCTCACGCTGTTAACACGTTATCACTTTTTTTCTTTTACTTATTTATTTTCAGTTGAGCAGAAAACACACAATGTGGTATCTGAGGAATCAGATTAGCCAAATACAAATACACATAGATTACACAAGGCATGTCAGCATGCCATGTGTAATCTATTTCCATATTAGACATTTAGACTTCAGCATAAACAATTGGCAATGCTAAGGGTCCAGTCAGGTGGCATTTAACAATTACAGAAGTAGGGAAACAAGATTAGATAACCAAATCTGAAGAATGAAGCTCAAACAATGAGAAATTTAACATTTATGTTTGATTCATCTGGAGAAGGTTAAAGTCTCCTACTCATTCCACATCTGATGTTTTCCCTTTTTATCTGGTGAAGCAGCAGAAGTTCACTGGAGAAACAAGAATGGTTGCCAGGTCTTTCACTGCACCTGGTCACATACACCAACGTAACCATGTCATCCATTCAAATGCAAATGCTCTTAATGAAATCAAACATAAAACCCTCTTTGTGACTGCCCAGCAGTAGCATGTTCCCAGCTGGTTAGCATGTTACCAGTTAGCCCTGTGAGAGCATCCCAAAGCTTCTAGCACCACCTCTTTTGCAGTGTGGGGTTTTCACTGTGCCAGTGTCTGGTAGACCAGGCCTAGAGCTGTAATTATCACCATTCTATTATTGGCTGACTATGACAGCCAGATAGCAGCCTGACACACAAAGCAAATATTGGCTTTTAGGCCAGTTACTTAGTCAATTGTGGCAAATGAAACAGTTTAAAACATCGTCAATCCATAGAGATACTAAAGCAGTAACCCAGCAAAGGCCGCTGTTGCAATTCAAACCAAATAGTCTAAATTTCTGTAATGTGATTAAATTTAAAGAGTCGTCAGTTTTACTGCCGAGGCCAGTAAAAACACAACATGAATGTTCAGTTTTCTCTCACTGCTGATCTAAAATGAAGGCTTTGGCTGTGGAAAGAGTAAACACTGCCAATGTGTGTTTTCTTGCTTCAGTGTGTGTATCTGCAGCTCTTTACTTTCTCCCTCTGTTCTACTGATTCTGGCTCAGCGCATGTCTTTAGCATTATGAGTGGCGGTTTGAAATGAGCAATGTAATGGCATTTTACCCCATCGCAGTCAACGCTTCCGTGGCTAACTATACCCGCTGGTCACACAAACGCATGCAGCTTTTCATTACACCAATGACTTATCTGACAGCTGAGAGCAGCACATAAATTATCTCTCAGAGTGTTTGTGGGGGAACAGCAAACGCTCCGGACAATTTATGCCTCTTTAAATTTTTCTCTTTTGCCGTATGTTTGCAACAGATGCAAACTGCATTTGAGAGGCCAGAGTTCCCTCCAAGGAGAAAGAGTACATTGCAGGACTTGTATTGACTGGGCAAAGTACAGGGAAGAGATAGCCACCCCTTATTAATATTTCATTGTGCTTTAATTGCTCTCATTACCTCCAGATTACCCTGTGTTCTACCCATGCATTTTCATAAGGTAATTAATCCGATTCTTTGACAATAAGCAGCCAAAATCCAGGGCGTGCATACTCTCCTTGAACGTCCTGTGAAGCCTCTTAACAAAAGCAAACTCAACAAACACTGAACAGTGTAAAGTGGGTCAGCTGCTTTGCTCAGTTCATGGTCCACAAAAGACAGGATCCCTGCGGAGGACAGCATTCATCTCAGAATCATCGGGAGAAATGTCCCTGTTGGTTCACTGACAGCATGGAGAGAGCTGCAGGGGAGCAGTTTACAACAATTCCTGTCGTGTCTCATTGAACTTTAATGCAATGTGGGGTTGTAGGGAGTGCTGCATTTGCTATGCATTAAGCTCAGGATGTGCTATATATGAAATGAGTAATATAGGCCTTCATTTAGTGCTGAACTAACTATTCTCTGCCTGACTTGACAGCTGTTTAATTTTGTCATTTCTGAACCAGTGACTGTATTATCTGCCAGTTACTATGACAATAATAAATCCTACAAGAGGTTGGGCCTTGGTGTTTCAAAGTCACACAGCACTGTAATCTGAACAGTGTCTCAGGTCTGAGATTGCAGTGTTTTTAACAATCTGAGTGCTGAACTAACGCTGCAGTGGGTGAAAGCTACCCAGAATGAACAGATCTGTTAGCAGCGCTAAGACTGTAATCATCATCATTATCATCATTATCATCTTTAAAACTGTGACGCCATACTAATTTCTGCCCACCAAGCCGTAATCACTTATGGTTTTCAAAGGTAGATAGATGTACTGTATGTAAAAGGTTTATGGCTAGAGAAATGATACTATAACCCATGATACTATATATATATAGTATGATACTCTAATCATACTATAATGTATTATGCATAACAGTAATGGTTAATAATAATAGTTAATGTGAAACGATTATAATATTTTTTAGTATTAGTCTCCGGGTAGACTAATGCATGAATGTATTATTGTATATTTTTGTGTTACTGTCACCATTTTCACAGCCGAACTCAAATCATATGACATTATAAATTACAGTTCTATGACAAAGTGTAATAATGGCATTACTTCTATAACCAGTCTAATGATGAGTTGTAAAAAATATTGCAAACAAGTTTAATCAGACATGTCTTGCACAAAAGCTCTCATTTGAATCTATGCAGCTGTCTGTGCCGACTCTGTGCAGGCTCAGAGCGTCAGAGCTGTGTCTCACGGGCGTAACTGTGACCTGAAGCGTTTGTTTTCAGTCTTTTCTTCAACAATATGCACGTAAACGCAGGATTGATGCACAATGAAAAGGCACTGAATAAATATATTTATGTACATTTTGCAACCTTGGCAGAACAGAGAGTGCTGCTGAGAGACAGAGAGTCTAATACACACCACCCCAAACTCACGCACAGAGCACAAACACATTCCTGTCTACTGCACCAAGCGTGCTGAAAGCTGGGGCTTTAATGGTGGTCATTTCTGGTCATGGTGATGCTGTGCCTGTTCAAAACTCAGTGGTTTATGTTGGTTGTTGTCATTTAACCATTAGCGAGGTGGCTGTTTCATTTCACTAGCATTAAGCTAGTCAGTGTACAATGAGATTCTTTTGTCCAACTACCAACAGTGACGCAGGAGAACTAGTGATCTAAACTTTTGTATTCCACTTTATCTTTGCCATCAAAACCCAACCACACTATGTAACCTGATTCCCGGCAGTTTGGTCAAAACTAATGTAGCCTGGAGGCTCCAGCCTGCAGCAGAGATGAGGAGCCGGCTCCGGGGGTCCTGTAAGACTCTATCTTTTCTGAGTGCATGACACCATTTTAAAACACTTAATCTCCAACAGACGCAGACTCAAGAGACACAAGACAAGAGTTATTGATATTTATCAGGCTTCACAAAGTTCTGTATTGAGATGCCAAGGACTTTACTGAGCCTTTTCTGAATATGAAGTCATGCAGCAGTAGTGACTGATACTTTCAGGTCACGATCGGTATAATATATTTAATTCTGAAATGTAAAACTTCAAGCACACACACCCACAATTAGTGAGTCCTTGTTTAAAGAGTTGCTGCAAAGTTAGCATCCTAGACAGTAGTGGCATCATAGTCTTCTGATTGCCAACAGAGATCACGTGAGCTCTCCACAGTCTGATATTTAGTGTGAATGTCTGCAGCTGAACACTCGTGAAACAGGGTGTTGTCATTTGCACTCAGCAAATCATCCTGCATTAAAAAAAGGAACACCGTCCTCTCCAACTGTGATTGAGCATAAGTAAGAATATTGTGTGTGTGTGTGTGTGTGTGTGTGTGTGTGTGTGTGTGTGTGTGTGACCGCCAAGCTCTTGTGTGGGAGGATGTAGGATGTGTCTGACACACACGGATAAGAGTGAAGTTGGCAATCCAGAAATATGCTCTGAGATTGAGAGAACACAACTGGGCAGTTATTTGTTAAAGGGCTTCATGTGAAAGTGCAGAAGGCTACAGCAGCTCAGTGATTGAGCAAGGGACAATGAGCTGACCTATAACACAGTAATGTAGTGTGTGGGATGATCCAAGTGTGACGTGTGGTATTCAATATGTCTAGATTTACTGGCAGAGTGGAGTGGAAGTGATAGTAGAGACAATCGACAGCAGGAAAAAAGGATTTGCATGTTCTGCTCCTCAATTCACAATTACACATTATTGATTGTAGCATGGCTACGCCATTAAATTGTAGTGTAGGAAGTAATATTTTACAAGCTTGTAGTGTGACAATTTTAGGGTTTACTGACACTGATGTCAAATGTATATTTTGCAGTTCTTAGTCACATTAGTAATTTCCCACCAATCAACAAACATATCACCAGGGTTTTATGTTGTTATTGGAGTCTGGCTCTAGATATTCAGTGCATAATTAACAGTAAAGGCAGATAGTACCGCAGCAGTAAATGGAATCATCCATTCACTCTGAATGTGGTGATCCTGAGTTTGCACCGACTGCTGCAGAAGCATCTGTGACAGACGACGGTCAGACTAATACAGTGCCTATATACTTTTATGTTAAAACATTAAAACTGCAAAGTCACCAGACCTGCAGTGCTCATGCACGACAGTGACATGTGTCATATTCCATCGCTGAAGGCCAACTGGATTTTTATAATAACCTGACAATACTGTGGAAATATGTAGCAGAAAGCTTTATTGAATTGAGTTTTATGACTGATGACAATTTATGATTTCAGCTGTCAAGATCTGTCCTAACACGTGAATAGTCTGAATAAATCTAAACTTAGATGTTGATATTGATATAAGACAGCACTGTCTTAGCACTGTTTGTTTGTTTACATCCTTTTTGTGGGTTCCCTCTCTGCAGTCAGCCACACAATTTGATATGCCCTGTAAATATGATATTATACTTAGAGCCCACGCTCCAAGGTATTATATTCCTATTGCACAATGCAGCGCCACAGGTTTTTTGTCTAGTGCCAGTGTTAGTGCCAGTGCAGGAATCCATGTTGGGTGTGTTTCTCCAACCCGTTCTCATTCTCAGGTAATCAAATACCAACATCTCGTCATGCACCTCAGGTGTCAAGGTGCCCTTGAGAGCAGTTTCTTGTCCAACTTTCATGCAATTGACTGTAACTCAAGTCCTTCCGTAACCCTAGGGCCCGAGACAAACGGCCTCCATGTGCATCTCATGGCATCTACCTCACCTGACTGCTGCAGCCTGCTGGCCTTTGCTGTACACATGGGAGGCATTTCGGCTCTGCCTTTTTGATTATCACTAAACTTTCATGTTAAACTGCTACTTTATTCTGAAATAAAATAAACTGTGTGTGCTCACGTCTAAAAAATAAAGGATTGCACAACGCTAATTTCTAATATATATATGAACCAAGGCCACAGTTGGCTCACACAACCCTCACATCTACGAGTTTGGTGTCCTCTCACAGTGAGTGCTCCGTCAAGTGAAGTGCTCTTACAAAGTTATTAAAAAATAC
The DNA here is from genome assembly GCA_008933995.1 of Datnioides undecimradiatus. NCBI lineage: Eukaryota > Metazoa > Chordata > Actinopteri > Lobotiformes > Datnioididae > Datnioides > Datnioides undecimradiatus. The sequence continues at coordinate 2,217,485 of WARS01000033.1, read as the reverse complement.
CTTCAGCCTGCTCAGAGATTCTGCTGTGATGACCCTATTTACTCACTGTAATCAGTCTTTACTCTGCAGCATGAGGCGTAAGGACACTGGTTATTCCACAACACTACAAATCAAATACCACAATAAAAGCCTCTTTAACCTGGTTTACTGCCCACAGGACCGCCACAGAGCTTTTGATTTGAAATGTGAACAGGAAGTTTTTGGTTACAGAAAATGTTATGAGATGTTCCCGAGATATGAGCACTGAAACAGATATATAAAAGATGATAGAACTAGAAACTGATTCATTTCCCTGTGTGGTTTTGCTGAAAACAGGCATTGCTCTGCTGGCTAAGCCCGGTGTCAGATGCACATCTTGTGTATTTTAAAAATGTCGTTTGCTTTTCCATCCTGCATTTTGCTTTTATTTTTCACGCTGTTGCTCTGAATAATAGAGCACTTTCCTGATACCTTCAGTATATTTGTCATAATAGCATGTTTAGACTTGAAATGAAATGGGACAGTGGACACATTCATTCATGTTGAGACCATTGAAGCGAGGGTTTCTCAGACTTGTGTCGGCAGCTGGAGGTAAATATTAGTTTGTCTTGAAGAACAGTGGGGAGCAGATTCATTGTTACATAAAAAGTCTAATGAAAGGTTTCACTTTGCTGATCCTTGTTATAGTTTTCATCTTTTCATTAAAAGCCTTTATTGTGAGCCTGTGTGTTCACAGTGGGAGAGCTCTGTGGATAGTGGTGGAGAGTACTGAGAGAGTGATGCTGGCAGGCAAATGGGTTAACTATAGCTTACTGCTTTGTGTTTGGAAGATAATTCCGCTAACACAGCGCTCTCCTGGGCTCCTCATGTGATTGGCCTCAGAGTCCGGGAGCTGAGCTGTATGAGCTGAGCTGCATGCATAATATATGCGTGTTATGACTCGCTTATAGCTTAAAGAGCAAGCAGGTCCCTTCCTGACAGCAGAGCAATGCAGGGCACATCATAAACAGTGAGAAGCAGGAGAGAGTAATGAATATCAAAGAAAGGTGATGTGCAGTGTAGAGCTAAACAGGAACTTGTGTGTGTGTGTGTGCGCGCGCTTTGTGTGTGCAGATCTGTTCACAAACTCAGAAACGAGAGTGTGTGAAATAGCTATTCATGCCATGTCATGGAGCCAAAGCCTGCTGTGTCCTTGAATTTGCAGCCTTTTTGAACCTGGAATTTACATTTTACAGTTTTGACATTTAACTGATGCTCTATTCCAGAGTCACTCATCGTAAATAAGCAAGAGATTGAGAATCTAGTGTGTTGCTCAAGGGCAACCGAATGTTTTGGCTGCTTCAGGAAACTTCCTTCAAGAGTTCAAGAGTTCATGATTGGGCTTTCTATTAACCAGTTCTACATAGCGAGATGATAGTACTGGTCACCTTATAATGTAAAATAAAAATGCATTTCAGTTCCATTTATACTGTCCGTTGGTTTGCCGGGACAGGATTTGCTTTGAGGTTAAAATGTCCGGTGTCAGTAAATATTTGTCCCCTTTCAGTCACCGAAAATCAGGGTGACAGAGTGAAACGTTACAGCACATTGTTGGAGTTGAGCAGCGAGCTTCACAGAAAACACAGCAAATAAAATTATTCCATCGTTCAGGAGAAAACAAATGTGTTCCGTCTACTCTTGAGCAGTGTTAACGTTGAGGAACAGTCAATGCAGGCTGACAAGCTATCCCAGGAGCTTAGGGCATACTGTATACACCAAAGAATACTTTACTAACATACTAACAAGTTTCAGTTTAACCCTTTAACCCAAATCAAAGGCTTTAGCTGGGGGGGGGGGGCTGTTTGGAACAAGGCTGGAGCAGGGTTTCACAGAAAGAAATAAAATGTTTGAATCAATTCTCTAAAACTCAGATCAGATCAGAGAACAGGTGATCCAAACTTTTCTTTGTTGTCAGGATTCCAGCAGCCCATAGTCATTTTAGGTACAACAGGAAGGACGGTTACCATTAGAGGTAGGTAAGTGATTATGTAAAGTAGAGTGGGATCGTGGAAGGTTTCTCCTTTAGCTGAAGAGCCAAATTACCTGCAGTTATCTCCTCTTACCTCCTCTTTAAAACAAATGAACCTGCTGATTAGAACTGTTACATATCTGTTACAGGCAGTGTTTCCTGACCCTGCGCACTCGCTGCTGCTGATGTTTGCACAGCCTGTTTCTGATAAATGGACGTGTCTGATGTTTAAAATGGCTTAAAATGAATAGTTAAAAATACCCGAGATGTAAAGAGTGTAAGGTCGTGACAGTGAAGGGAATACCTTAATTTTGTAGGATTGAAAATTGTCCATTTCCAGAAACAACAAAAACAAATCAATAAACTATGCTAAATAGAAAATAGAAATATATAGAAATAGAAATGTTAGATATCATCACAAGGAGCAGATTTCTGTTTTTGACGCCATAGTTAATTTAGTTCTGAGAATTTGTGATGTCTCAGGTTTTAAACCAGTGCTGTGGTTTCGATTCATGGGACTTTGAGACCTAATGTAAATATTTTATAGAGTGTGTTTCTCGAAGTTTGAAACCTTACTTGTTGCGTCAGAGAGGGAGCAGTCCATGGTGTGTGTTGGCCCCTACTCAGCTGCCCTGGCATTTGAGGAGACTCCTCATTGGAGCCTGTTACTTCTACCAGTATTGTCTCTGGAGAGGCTTGACCATGAAGGTCAGTGATCTGTGGCATTGTGATCTATAGTGCAGAGAGGGATGTTAGAGGCAGCAGCTGCATTAAGGGAGCAGTAGAGGTGGTTTCATACATTCAAACAGGAGCAGAATACTGTTCTTCACTGTATGTTGACTTCTGTCCTTTGGTTTATTAGTCTTGTGTAGCACATTTGCACATGTGATATCCTTATTAATATTTCATGAAGGTCTGCTGCAGTGCTTTTTACTAAATTCTCCAAATACTTGAAATACAAAGCCAGTACATCTGAATCGATTTGATCATTTGAATTAAGATTGTGTGCCTGTGTTATTATTGTGAAATATTGTTTTATCATTATAATATTTGAAGGTTGGTGCAGGATTTCTCAACTTATTGTGCTCAGATGGCTGCACTCCCTCCACAGAGCTGCAAAGATTGTAAAAAGTGATTCAAACTACGACGACACCAGCTTTTGAGCCTGCTTCTCTGATTGGTTCCCTCTCAACAGCACCAGGTTTTTCTGAGATCTCTTGACTAATGTCATCAACTGGCAGAGCTGACGTCAGAGATGCAAAATTAAAAGCAGATTCGCAGCAGGCGTACGTGTAGCGCGGGCTACCTATCAGTGCTCTGTCACTAGTGCCAGTCCAGGCTTTCAACTTTCTTTCACAGCCGTACTTTGCACTGAAGTTTTTGTCAGCAGATGTCTAAAATGTAAAATGTCGTTGCTAAGCATCCCCTGTCACTTTATATCTGGGAAGTATTTCCACCCAAAGGGGCGGCTCGCAGCCCTGCCGCTCCTTTGTGGGAAGAGTGTCTTTGTTGAAGCCCTGGTGTTCTTTGGAAGCGAAGCGGCCCCATAGTACTGCTGTCACACCAAAGAGGAATCTTAGACACTATACAGAGCACTAAGCAAGAAGGTTAATTAGCCAGACAATAGAAAAGCAATTTCATGATGTCACTTCTGCTTCCAGCTGAAATTATTAATCTTTTGAACAGAGCCTCCTGGAAGCAGGGTTCAGACCTTCCTGAGAGAGAGAGACACAGAGAGAGAGAGAGAGAGTCGAGTAGCAGAGCTGGGCAGAAGCTGAGCCGCGACTGAACTAGCCGTGGGGTTATTAACAAGAAAGCGACGGGGCTGTGGAATGACTGCTAGGGTGTTTTCTTCCTGTTCTTTCTGTTAGTTAGCTGAATAAGCTGATCTTCACCCTGAGTGGCTCTTATGAAAACACCTCCCTGTCACTTTTGATAAATGAGATCAGTGTAACTAGAAAAATACACGCAGCCATGCAGGAGAACTCAAAATGGCACTGCAGCAGAAAGCGACACTTTCCGAAGTAGAGTGGTTGTGTCTGAGAAACAGTCAGCGTTGCATGCATGTGTGGTCTTGCGTGTGCGCGTGTGTTTGTCAGGTTGTGACTGAGAACATTATGTGCTCGAACATGGAAATAAGAATCAGATCCGTCATGTTTTTCTAAGAAGGTGCAAACATTCCAGTGAAGAGAAGTGAGATAAAGCATTCATCTGAATGCAGGTACAAGCTATTCATGATGGTCAATCCACGCATTACACTACATTCCAATTTTAGAAATGATATTAATTCATCAGTTTGTAATGGCATATCATTTGAAGTCATGGCATATACACTGCCTTTGCTGTAGAAGAAGAAATCAGACAGAGCTGCAAATATGTCTTGTCTTAGCAATTTAGCAACAAAACATGGCATGGCATGACTTTCATGTCCATCTAAGCCTTTACGTTCTTTAAAGGGTGGTCACTTACAGTGACATTGCAGACACTCAACAGAACATCCACTTCCTCACTGAAGGAAACATTATTAATATTTCATAAATGTGGGAAAGGGGTTGTATAGTTGATATTTCACAATAAAGTCACAATAAATAGTTCACATTTTCCCCTTAAAGTAAAAGTTTTGTGAGTGAATGATTTCATTTTCACATTTAACTTTATTATGAAAACCTTTTTCTAATAGACAAACATAATTTTTAGAACATACATAGAATACATACAAGAATATGTATATATATATGTTTTGATATTCATATTTTTTTAATGTAAAAACATACGTCAACATTTATCCTTGCAACACAAAGGGGTTCAACAAACTCAGCAGAGCTGCCATTCTTGTCTTACCTAGTCTCCTTTCTAAACCTCAGCCACTGAAACTACAGCTCCTCTCCACAGGTCACACTTTAACTGTCTCAGTAAGCTCTGCACTCTACAGTCATCTGCTAAAAGTGCAACATCTTGCAGACTCTGCAAGCTTCAAAAGACGATAGGCAGATTTCTGTCCAAAAGCTACTTAGAGCTGTTCACAAAACCCGGCAGCGTCAGAATGCTAATAGGAGGTAGTCTGCCATGTCTCGGAGATTAGATTAAATATCAGGGCCCTGATCCTGCTTCTGTAGCTGCTCTGCTGCAGACAAACGTTTCAACACGCAGACTTACATCCAAATCTCATGGCTGTGGATGTGATAAGTCTGATTGTCATATCTGACTGGAAACCTCCTAAATCCTCACTGCAGCAGAATATAGAGAAAGTAACCCACACGTATACTACATAAAAGTGTCATATAACCTCTTTAGTACTGTAGCTTTTGCACCTTTTTAACTGCTGAATATTAGCAGATAGCAGATATTTAGTGCGGTATTTGTTATTATACCATGAGGTGCGGTGTTTTAATCCTCATTGGTGTGGAAAAGCCCCTTAAACAGAATTAATCATGTGACACTTCAACCCTCTCGTTCAGCGCACTGGAAACTCAAGAATATGTTTGATCATTAGGGTAGAACAGTGTTAGATAGTGGCTGGGTAAGGGGATCTACCATGCCCAAGGCGAGCTCAGCCATATGCAGCGCCTTATTTCTAAACAGCTGCTTTTCCCCTGTGATCTGATGCCTTTGAATGCTGAGAGGATTTTAGCTGTTAAAAGACGAGATGATAAGAAGTAATGAATCACCATATGAAAAGCTTTACTGGATCAAAACTCTCTTCTCTTTGGTCAGATGTAATTGGATTAATTGCTTATGACAATTTAACTGATAGAATTCTCGTGCATTCAGTGTTTGAACTGAGACCTTCCTCAGAAAAACAGAGTGAAAGGAAAATGAGATTTTCAGCGTTTACTGGGATTTGACGCTCAAACTGTATCACTTATAAAAAAATCATTTATTGGATCTAATTAAGTTTAAACATTCAATAGCAAGTGAAAAACTTAAGTTGGCAGAAGAAGGCAGAAACTCTTGAGTTTGTTGTAGCTACAAGATGTAGAATGTCTAACCATGTTACTGATAGACTAAATCTGGAGTCCTTGGGCTGCAAGGGCTGACTGCACAGTTGTTTTGCAGTTATTCACTGGTATCGTTGCACATAACTAACATATAACTATGTGTGTTACTGCACAGGTAGCACTGCTGATGATGTGTTCCTTGGTGTAGGGGATTCACTGGCACAACACCTTTCAGTTACACCAGTTCTAAAGAATCCAAAAAGACAATAATGTAGGCCTTAACTGGACCACGTGACTCATTGTAACTGCAGTGACGATTTCATTTGATAACAGACGCAGGAAGAAACTAAACCGTAATACATGATGAGATCCATTGTGTGTTATAGTCTGACTAAAAAAGCTGATCTCCAATCAGCACGCCCCCTGACAAAAAGACAACCTGTGACTCTGACAAGGTACAATCAGTCTTCCAATGAGCTAACTGTGCTTACTTCAACTTAAAGTTATTGTGGCATGTTCTTTCACCTTAGAACGTGTGTTTCTTTGTTATGGATTCCAGCTATTATTATTTTTGTGACATATTTTTGTGAGACATGAAAGTGTGTTAGAACAATCTGAATGTGGTATTACATATAACTAACTCAGCATTAAAATGCTTACAATGTATTATATTTATCATTACAATGAAGAGAATATTAATTTCAAAATACCCAGTGGGTTTCTGGTCTCGACAACCCATCATAATTATGTCGCTTTCACAGTCTATAGATCACATATGCGCAAGTGAAAGCTGATATCGCCTGCAGAAGCAAGGTTCATATTGGCGTTGTCACCAAGCGTACGTCACCTAATATCATCCATTCTTTGACCTATGGAGATATATTCTGAAGATGCCCTGGTAGACACCAATTACAAAGCTGCAAATGAGTCAGAAAAAGGTGACACCTGTGATATGGAACAGGAATAACAAACCAACGGGGAAACCTTCCACCGTCAGCTGTGTACTAATGAGGAGAATTCTCGTTAAAGCAACGTAAGGACAGGGTTGCACATTATTCACAGTTTTTTGAATCATTACTTGTTATTAGTTTATTTCATACAACACAGAACAGCAAAATCTACCACCTGAGCATACGACCTTGCCATATAAACATAAAGACTGGCAGTAATGTGAGGGAGCCTGAGTGCTGAAGGGCTTTTAGCTTCAGTGGGTTTAGGATGAATGCATAAGTGTTTGCTAAAAATGAATGAGCAACTCTTTGGTGCAGATTCATGTTGGAGCCCGGTGCTCATCAGGTTTACAGAGGTACGCAAATACATCCTCCCACTCCGAGTCCCAAAACAACTCTCACCCACCCCCGCCTACTCTTGGCTTCTGTGTGAGCTGACTGCACACTGCCTGGGATCAAAAACTGAAGTATTCAAATGAGAACTCTATGCTGCATGACTTACTGTGACAAAGCATACTGTTAGCGATCCCACTGTTGACATGCTGAAGACATGTGTCATAACCCAACCAAACCTCTCAGGAAGGAACATCAAATTATGATAGAACATACGAACCACCTTGGCTGCTTGTGAGGATCCTCACTAATTATCTCTCGTCTTGTAAATGATGAATAACATTAATATCATCATTTGGCAAAGCTGATGTGTTTGTACTCATGGTTTCTTGCAGGTAATCTCTTTTGAAAGCATATGGGGTGAAGATGCTGAATATTTCTGGCATCCTCCAACTTTGATTAAGATGCTGCAACATACTCTCTGTACTGTTGGCTCAGAGTTAGACACAATACAAAGTATAATATCTAAAAAAAAAAAGTCTACTGTAATGATACTACAGCATGCAATGAAGCCATTCAGAGACAAACACTAATCTTTTGTAACCCCCCTTGCACAGAGTTTTGGTACATAGTTTAGGAGATCATATTTATCTGCTGTTAATAGTGTAATCAGTTAGTGGAGGTGTATTGGAATCCACTTTGTGAAATAAACTGCGGCTGTTCCCATTTTTCTCCCATTTGACTTTTATCAAATTAATTCTGAACTGACTGCTGCAGTGTGCTGTCAGACAAACCGTGGTTCTGTGTATTTAAGTTCTGCCACCTTTTCTTCTCCTCTTTACTATTCACACTCTAAGCAGACTCTATACCCTCTGGAGCTCAGCCTGAAATTTCATTTCAGCTTGCACGACAGAGTTGGTGAAAGCTGTCAGTGTTCAGGGAATTCAATATTGACTTCAATCTTTCACAACGGTATGGAAGCTGTATTAAAATTGGGGTTATCATGACAACACTGAGACCTACAATCCCAAGTCTATCTACAGTAACAGTATGGGCATGCCTGTGTTCAGATAAGTGTTGCAGTGAAATGATCCTGCAGCCAGTTGCTTTCCGTCCACCTCTGAGCTAGTTCACCCATCAAGGTTGGAGCCTAGTGGGCCCCAGGGTCAGCACAGTGATGTCTGTCAGGACCCGTGATGAGTGTTCCCATCAAGGCCTTCACTGATTACTGCTGTCTTGACTCTGCTCAACATATGAGAGAGCCACCTGCATGGCCACCATGCTTGACTTGTCAGGAGAGATCTTGTTTTTCTAACTCCCTGACCTCCACACCATCCATCCTCCACAGAATGCCCTTGACTTTGACCAGATGATTTACTAAACACTCGCCCTTAGTGTGCTGTTCCGGTCCCTGTGATAAAATGCTTCTATTTGTGTTCCCCAGACCCTGTGACACATCCTAAGGGACTTTGCAGGTCATTTCCAAAGATACATATGTAAGGCTGGGTTTGGGGCAAAATAACTAATCAACAACATGAATGAAAATGATGCTTTGTGTATAAGAAAATGCTGTTTGGATGGAGTAAAGTAAATTTATATATTTCAAAACAATGCAAAGATATGATGCATCACAGACAATATTTAGCAATGCAGTGGTGTTTGGACATGTGAGTGTGGGTGTGTGCAGCCATCTGTGAGTGTGTATTTGTGCTGTCCAGCTGTAGATGTGTGCATGCATGTGTGGGTGTGAGCCAGCAAAGACAAAAGGGATAATCGCAGTTTATATTGGAAAGCATGCTGTTTTTTATTTCATGCTGTTCAACGGCATGTTTGTTCCTCTCTGAATAATAACACTGTATAATGACACTGCATGAAATGACATGCAAATGTGCACAGTGGTATACTGAATTCATTTGCAACCCTTTCCTTTTAGACTTGTTGACTCTCTTCATCTGAGTCATTAAAATGAATGTCGGAGAGATTATCACATGTGCAAAAGTGCATAAATAAAATTGCAGGTGTGCTGTCTCGTGTATCGTAGGCTGAAACGAGTGCAAGCACTCACTCTATTTTACAACTGAGAGACACTAATTTATGACCATCCCATAAAAATACTGCTTATCACTGCAGTCCCACTGACAGCACACTGTTACAGTTTGCACTATATCTCTGAGTGCCTGCTGTCTAATGCACTGTACTTGAGTTATTGCACTGTATACCCTGATCACAGGACTATATTATGATTGCAACATTATCTACACCTGGGTGCTTTATCCACAGAGAGAAAAAGACCTGGGTCACATGTCATTCCAGATAGAGTCAGTTCCAGTGTCCCTGCGGGCCGATAACTGACAGGCTCCATTATGGAACAAATTGTACAAAGAAAACACATAATGTACAGCACTGACAGAGGACTGTATATAATTTTGAGGAAAATGTCAATGTCCAGATGCTTTATGTACCCCATGGAAAGATGGTCATTGTTCTCTTATTTATTTTTTTTATGCCTGATAAATACTTTAACAATGTATTTTATTATTTTGGCCATCTTTGCAATACCATTGTACTCAATAGCGCACTTCAGCATTGACGTCACATCTGCTGCTTTATCATGCATCAGTGGCTTGACTAACAAATAACATCCAAATAACCATCGGGATGCAGAACATGTTATTGTTTATATTCATTCTAATTGCCGCCACCCCAAAATTACTGTTTGTGCTTTATCTAAGAACTCTCATATGAGCATGCCTTTTTTAAAAATGGGATCGCCAGTGTTACGTAAATTCTTTGGGAGTGATGGCTACATGCAGTGGAGTGCAATAAATAAAGTTCCTCTGAATGGACCAGGGTATTTCCTAAGAACATAAAACATGACATCTCTTTTAATAAGTTTGATGGGGCAAGAAATTCGAGAAGTCAGACAAACAGACTGGTTGGAAATAAACATCTAGTTAAGACAAACTTATTTGGAATAGAAAGCAAAGTAAAATTATTCCCCTAAGTGTATCACAGTGTCACAGGGGCAGTGTTGCTCTGCTTGTAACATTTGAAATCTTTGCTACCACAGGAAAAAAAATCACAAAAGACAGAAAATATTCTATTATCAGTCATCTTATGATTGATCTTATGTAGCTGTCTCAACTTGAGGTGCTTTCTCACATACTGGAAGAGATTCAATTGCCACATCAAACGGGCTAGTCACATACACAGTGGACCCACATAGCCACCTTCCTAAAAAAGGAGACGCTCAGCCTATAACACATATATGCGGTTGCCCCCTCAGCATATTCCTTCTGTGAGGCTGCCAGATAAGATAATATGGAAGTTTAATGATTCCTATGATCATCAGACAAAGATTTCAATGAGGCTGAGAGTCATTTAAAGTAATCCCATTCAAACAGCGACCTGTGGCTTCATCTCATATCTTTTGGAATCTGAGTACCCTCTGTGATCTTTTAGAGGGAATTGATGATGAAGTTTATATATATTGCCTTAACCTCATCTTTATTGTCTGTTTCTTTCGCAGGTTCCTTTGTATGACTCTACCATGGACCACATCATCTGCTACCTGTTGGTCCTGGGAGCCACAGTGATGATCACCCATGCATGTCCCAAGTACTGTGTATGCCAGAATCTGTCCGAGTCACTGGGGACATTGTGTCCCGCCAAAGGCCTTCTTTTTGTGCCCCCAGACATCGACCGCAGCACGGTGGAGCTCCGTCTGGGTGGCAACTATATCCTCCGCATTACACAGCAGGATTTTGCCAATATGACTGACCTGGTGGATCTTACCCTGTCCAGGAACACCATCAGCTACATTCAGCCCTTCTCCTTTGGTGACTTGGAAACACTGCGCTCACTTCATCTGGACAACAATCGCTTGATGGAGCTAGGCCCTGATGACTTGCGAGGTTTAGTCAATCTACAGCACCTCATTGTTAACAACAACCAGCTTGGACGCATCCATGAAAAGGCCTTTGAGGACCTGGCACCTGCCTTGGAGGATCTAGATCTCTCCTACAACAATTTGATGTCTTTGCCCTGGGACTCAGTCAGACAGATGATTAACTTGCATCAGCTAAGTCTGGACCACAATTTATTGGACTTTATTCCAGAGGGCACCTTCACTGACCTGGAAAGGTTGGCGAGACTGGACCTGACCTCAAATCGCTTGCAGAAGTTACCACCGGACCCCATTTTTGCCCGCGCCCAGGACTCCATGATCCTGACGACGCCCTATGCACCCCAGTTGTCGCTAAGTCTGGGTGGGAACCCACTGCACTGCAACTGTGAGATGCTGTGGTTACGGAGGCTTGAGAGAGATGATGACCTGGAGACCTGCGCATCCCCTCCTGCCCTAAAGGGTCGTTACTTTTGGAATGTGAAGGAGGAGGAGTTTGTTTGTCAGCCACCTCTCATTACCCAGCACACCCACAGAATGCTAGTCTTAGAGGGCCAGACAGCCAGCTTAAGATGTGAAGCAACTGGAGACCCTTCTCCTACCATCCACTGGATCTCCCCTGAAGATCGGCTGCTCGGCAACTCCTCCCGTACTGCAGTATACAACAATGGAACCCTTAGCATTACCATCACCACTTCCAAGGACTATGGCACCTTCACCTGTATTGCTGCTAATGTTGCTGGCGAGTCCACCGCCTCCATGGAGGTGTCTATTGTACAGCTGCCCCATCTCACCAATGGCACAGGACAGCCAGCACCACCGAAGTCTCGCCTCTCTGATATCACAGGGACCACCAGGATCAGCAAAGGGGCTCCCAAGAGTCAACCAGAGAGGACTGTGTCCGTCTCCGAGGTGACAGCTGTTTCAGCGCTGGTCAAGTGGACAGTGAGCAAGTCGGCTCCCAAGGTGAAGATGTACCAGCTTCAGTACAACTGCTCTGATGATGAGGTTCTGATCTACAGGTAAGCACGTGATGTACATGCACAGTTCTGTTGCTAGATTGCTAGAGTAGATAGATAGATAGATAGATAGATAGATAGATAGATAGATAGATAGATAGATAGATAGATAGATAGGGGGCCACATTGCACAACAGAATTGCTTCTGTTTTGCAGAATTGCTTCTGCTGTCTGTTTTGGATGCTGTCTAAAAGAGCTTACTGTCTAATTAAAAATCTCTGCTGATAGGTGAGGATAGTTGGCATAGATTGAACGAATGAGTAGCTCAGCACAAAACTACATATACACAGTTTAGGAGAAACATCTTATCATAAACAATAGATGCAATTTACCTAAACACTTAATGATATATATGTAGGATGCACTGTTGTCATAGTTTTACAGTTAAACCATTAGAAATCAGTGGAATCTGTGTTTTTCAAGGTTTCCTGTAATATTTTACATTGATGTTGGCACAACCAGGTGATTCACCCACCATCCAATGTTATAATGTCCATCTCTCAAAAACTCCTTTCCCTTTTTTATCACTTTTTCATCCAATGTCTCTCGAAGTGAGCACAGTACTTTGCTCTGCTGGACTCGATTCTGCTCAGCAGTCTAGAACCAGGGGAAATTCTATGCTTATGAAGTGGGGATGTCTGTCAATCCAGTATCATTTTATGGGGTTGAAACTGCATTAGATGAGGCTTGTATTCTACTGCAACACCCTCTCAAATGAATGTGAAACCAGCCAGAAAGAAATTCAATTACTTAATGCCCTTTAAATCAGTTACCCTTCTCAAAACAGTGGAAAACAAGATATTTAGAGCTATGGCCTCAGGGCTAAGGCCATCCTTTCTTTGCAATATTTCCCTTCGTTATTAAGCATATTTTCTATCTTGTTTCACCCTAAAAGCAATGTGGGAAGAATACCTTTCAGTGGCTTGTGTAATTAAACCATACAGTTCTGCCTATAGTAATGTAATGTAATTAATTCTATTCAACGTGCAAAGTTTTGTGTTCTTGCATAAAACATTTCCTTCAAAATCGACATTTTCAAGTATAAGTATGTAGAAAATGTATAAAATATAATACACACTATAAATGAATTATGCAAATTTTTCACATGCAACAAATTAAATGTACTTACAGAAATGTAACTGTTGAACAGAGGCAATTCCTAAGGGCCTCATTTATAAACACATTCATAAACACAATGTAAATCTAGATTTGCATAGTGCCAAATGAAAATATACATATCTTTAGGGTGGCTGTGGCTCACAGGTAAGGCATGTTATCAGAGGATCCGATCCCCAGCTCATCCAGGCTGCATTCTGAACCCCACATTGCTCCCAATGGCTGTTCCATCAGCAGGCGATTGAATACTTCAGTTCCTTTCTGATGAGCATCTATCATCATTGTGTAAATGGGTGCATGTTGACATGTAGTGCAAAGTGCTCAGCAGACAGAAGACTAGAAAGATGCTAAATAAGTACAGTCTATTTGCCATTTCCATGCTTTACATCCTGTACTATAAAAAATGCAGGGGGGAAACAGTTAAATTCATCAAAATGAGGAAATTATTCTAGAACCACTTTGTTGTAAGCATAGGATTGCAGAAAGGGGGAAAACACCTCTGGAACTAGTGTCTCTGACAGTTTGGATAAGCTAGTTGTAGCTGCATGCTTTTGTGTAGGTGGGAGGCATAGAAGTGAAAGGAGGGACCTCAGACTGAACTTTGCTGAGCCTCACTGAAGATATCTGCTGAAGATGTGTTGAATTTGAATATGAGACAGATTAGAGCTGAACCAACAAGTCGTTAATGCCAACCTAGGAGCTCACCTGCTCAATTAAGATGTTTGCAAAAGCTGCAGCAAATCTTGAGGGATTAAAACAGAGCTTTCATGCTGACATGAGAATAAGAATTTTTTTTTGCCTTAATAAATACAGTCTCTGTTCTGTGCATTGTTCTGAAAGCAGCCTGAAACCTTCCACAGATTCATTAATGCCAAGCTGAATTCAGGAAAGTTGAGTGGAGACAAGTCTCTGTAAAAGTTTAGATAAGTGTGGAAGTTTGAAAATAGGCCTGTAGCTGCTGGGATTCAAGAGATTCAGACAACTTAATCATTTCAGCTGTGTCCCACTGTTGTGGAAAAGAGGTAAGAGCTGTCAGCTGTTTGCTCTTCAAACACTGGAGCTGGAGGACAATGTTATCACTGCTCCAGTTTCCATGATTGGCACATTGTTACTTGAACTAAAGGTTTTACGTGATCCTTTATGTAGGATGGGTGAATGTGAAGGCCTGAGGGTAGAGAAAACTTATTGAAAAGGGAACAGATTTTAAAAAAAAATCCTTGTCAGGCCAAAAAGAAAGAAGAAATTCCTAAAAAGTGTACAAGTCTGAGATGATCCAAAGTTCTTGGCTCACAGTTCTTGGGGGCAGAGTAGCCAAAAATGTACTCAAGTAAAATTACTGTAACATGTAATAAAAAGAACAGCGCATTACATACAGTATATACCCAATGTAATATTCTTATTCTTTTTTCTGATGAAGGCCACAAGCACAAACATGTTGATTTTACCAAAAGGTTGATGTCAATGCTACAATTGTTCATTTCTTTCTGTCCATTTCATCTCATTTGAATCTTGCTATAGCTTTATCCAGTATTCTATAGCATCCCAAAGGGGAGAGGCTACGTCAATAGAAAGCCATAATTACTTACCAGTCAAGTGTATCTCTGCCCTTTGAATTCTCTCTGAGAGATACAGTAAAAAGCATGCTGAATTCAAACTGCTCTTAGAAGTACAATTTATTCAACACAGTGACTTAAGAACACCCAAGAGACCATGAGCACGGTGCTGGGTCTTTATGTGGCTATCTGAATGGAAATTACAGCCAGTGGCAGCTGCCAGTGATATATCACTAAAAATATGTTTGCTGGACAATTATTAATCAAATAATGGCTAAAGTATCACATGTCATGGGATATAGTGTGTGTGCTCCCCTGTTACAGAGATGTATGTTAAGACTGCAAGCAATATCCAGGGGCCATCATTACTGGCCCTTGAGCTGAAAAGCATTTTGGATTCATGGCTTCTATTCTGGAAAGCGTAGTGTGGTGCAGTGTAGTGACCACAACTTAGACAACAGCAGGACCATACCAGGTCATTTCTAAATGTCAAGCTTCCTTTGTAGATATGTTGGGTCACCAGGAGCAAGAAGATGTTTGCAAAAAATATCATACAGCTCAGTAAGCAGCAGGAAGCAAGCAGGCTTGTTTTGTTTGAAAGTCAAGATGAAATGAAAAATGTCATCTAAACCATCTAAAATCACACCCCTGGTTATAATTTAAAAAGCATATGCCGAAAAAACAAAATCTATTTTCATGTCTTCTCATTTTAAAATGTCAGGTTTTCTTCTGTAAAATAGAACACATGCTTACATCAGCTTGAAGCATTTCAACCAACAATATGGCACCGCCCATCAATCAATCTTCATCTTTAGCGGCACAGAGCTAAGATTCAATAGTTAGCTAGGTAGCACCCTGTCTCCTGTCTTTCCCTCCACCTCCTGCAGTCCAAAGTGTGGCTCTGGTAATAAAGACAAGGACGTGCTGAAAAGAGTTAGACGTCTCTACAGTTGAATGGAGACTAGCATCCAACTCTAAATTACTGTAATGCTCCGTGTTGTGCTGAATGTTAGCTAAGGTTAGCAGGCTTTAAATAGATAGTTTTAGAGATAGTGTTTATTATAGAGTTAGTTTGCAGACTTAATGACTTTTCCCTTTGTTGGTGCTGTCAATAAATTTCCCCACTGTGGGATAAATAAAGTATTATCTGTTATCTAATAGTATCTGTCCATGTAGTGATATCTCATTTTCACTTGTGGCTCAGCCAACATTACACAGTCTCATTTTTAAAATGCTCAGTGTCACCTGGATCTGTGATTAGGTAACTGTGTGCTCATATGTTTGACAAAAAACACCTTACATGTTTATCTTCTTGTGCTGCTTGGCAAAAAAAATAATAATTCATACAGTTTGAGCTGCTGAATGCTTTGTGGTGCATTGAGTTTAAAACTACTTTTAATTTCAAGTTACGGTACAGACAGTGAACATTTCCATTGAGCTATGCTGTCATATCAGGCAAAGACTGTGACACAAACCACAGGCCTAAGGTGGCACCATTTTCAGCACAACTACCTCTTCATAATGCATTCATCCATTAAAGTTTGATGGACGTGATGCTTTATTGCAACCAGGAGATATTCAAAGGTATAGACACAGACGCAGAAAAATGTCAGAGCCTATTTCATCATCTACAATGTAGCCATGGAGGCTAAGAGTGTAGAGCAGCCAGTTGAAGGCCATTAAGGGTTTTGAGTTTATATACGAATATTCAAATTTCCCAGCATAACCCTGGTGCTTTGGCTAAGTAAATGGGCCAAGAGACAATCTGGCATGACCTCTGGTTTAGAGGAAAAAGCCTCAAGAAAAAGAAAAATATAATACTAATTTTCAGCAATTCTTTGCATCTGTAAAAATGAATCCAGAGCCATGACATAGTTTAATAGATGTAGACAGAACGATGCAGTCTGGAGTAATGATGTATTTGTTTTGTCAGCTCTTTCTTTGAACCGAGAAAATATATAGACTATTAACTGTAACTGACAAATCTTTCATTTAAAGATGCTTAAGCCGAGAGCCCATCTCCTTCTAGTTCTTCTTTTCTGTCTCCCCTGCTTTCACTCTGATTAATGCTATGGCCTCATGTCGTCATTGAGAGCTAAGGAGGCCACTCAGCAAATTGCCTTTTGCAGCCTGAAGGGGTGGGGAAAAACTTTTATCTCCTTGTGATAAGCCTGGGCATAGGTTTCTCTGGACTTGGGCATTATTTCTATGAATTAAAATGAATTAGCCAGTCTATGCAGACAACCTGAAATCAATTAGACCCTGACACAGGAGCATGCAGCACACAGCGAAAGCATCACTCGACTAAAGAATTTCACTCCCCATTCCGGGCAGCCAATTATAATGGTGTAATGAACTGTAGCACAAATTGTTGGAGAAGTAGAACTTTTTCATTGTAAAATAGCTTTTTTTGTTTGAGCTGCAGTGACTAATTGGGAGGAGGCAAACACTAAGATGGGTTTGTTGTGATGAGGTTCTGAACTCATCTATGATCTTTGTTGCATGTCTGATCAAAGTCATTTTGGTGAAGAATGTAAGTGACCCGTCACAGCATGCAAACTAACAGATATAGGGCTTTGGTTAGATTTAGGCATAAAAGTACCTGACTAAACTTAAACAACTACAACTTTGTTGAAGAGTGGGAACCTTTGATGTCAGCATTACAAGAGACCATATTCGACTATTGTACGAGATAGAATGCAAACAGCAGGCTCCCACAACAGCATTGTAGGATAAACTTAAGAGAGCCAAGCTAAGCTGAAGTGACTTTGCCCCAGATAACAATACTAACAGTGATCAAAGAAGACTAGGTTGGTGTTGGTGTAGGTACCTGTCTAGCATAATTTCTGGTCTGGGTGGACTTTTTATTTTCTTCAGTGAGGCTTAAAACACCAAACATGTGCCTGGAAACCTTCTGATTGAGCTACTCATTCCATGTCTCTGTGTGGCACTTTGATTAACGTATTTAACTTCTCAGTGACACAAATTATGGGTAACATTGCCCCTAACACTTTCTTAAACCGGCCACCTTAGAAGCACGGTTGTTGGTTTTACCGACGGAGCATGTTTACTGTTCATAATCAAGTGATTCTAGTAGATTTTCACCTGTAAAGCTGGAAAATGGACAAAGCTACAGGCAAAGCTCCCTCAGTGAGATAAAAACTGGCATGAATTATAAAGTACAACAGTATAACATTACCATGGTATTACGACCATGGTATAAAGTATTACCATGGTCGTAATACTACTAAAATAGTACTGCTGTTAGTGGCATGTTACTTTCAGCTCCTCTGCACAGTTTTATCCAGAGCCAGCCTAAAGGTCAGTCCATGAGGTTCATAACTGATCAGACTCCCTGCAGGGGAAACTGTGGGCCTGGAAGTGAATGAGTAATGTTGTTTAAAAAGGAGGTATGAGTAGAACTGCAGAAATACAACCTCCACTTTTCTGCCACCGGCTGCTGAGCAGATTGCCTTGGGCAGTTGGAGGCTGTCTTTCTCTGGGGCACCTCGACATCTTGCTGGTAATTGTTGAAGCAGGAAGGAACATTTCTTCCCCACACGCACACATCACACACGCACACACACACAACCTACGCACACACCTGTGTATCCAGCTTCATACCCCAACAACTTACACACATACCTGTGTTGTAGTTCCTTCCACAAAGACTCTTGAAATGTCCCGCTTGTCCAAATCTGTCTTGGACTGCCCAATGCAAAATGTTCTGCATTCTCCAGTTCAGTGCCTTTCCTGGATTTTTTACGTATTTATTTATCACTGCTCCAAAGCGGCGATATCAAATGGCCCCTCTGTTCACTGCAGCAAGACAGATGGCTCTTAGAGATAAAGCCAATTACTGTTGGCTGTCTGTTAAAGCATCAACCACAGAGACATAGCAGTGGAGAGAAACTCCAGGGAATGTAAAGGAAAATCTTGGCTTAATGAGATATTGCATGGTGAATAGAGCATTATTTGCATTACCTACCACTGCAGCCACTATGTGCTTGGACTAAATGTGTAAATTCAATGCAAATGCTGATGACTCAATCACGAATAGCATTTACTATTTATCACTCCTCTAGGTTTTTACAGGTGCCTCTGTGTTTTTGGATATACCAGATATCAGCCTAGCCCAGATGTTTGTAGAGGAAGACTTCTATATATCTTCATACAACAATTAACCTGTAGGTTGTTCTCTCTTTGTTAAGGATGATCCCGGCCTCCAGCAAAGCTTTCCTGGTGACAAATCTGGTGTCGGGGACCCGCTATGATCTATGTGTGCTTGCTGCCTGGGATGACACTGCAACCACTCTGACGGCCACCAACGTCGTGGGCTGCACTCATTTCTTCACCCAGGACGACTACCCTCAGTGTCAGTCTCTGCCCAACCAGCTGCTGGGAGGCACCATGATCCTGGTTGTTGGGGGCATCATCGTAGCCACTCTTCTTGTGTTTATTGTCATCCTCATGGTGCGCTACAAAGCTGCAGATACTGAGCCTCCAGTAGGGAAGCTGACCAGTGTCAGTGAGACACACTCTCAGACCAATGGGGGACGACTCGGGCAAAATGGACTTCTAATGCCCCAGTCTCACACTCAGCCCCAGCCTGAGCCAAAGGTCAAGGCCAAAGTGACTTTGCAGGATGAGGTGGTGGAGTTCAAGTGTGGCTCCCTTCAGAGTAGCCTTACCTCTACTTCCTCTTCCTCAGGCTCCATGGCTGGGGGCTCATACAGCCCCAACAGCACACTTGCCAAGATTTGGAGGTCAGCTCCCTCCAAGCCCCGGTCCAACCTAGACCACCTCCTTGGGGCCTTCACCTCACTGGAGCTGCGGGGGGCACAGGGTTGTGACCCAGGAACCTCCAGTAGCGCTGCAGTGATGGCAGCAAAACCCCACACAGACAGGGAGCCACTGCTAGGCCGGACACTCGACTCCAGCCTCAGCCGGCTCCTCATGCTGCCTCTGGACTCCAAGCCAAAAAGGAGCCAGTCCTTTGACATGGGAGACGTAACAGGTGCTGCGGCCACTCAGCTGTGCAACAAACCACGCAGGATCAGCAGTATCTGGACTAAGAGGAGCCTGTCTGTAAATGGCATGCTGCTGCAGTGTGAGGAGGAGGGCGACACAGGAGGGAGCAAGGGTACGATAGACAGTGCTGATTGGGTGATGGAAAGTACTGTCTAGGGAAGATACACCATCACACTGTCAATCACTGCCCAAATGGTTGGCCTACAGCCACGCCAAGACAGACCTGCTGGTCTCAAAGCCTTTGTCCTGCATGAAGCACATTTTTATCCCTTCCACTCCACTGCTCAGACACAACTGAGACAGGATGAGGGGTTTTCACAGTCATAGCCAAACACAAACTTTAGGAATAAGAGTTTTACATTTACTTGCCTCACACATTGTACAGATATGGATTAAAATGGCTGATGAAGGGAACTGACGAAGCAGTGCTGTCTGTTACGGGATATATGGTTATGCCCATGGACTGTTATTATACTGTGTAAATTTAAAGTATGTAAGTATTTCATGAAATTAAAGTTTTATATTTTTTATTTCACTGGTCAAACACAAATGATCCATTACTGGCCTCTGCCTTGACACAAGAGCAAGGTGTGACCAGTACACACAATGAAATCTTCTACTGTAAAATCATCCTTATCCCTGATGCAGTTTAACCTTCTCTGACCTCTGACTGATTAGTGCAGAGAGGGTGTACAGACACATAGACATTTTGATCCATTAAGATTTAAGAAAAAAATGTATTGACAAAGTTGTATGTGATTATATTTACTTTCTATACAGAGTATATATTTCAGGGGTCTCTCAGTAATTCTGTATGATAATCCTATCAAACCTTATGTGACTGCATAGATTATAAACCCATCGACCTATGGTTGTACTGTATGTGAGGACTCATTTTTTTGTTTTAAAAAAATGCCAAACTATTGAGGAGGAAACTGGTGCAATTGGTAGAATTTTCCAAGACAAATAGGCCTTTTTAGTTTGTGTACATCAGATTTGTTAGGCCCGGTAGCAAAGTAAATGTTTTTATTGTTATTCATATCAAAGTAAGATGCACTATTGATAACAGCACCCAATAACACCACAAATCTGTAGATTTTGTCCCAGTTCACCCAAACTAAATACATTCAGGGCAGTTTGGATGCGATGACAACGTCAGGACGTATATTTCAAAAGGAATATTCTGGTTTATTACAACTTGTGTCTTATTTCTGGAGTTATAGCCATCATTTCTGTCTGCAATATTAACACTCGACTCACCAAAGTCATTGTTGATAATGACAAGTAAACTAACCAGGGCAGATATACACAAGCAGTCAAATGTCAGATTTGAGACCAGATTATTATGTTACCAACCCTGCCTGTCAAAGACTGTTCCATTCACCTTTACCTGGGGTTAGTGCTGTGCTGCCTGTCACCCCACCAAGACTGATTCTGAACCAAAATAGGTCAGTCCATCATCCCCATCTTTAAATCTCAGTGTTGCTCAGTGGTTTACCTGTGTTGTTCTATGTAAGTGAGTATTTGCGATAAAACACAGACCAAATTTGGGCATCCTTGTGGATCATTATTATTATTATTATTATTATTATAGGTGCAAACCAGAGAACCACAGTGTGAATGACCACAACCGGGCCCAAATTGTATAAAACCAGAATTCCATTTTCTATTGAGCTATAGTATCTTGAAAATATACACATTCATTCAATACGTCTCTCATTTTGTCCACGAAGTTTGTTGCAGAATTTGTTTTAACATTGCGATTAAGATCAGTCATTTTACCAAGACCCATGTTCAAATGGTTCATATTTGGACCATACTAATGCCCTCCATTTCACTCATGCGTTGTTTAATGTTCATACAGGTGCTCTAGATAATAATAAACCATCTGGAGGAGATATGGGTTTAATAAGTAAAACCGATGGCAAATGTGATGAAAGTTAAATTCCCCAAAGTTCCTCTAAACAACAGTTTGTTTGGTTTATTGTCAGGTGTTGCATGTTTTGCTGAACTGACCCAGGTTAGTCCAGTTTATACACTCATGCTGTCATTTTTACCCATGTTGTCTGAATGATGTTTTGTGAAATTTCTGATACGATTGCGTGTGCACAGTGTCTCTGTATATTCATGTTTTTTTACCATACTCCAGTTGATATTTGTGTGGCAGTTGGACTCTACAGTAGGGAGAGGGGATGTTGGAGCAGTAGCTTCACTGTGTTGTTACAGTGCAACTGTACACTTGTCTTACCTGGAGCTGTAAAAGATATTTATGTGGTGAATTTTGTTGTTTTTGCTACAAAGATGAAACTAAAAATCTCCTGAGACAGCAATGTGATGTCACAATATTTACTCTATGACTGTCCCAGTTGTGTTCTATGAAACTGAAAATAACAAAAACAAAACTGATCATTGAGTTGACACCCAGACTGGTGGAAGAGCGCAAATTTTAAAAAGTAATGAAGGTGGAAGGATTGCAAATCACCAATGTTACTGTTTAAACTATAACATTAGTTTTCAGGCCAAACTGAGCATTGCTTGAGCATCAGCGGCCATATGTGCTCTCTCTGCAAACCATTAACATGTTCATATTTACGCTCTCGTCCACAAAGCAGCTGCTCGCACTCAACACTGTCGCTTGTACTGCTGAAATTACAAAAACAATAGTTTGTTCGAAATGTAGAATGTGTAATCTTGTTAACCATGTGGCCGTCAGATGACTATAAATGTTGCTCCCAAAGAGCAGGAACCAGTCTGTCAATCTGATTTGGTGAGGCGTATTCCAGGCACAGTTAAAGCACTGCGCATGTGAGAGTACCAAGTCCTGTCTATATCATAAACTATGTCCATCTAACCCCACTAAAGTACTCAACAGAATGAACACTGATGACTTTTAGAGTGTTAAGTGGATTCAGAGTTCTACATTATGAGCCTGGCATTACAGTGGCTGCCCTTAGCTGCAGAGCCATACCCCTTTTACAGCAAAATTCTGGGTACACGCAGATTTTTTAAACTTGGGTATACCAGCTATGAGTAGGATTTTGACTTCTTTGACACTGCAACACGTCACATTTCTGTGTTTCTACTGGTGCATCATGTCCAACAACACAACCAGAATCACGGCCGTAGCAGAAGAAGGTAATGTGTCAGTACCGCTGTCCTGACAGTGTTCCATCCTGAACAGTGCTAATGTCCTTGGCTAATCAGCTCTTACCTCGCCAATGTCCAAGCACATCATAGCTTCACGGCTATCAAAAGGGCCAAAATTAGCATCTTGTTGTGTTAACATCACTGCCAATCAATGCTAGAGCCAATAAACACCCGTGACTACTGCTGAGTCATTTGACATGGGTTTGAATGCCGATTGTACCCTCCCACAGAAGACAAAAGCCAGATGTTAGCAGGTGTTAGTGACATTTAGGGTGCATGGGCATAAGTGAGCCTTCTTATTATAGCTCATAATGAGAATGAATCAAAGTTTCTCAACTCTACAGTTATACAGTTATACAATGTCATTTGGCAGACACTTTTATCCAAAGCAGCATACACAGAATAAGTGCAACACAAGCAAAGATCTAGTAGAAAAAGGAATGCGGACCAGTGCTGAGAAATGGGTAAGTACTGTGAGGACTGTGAGCATGATACACTCTGTTTAGGTACAAACACATTGATCTGATGTTGGGGTGTTGAAAACAAGTGAAATTGAACTCTGACCTATAAATCCAAACAATTGTAGGTATGTATGACAGAAATGCCATTAACCTCTTGCTTCAAATATAAAACCAGCTTTAGCAAACTGCAGATATTTGTGTTTTCCAATTTCAAGGTCATCCTCTAAGACAGCAGGTCAAATATCCTCCTGTGCACCAACAAGTTGGACAGACTGCTTATTGAGTTGCTGATGAACTTATAATTTCATATATAATTTAAAGAGTTATTAGCTATTCTTCACATCCCTTCTGATCATGCAGCTTTAGTTAGTTCACAATAAGCTTTTCCAGAGCTTGCTTTGAATAATAAATGGGATTTGGTTGTGGAATGATACTGAATGACCAGCAGCAGATGAGGATTTATTTTATTTAAGTGGTTTTATACAGATTCAGTTATCACCTTTTAAATCTTCAAATCACTTCCAACAGATATACAATTAAGGATGTCAATTATAATCTTTTCTAAAGCATTTTACACACATGATTTGTTGATTTCTGCATATCCCAGAGATGCTCAACACAACCAAAACAGCACACGCTGAAGCCACAAACCGAAGCGCTGGCCCTGAGGCAGCTAATGTATTGTTCATCCCATCCTCCCTCCACTCCCATGGTCAGGTTTTTGCCCTTGTCTTGTCACTCATGCTGAAATGCTGTCACCTCGCCTGACCATGAGGCTGAGGTACCCTGTATCTGTAAAGCCACCCGAGGCACAGGAGGAAAACAGCTAATCTGCAATTCAAAAGAAATCGTGCAGACAGAACCGACATACACCAGACTAAATCCAGCTGTTGCTCAGTTCTTCCTCACTAGATTTTTTGGTTGTTGTCCAGTTTCCACAATACTTAGTTTACCTTCCTTGTGAGCTAAAACCCAAGGTCAAACTGTTCAAAAGTGAGTGAACCTCAGACATTGATGATAATCCATCCATCTGCACAAGAAACTTGTAAGTGTGCACGACCACAGTAAATACAGGAGAAAGATGTGGTGGAGCAGTGCAAATATGAATTAGTCAAGTTAGCCTGTAAACTCAGGTGCTGACAGTCTGCCTATCTCGTTTTATCTCCCCCATACGTTTGTCTCTCCTGCGAGTTTGAGTGTGATGGTAAGAATCATAACTGTCTGTTCACACAGAGCTGTGTGGAACTGTTTATGCTGTTCCTAAATGCAGCATGGCCCAGTAATGAGCATGCAGCGGCTACACTGCACATCACCAGAGTTCAGGCTGTCTTGTTATCACCTGCAGTGCTGGGCCTGCGATGCTGCATGTGCACATCTGTCTATGTAACCTGTGAGACAGACCCCAGGCTCTCTTCTTCAGTTTCGGCATGCAACTGCCACTAAAAGTACACCCTTTTGATTTTACATTTATATTTTTATGCAGATTAAACAAAGAATATACTGCAAATGAATGAACAAACATTTTGTTTTGCCGATGTCATTCTGAGGTGAAGATGATTGAAATGTTTATGCTCACATGCTGCATGTGCAACAAAAAACTGGATTAGAGGTCAGCAGAGGGCTGGGCCGAGCCACCCAGCTTAATCCTAGGTGTGGTACTGGGTTCACAGGTTTGCAGCAGCCTGGGCAGGATTTAGCTTTGGTTTTTGAGGAACCACACCTCACCATCAGAGTGCTTCTTCAGAATGAGTGAGGCGCGCCAGCGGAGTCCATAAGCTGCTTCTCACAGCTTCTTTGTTGTAAGGAAAAGGCCGAAGGGCTTTAGTAGGCTGGTTGGTGACCCCACATGCACTACAGCAAATAGGCACCTACAAAAAACTACTTCCTTGTGTTTGAGTGACATTAAAAAAAACAAAACAGCATTCATCTTTTTAGGAGCCTCCAAATTTAAGAATTTGATTCTTTTACCCATGTTTATATCTTTGCATGAGGTTTTATCTTGTGTGTACAAGATAATTATTTGCTGTAGTTGCACAACATCAGTCCTCACAAAGCTGCAGGTACTCTTTTCTGTCCTCTCCATCAGGTTCTCTGGGTGATACATAGAGCCCTAAAAATACTGCATTACCCAGGGTGCAACAGGTGGTGCTCACCTGTTCATATTCTCAAATGCCTGCTCGCCTCTGTCTGCGACTGCTCTACAGTAACTATGGTGTTGGTCTAAGTCAGAGCTTATACTGTACACTCACTACACAAGTTGCATAGGACCCCACAAAGAAACAGCCGGAGATGAATTGCAGGAACATCAGATAGAACTCCATGTTGCATTTGGCACCATTGACCATCACATCCTACTACAGATATAGGCACACTGAATGGTCATTAATGAAGCTGCACTATCAATTTAAGGCCTAATTAACACATCAGTTTCAGCTTGTAGATGTTAACGATGAATCCTCCCTGCACACCCTGGTCATAGATCTCAACAAGGCTCTGTGTTTTCAACAAACTCTACTCAGGAAACTTAATTCACATGCAATATACCACATCAGTCAAGCTAGATGAAACCAAAGATGCAGAAATCATATTTCAATGATGACCTCCCATGATGCACTGACCTCCTCTTTGTCTCCCTCTGTGTGCTTTCTTATCCCTTTAATGCACGTTACTAAACTCACATCTCTTTTCTCATCTCTGTCCTCTCTCCACCTGTTGCTTTCTGCAGGTATTTCTGCCTCAGAGCTGGAGAGTATGGCATGTTCCTGCTCCCACACCCACGGCTATTATTGTTAATATTATTACTTTTATTATATATCAGTGTGGAACCTGCATGTCAAGGGAATAAAAGAAAACAAAGGGAAACTAAAATGGACTGTGAGGCGCTAAACACTTTCATTGTTGCTGAGGGAAGAATGCTGAGTTACATCTCCTATTTGCTCCATTTGTTTATTCACAGTTAGCTTACTGACACCCAGGCAGCAAAAACAAGTGTGTCAGGTAAAAGATCCAGAGGTTTGTCTCTGTGGGATGATGCTGGGAGTGCTGAGACCAAGACAGGCCACAGGCTTATGGCTTCTTTAAACCCAGAATCCGCCACAACATTTACATAACAAAGCCCGACACTTACAAAACAAAACTGAAATGTCAGGCAGATCAAACAACATTCTTTTAGTCATACCAATAGGAGGGTTATTGAATTATGTATTACTATTATTTTGTAAGGGCTCCTTTCTTTAGAAACACTATAGATGAAGTCATGGAAACCAAGCCTAAGGTTATTTTAAATGAATGAGGTTCATAATTAATATCTGTCACCTGAGACTTTATCATTAAATGACCTGAATGTTTGTGTGTTTAAGCCAAATAACACCAGCTTAACTCCAGTCATTTGTAGTATGTAGCCTTTGGCGTTTGAATGATTTAGCATTCCAATTTAGCAGGAACCTTACTTCTTTGGCAGAGATGACAGTCCCTCTGTGTAGTTCTGTGTTACAGGTAGACAGATGCTCCAGCTGTTAGTGGTTAAACTATATCAATTCTACTATGAACCTGCAAGATCTCACGAAACCAGGAAGCCTTGTCATAGATGTACTGTCCGCTCATCCACTTCATCGCTGCCTTGCTCTGACTCCTCCAACAGATGTCCTAAATGTCTCATTCATGCGGGCAAAACCACACTGTTGTTTGTCAGGTCTACCAGCAGCTGCTGTCTGTTGGTTCAGAGGTTGGTGTTTTGTTTGATGCACTGTGGTTGTAGCTGTCTGCTCTCCTTGCTCCGCTTGCCTCAGCACCACCTCCTCTTCTGTACTGAATTCTGTCTATTCAGTTCAGTTGAAGGTTATCTCAGGGCACTCTACAAACAGAGCAGGTCTAGAGAAAACTCATTGTTATTAGTTACACCCAACAGTTCCACCCTGGGCAATCACTTGGCGACAGTGGCAAGGTGAAACTTCCTTTAGCAGGCAGAAACCTTGAGCAGGGCCTGGATCTAGGTGGGCGTCCATCTGCCTTGAACTCAAATTGAAATGGTATAAAAGCCGTTGTGTACTTGGTAGATAACTTCTCATCTACACTTCCACTCTGAAGTCAGTAAATGGTTTGTAGAAAATTTAATACATCTGTCAAAGTCTGTATAATATTATGTATATTATTATTTATATTCTGTCTCTTATACACATCTTAGGAAGACAAGCACTGACGACATGATCACCAAGGATCGCCATAGTCCATGCTA